>JAOTOM010004837.1:0-412500 GCA_034440615.1 Ashinkailepas kermadecensis
GTCGCCAAGGTCAGGTCCGGGCGGGTGTGTCAGTATGTGGGACCTGGTGGTCACACCACACCTGGTGACACCTGGTGTGTGTTGCCCAGTCGCCAAGGTCAGGTCCGGGCGGGTGTGTCAGTATGTGGGACCTGGTGGTCACACCATACCTGGTGACACCTGGTGTGTGTTGCCCAGTCGCCAAGGTCAGGTCCGGGCGGGTGTGTCAGTATGTGGGACCTGGTGGTCACACCACACCTGGTGACACCTGGTGTGTGTTGCCCAGTCGCCTAGGTCAGGTCCGGGCGGGTGTGTCAGTATGGTGGGACCTGGTGGTCACACCACACCTGGTGACACCTGGTGTGTGTTGCCCAGTCGCCTAGGTCAGGTCCGGGCGGGTGTGTCAGTATGTGGGACCTGGTGGTCACACCACACCTGGTGACACCTGGTGTGTGTTGCCCAGTCGCCAAGGTCAGGTCCGGGCGGGTGTGTCAGTATGTGGGACCTGGTGGTCACACCACACCTGGTGACACCTGGTGTGTGTTGCCCAGTCGCCAAGGTCAGGTCCGGGCGGGTGTGTCAGTATGTGGGACCTGGTGGTCACACCAAACCTGGTGACACCTGGTGTGTGTTGCCCAGTCGCCAAGGTCAGGTCCGGGCGGGTGTGTCAGTATGTGGGACCTGGTGGTCACACCACACCTGGTGACACCTGGTGTGTGTTGCCCAGTCGCCTAGGTCAGGTCCGGGCGGGTGTGTCAGTATGTGGGACCTGGTGGTCACACCACACCTGGTGACACCTGGTGTGTGTTGCCCAGTCGCCTAGGTCAGGTCCGGGCGAGTGTGTCAGTATGTGGGACCTGGTGGTCACACCACACCTGATGTGTGTTGCCCAGTCGCCTAGGTCAGGTCCGGGCGGGTGTGTCAGTATGTGGGACCTGGTGGTCACACCACACCTGGTGACACCTGGTGTGTGTTGCCCAGTCGCCTAGGTCAGGTCCGGGCGGGTGTGTCAGTATGTGGGACCTGGTGGTCACACCACACCTGGTGTGTGTTGCCCAGTCGCCTAGGTCAGGTCCGGGCGGGTGTGTCAGTATGTGGGACCTGGTGGTCACACCACACCTGGTGACACCTGGTGTGTGTTGCCCAGTCGCCTAGGTCAGGTCCGGTCGGGTGTGTCAGTATGTGGGACCTGGTGGTCACACCACACCTGGTGTGTGTTGCCCAGTCGCCTAGGTCAGGTCCGGGCGGGTGTGTCAGTATGTGGGACCTGGTGGTCACACCACACCTGGTGTGTGTTGCCCAGTCGCCAAGGTCAGGTCCGGGCGGGTGTGTCAGTATGTGGGACCTGGTGGTCACACCACACCTGGTGACACCTGGTGTGTGTTGCCCAGTCGCCTAGGTCAGGTCCGGGCGGGTGTGTCAGTATGTGGGACCTGGTGGTCACACCACACCTGGTGTGTGTTGCCCAGTCGCCTAGGTCAGGTCCGGGCGGGTGTGTCAGTATGTGGGACCTGGTGGTCACACCACACCTGGTGTGTGTTGCCCAGTCGCCTAGGTCAGGTCCGGGCGGGTGTGTCAGTATGTGGGACCTGGTGGTCACACCACACCTGGTGACACCTGGTGTGTGTTGCCCAGTCGCCTAGGTCAGGTCCGGTCGGGTGTGTCAGTATGTGGGACCTGGTGGTCACACCACACCTGGTGTGTGTTGCCCAGTCGCCTAGGTCAGGTCCGGGCGGGTGTGTCAGTATGTGGGACCTGGTGGTCACACCACACCTGGTGTGTGTTGCCCAGTCGCCCAGTTAGGTCAGGTCCGGGCGGGTGTGTCAGTATGTGGGACCTGGTGGTCACACCACACCTGGTGACACCTGGTGTGTGTTGCCCAGTCGCCTAGGTCAGGTCCGGGCGGGTGTGTCAGTATGTGGGACCTGGTGGTCACACCACACCTGGTGACACCTGGTGTGTGTTGCCCAGTCGCCAAGGTCAGGTCCGGGCGGGTGTGTCAGTATGTGGGACCTGGTGGTCACACCACACCTGGTGTGTGTTGCCCAGTCGCCTAGGTCAGGTCCGGGCGGGTGTGTCAGTATGTGGGACCTGGTGGTCACACCACACCTGGTGACACCTGGTGTGTGTTGCCCAGTCGCCTAGGTCAGGTCCGGGCGGGTGTGTCAGTATGTGGGACCTGGTGGTCACACCACACCTGGTGTGTGTTGCCCAGTCGCCTAGGTCAGGTCCGGGCGGGTGTGTCAGTATGTGGGACCTGGTGGTCACACCACACCTGGTGACACCTGGTGTGTGTTGCCCAGTCGCCTAGGTCAGGTCCGGGCGGGTGTGTCAGTATGTGGGACCTGGTGACACCTGGTGTGTGTTCCCCAGTCGCCTAGGTCAGGTCGGGGCGGGGTTGTGGTCAGTATGTGGGACCTGGTGGTCACACCACACCTGGTGTGTGTTGCCCAGTCGCCTAGGTCAGGTCCGGGCGGGTGTGTCAGTATGTGGGACCTGGTGGTCACACCACACCTGGTGTGTGTTGCCCAGTCGCCTAGGTCAGGTCCGGGCGGGTGTGTCAGTATGTGGGACCTGGTGGTCACACCACACCTGGTGACACCTGGTGTGTGTTGCCCAGTCGCCTAGGTCAGGTCCGGGCGGGTGTGTCAGTATGTGGGACCTGGTGGTCACACCACACCTGGTGTGTGTTGCCCAGTCGCCTAGGTCAGGTCCGGGCGGGTGTGTCAGTATGTGGGATCTGGTGGTCACACCACACCTGGTGACACCTGGTGTGTGTTGCCCAGTCGCCTAGGTCAGGTCCGGGCGGGTGTGTCAGTATGTGGGACCTGGTGGTCACACCACACCTGGTCACACCTGGTGTGTGTTGCCCAGTCGCCTAGGTCAGGTCCGGGCGGGTGTGTCAGTATGTGGGACCTGGTGGTCACACCACACCTGGTCACACCTGG
This sequence comes from Ashinkailepas kermadecensis, assembly GCA_034440615.1. NCBI lineage: Eukaryota > Metazoa > Arthropoda > Thecostraca > Neolepadidae > Ashinkailepas > Ashinkailepas kermadecensis. The sequence goes on from JAOTOM010004837.1 coordinate 2,928, forward strand.
TGTGTGTTGCCCAGTCGCCAAGGTCAGGTCCGGGCGGGTGTGTCAGTATATGGGACCTGGTGGTCACACCACACCTGGTGACACCTGGTGTGTGTTGCCCAGTCGCCAAGGTCAGGTCCGGGCGGGTGCGTCAGTATGTGGGACCTGGTGGTCACACCACACCTGGTGACACCTGGTGTGTGTTGCCCAGTCGCCAAGGTCAGGTCCGGGCGGGTGTGTCAGTATGTGGGACCTGGTGGTCACACCACACCTGGTGACACCTGGTGTGTGTTGCCCAGTCGCCAAGGTCAGGTCCGGGCGGGTGTGTCAGTATGTGGGACCTGGTGGTCACACCACACCTGGTGTGTGTTGCCCAGTCGCCAAGGTCAGGTCCGGGCGGGTGTGTCAGTATGTGGGACCTGGTGGTCACACCACACCTGGTGACACCTGGTGTGTGTTGCCCAGTCGCCAAGGTCAGGTCCGGCCGGGTGTGTCAGTATGTGGGACCTGGTGATCACACCACACCTGGTGACACCTGGTGTGTGTTGCCCAGTCGCCAGGGTCAGGCCGTGTGTTAGCATGTTGGCCCTGGTGGTCACGTGTTGGGCAGGCCCAAAAGCCCTTAAGAGTAATAAGAGCGTACTCTCACATGCCTGCAGACGTTCTCGAGGATCCGTACATGTTCATAAAGGCCCGTACGCATTCGTAAATGTATGTAGACATTCGCCATGGCCCGCAGGTGTTCGTGGGGACCCGTAGGTGCTAATGAGGACCCGTAAATGTGGTAAGGGCCCTTAAACATTTGCAAGGGTCCGCAGGCGTTCGCAAGGACCCGTAGGCGTCTCTGAGGCTCCCGTACGTGAGGACCAACAGACGTTCGTAAGGGTCTGTGCACGGTCATAAGGACCATAGACCTTCGTAAAGGCCTACAGACGCTCGTAAGTACCCGTAGACATTCGTAAGACCCCGTGAGCGTTCGTAAGTTCTTCCAGACGTTTTATGGGCCCAACAACAGCCTCGGTGGCCATAAGTGCTGTTGGTCTTTCTATCTTCGCCAACTAGAAGATTAGGTGCAGCCGCACGTAATCTTCTAGTACCTTCTACCTTGGCGCGACCAAAAGTCATGGGCCCTTTGGAGTCCAGAGAGAGAGAGAGAGAGAGCAAGAGAGATGGAGAGAGAGATATATATATATATATATTTGCATATATATATACATAAATATATATATATATATATGTATATATATATATATATATAGAGAAAGAGAGCGAGAGGGACCGCCCCCCCCCCCTCACCCCCATCCCCACCCCGCTCGTGGCCATGTCTCTGGTTGTGACGACGAATGCGTGGCGAGACTTGAGTCACGTGTTGTGGCGACGTTTGTTAGATGTGTGGCGAGACTTGGGTCACGTGTTGTGGCGACGTTTGTTAGATGTGTGGCGAGACTTGGGTCACGTGTTGTGGCGACGTTTGTTAGATGTGTGGCGAGACTTGGGTCACGTGTTGTGGCGACGTTTGTTAAATGTGTGGCGAGACTTGGGTCACGTGTTGTGGCGACGTTTGTTAAATGTGTGGCGAGACTTCGGTCACATGTTGTGGCGATGTTTGTTAGATGTGTGGCGAGACTTGAGTCACGTGTTGTGGCGACGTTTGTTAGATGTGTGGCGAGACTTGAGCCACGTGTTGTGGCTACGTTGCCTGTATGTGTGTTGGATTTACGTGTGAAGAGAACAATACTTTTTTGTGTGATATTCAAAGTCGTAGAAGCAGACTGCATGGACATAGTAATGGTACTTTCATGCCTTCGGTGTGGCTAGGCGTGGTATGAGAAGTCCGTCCCTTGGCGCACCTATGTACTGTTGTGCCGATATGAGAAGTCCGTCCATCGGTTCACCTATGTACTGTTGTGCTGATATGAGAAGTCCGTCCATCGGCGCACCTATGTACTGTTGTGCTGATATGAGAAGTCCGTCCATCGGTTCACCTATGTACTGTCGTGCCGATATGAGAAGTCCGTCCCTTGGCGCACCTATGTACTGTTGTGCTGATATGAGAAGTCCGTCCATCGGTTCACCTATGTACTGTTGTGCCGATATGAGAAGTCCGTCCATCGGCTCACCTATGTACTGTCGTGCCGATATGAGAAGTCCGTCCATCGGTTCACTTATGTACTGTTGTGCTGGTATGAGAAGTCTGTCCATCGGTATACCTATGTACTGTCGTGCCGATATGAGAAGTCCGTCCCTTGGCGCACCTATGTACTGTTGTGCTGATATGAGAAGTCCGTCCATCGGTTCACCTACGTACTGTTGTGCTGATATGAGAAGTCCGTCCATCGGTTCACCTACGTACTGTTGTGCTGATATGAGAAGTCCGTCCATCGGCGCACCTATGTACTGTCGTGCCGATATGAGAAGTACGTCCATCGGTTCACCCACGTACTGTTGTGCTGATATGAGAAGTCCGTCCATCGGCGCACCTACGTACTGTTGTGCTGATATGAGAAGTCCGTCCATCGGCGCACCTACGTACTGTTGTGCTGATATGAGAAGTCCGTCCATCGGCGCACCTATGTACTGTTGCGCTGATATGAGAAGTCCGTCCATCGGTTCACCTATGTACTGTTGTGCTGATATGAGAAGTCCGTCCATCGGCGCACCTACGTACTGTCGTGCCGATATGAGAAGTCCGCCATCGGCGCACCTATGTACTGTCGTGCCGATATGAGAAGTCCGTCCATCGGTTCACCTACGTACTGTTGTGCTGATATGAGAAGTCCGTCCATCGGCGCACCTATGTACTGTTGTGCTGATATGAGAAGTCCGTCCATCGGTTCACCTATGTACTGTTGTGCTGATATGAGAAGTCCGTCCATCGGCGCACCTATGTACTGTTGTGCTGATATGAGAAGTCCGTCCATCGGTTCACCTATGTACTGTTGTGCTGATATGAGAAGTCCGTCCATCGGCGCACCTATGTACTGTTGTGCTGATATGAGAAGTCCGTCCATCGGCGCACCTACGTACTGTGGTGCTGATATGAGAAGTCCGTCCATCGGCGCACCTATGTACTGTCGTGCCGATATGAGAAGTACGTCCATCGGTTCACCCACGTACTGTTGTGCTGATATGAGAAGTCCGTCCATCGGTTCACCTATGTACTGTTGTGCCGATATGAGAAGTCCGTCCATCGGTTCACCTATGTACTGTCGTGCCGATATGAGAAGTCTGTCCATCGGCGCACCACAGAGTATGGATGACTCATGCTGGGATTTGGGATCCTTTTGGGTCCAAGCACGAGCCCGGAGCAAATCTCCCGTGTGCTTTCCTAGTTCGTGAAACTGGATCTGAATCTAATGCCCTACCTATGAGTAGAAAGACGATCATATCATTAGCCTTAGTTTCTTTGAGCTATCCTTGAGTACTTACGGATCCACCAGATATCGAACACGGAAGCAGCGCACGGATGGGCGAAATGTGTGTGCCTGTTGCTCACCATTTGCTTAAGCCGTAGCAGTCAGTTGTAGCTCTTCGAATAAAATAAACAGACAAGCAGTCAGTTTATTTGAGGTCAGTACTCCATGTACACACAGGCAAAGGGGCTTGCGAATAGTAGTAGCAAACATACATGGATACGAGTAAGATACAATATTGAACACCACATCAGTCGGCGAAAATATATCAAGTGAACTCCGGCGATGGGCATGGACACGTTTACTTATAAACAGCATGCACATGCAACATACGCAACTTCACTTGGGTTATACGAGAACGCATCACCACGCATCACCATCGCTTTCGTTCCTTCTGAAAGTCATGTTTGCGTTTCCCCGCATGGCCAGCTGCTGCAGGTGCGTGCAATACATTCACTACCCGCACGTGAGGTGTGTTCACCACCAGCACGTGTGGTATATTCACCGCCAGCACGTGTGGTATATTCACCACCCGCACGTGTGTGATGTATTCACCACCCGCACGTGTGTGGTATGTCATCACATGCAACTATCATGTAATCACCATCCGTGCGTGTGGTATATTTACAAACTGCACGTGTGATATTGTCACCAGTGTGACGTACTCGCCTCCCGTACGCATCATACGGCCTACATACGAGGTAGACGCACAGCTGGCACGTGAGGAAGAAACAGCCAGATGTGAAAAAAAACGTGCCAGTTGGCTACGACCGCAGGTGACTGATATTGGACGAGTATTCGCAGTCACGGAGACCACTTACGGTCGGTGGCGGATCAAATGCGGAGCAATTCTTGCCGACATTGTGCACTAAAACGCCATTTTCCTGGAATCGAAGAACATTTTGTGACATAAATTTCGTCTTCGTCAGACCCGAGGCGTGCATAGTGAAGTAGCGTGTCAAAACTGATCAGCTTACTCCTTCAAAATATACTTTTTTTATTTTCCCAAGCCAGATTCCTGGCCCCTTATCATTGATTGGTAATTGTCGTCACGCAGTTTTCCTTCTTAACGTACCGACTACATGTGTTTTTTCTCACCGTCTAAGCATTATGCCTACGTACTCCTCGTCTCATTGCAGTACAACATGCGTGCAAAGAGTGCCCAAGCAATTTGGTGGTAACGATCGCGTTGACAAGGGAGAGGGGCTGAAGAAAAACTGCCACGCGAGGTAACTCCATAGGCTTTACCATGGTCGTGGTAAGCTGGTCATTTACCATCACAATTGGGAGACTGAACCATGCGCCACAGTTGAGTTCCACGGTGCTGTTTGTTTTCTGAACACCGAAGCTGAACGTGTGGTGTAAGATTTTATAGTTGGATTTTCACATCTGATTTTCATGACCAGTGTTGGAGACATGGCCTTCTCTTGAATGTCGGTTATCCAGAATATTATTTTCTCCATCCACTACTTTGTTGCTAAGAGATCAATATAATTGTTTGACAGTGACTGCCATCTCCTTGCTGTCTGATCATGACCATGGGAAGAAATGGAAACTGGAACATGAACGTGGCTGCAAGTCCCGGATGAGTTGTGGTGGTGGGGGGGGGAGTAGACTCCTTGGCTAGTACCCTGCTAATATTAATTTGTCATATTTCGTATTCAATCTGAAAATATCCTTGAACATATGGATTTCGACCCCCGGCTTCGTGAGAGATCTCCAGCCGTGAACATGAACGTGAAGCATGAAACATGGAACATGACCATGGGAGGTAAAATAGTTTTACGTTTTTGAGGACAAAAATTAAATTAAATTATCCTTTCCGACCTGGAATGCCCATATTTTTGGGTAACTTTGAGCTTAAGGTGTTCTATGATTTCTTGGAATTTTGTGCTTCAATACAATGTTGATCAACGTGATTAAGACGATGCGACCTCTCATTTCTTCTGCAAATAATTACTTTTCAGTTGGAAAACAAAATGTCACCAATATTGGGTTTGGAGTTAGGTAATTCAGCATGAAAAAAAATGTTTAAAAAAATAAAATATAAGGTGACAGCCTAATATAGCCTGGCCTATCCTAAGCTTCCTTTTACGAAGAAAAAGTTTCGCGAAGAAATTCAACAATTTTTCTTCAAAATTATCAAATAAAAACCCAACCTAACCTAATCTAGCCTAACCTGCTTTGGAGGCAAACCGTCAAACTTAGTTTGAAAAATTCCCAAACCTATCTTGCCAAATTTTTCAGCTGCGAAAACCTATCCTAGCTTAGCGTAGCCAAACAGAACACATTTGTTTGTTTTATGGACGTGAAATGTGTAAAAATGGTCTCGTAAATGGCTTTGAGCACCATAATAGTGAATTCTCCTCCCAAAATCCAGGATTTCAATACATAAATCAAACTTTGGTCAGGACTGAGGTGGCAGCTTGCGGGAAAATTAAGTGCAGCACATGTCCAAGGGGTGGGTGCTGACATGGCACTACCATCATGCCATAAGATGCTTTGTGGTCATTCTGGTTGCAAGTTCAATGTCGATTTAATAACTTTGAACAAGCACAGGAAGGCGAAGCATGCACCTAATTATCTGCAAAACACTGCATTTGGAGCAGGGAGCCGCCAGTGCCAGCCATGGTGTATTGGTACAGAAGGTGCAAGTAAGATATATTTATCCTAATCAACATCGTGTCTGCGAGATATGGCAATCTTGACGGTGTTTTGTTTGTGTGCAAGGAAAAGCGAATGACACTATTACGCATGTTTAATGCTGAAGACTTTTGGGGGAATTGCCTATATCTCAGGTGTGCAAAGTTGCTTGGTGCAGTCAAGGCCTATCGAGTCGAATCATGTTGGACAATAGTGTTAGCTGTTGGGGTGCGTTTAGCTACATACATAGCGCGTGAAACGATTATGATCGATATCAATTTCTATATGTGCGCGCACAAAATTAGCCAATTACAGTGCAGTATACTTGTGACAATAGCCTAAATGCATACTATTATCCGAAGCGGCTTCGAAATCCATCGCTCAATCACCGAGTTTGGTTCAGCCAAATTCACCGGTTGAAAATGGCATAGTAAGAGCACGTGCTGCCACGTCATTCCAGCTCCCGTGGGAGGGAATTAAGTTGTCAATAAAATGCAGCTGTTATATAGAGCTGCGTTCCACGAAGGATATTCTCTACATTGTCAATACAATTCTGCTCTGTAATTGGTTAACTTGGCGCGCGCATAGATGAAAACTGATATCGACCTCAATTGACACACGCGTAATTTATGCAAGTAAACGACACCCCAGCAGTTGATTACTAATGTTCAGGCCTGGGTGCAGTATTCTCATGCACAATATTTCACAGTCTAGCATATATGGACAGGCGTTTTGCCACACAACTAACTTGTAGAATATTTGTCATCAGAGGAAATGCTTCAGTTCTTCTAATCTGAGTTTTTCATTTTAAGAATTTCACCGTGACACTTTGATGGGTTTGGTTCTTCAATATTTGGTTCAGAGTATGTCAGTCAGGGATATTATGGGTTCAGAGTATTTGCCAGAACCAGAACTTGTTCCGTTGACCCCAATCAGGATTGGGGATGCTCCTGACATCTGCTTTGCTGCTTGTAATCAAAAGCTGTTCTTGGCAGAGGAAGTATGCAAGGCTGTAAGCATATATAACTGGAACGCTCCAAGAAAAATATGCTCAGCCTCCCTATTGTGACTAGTAATCATGAAGGAACCACCATGAAATGGTCGAAACTGACAGAATCATTCACAAATGTTTTATTTCCACATAGCATGGTGACTAATGCTTAATTACAAAAAGGTCGGGTTATGAAAAGTGGTGGACTCCTAAAAAATTGGCGTGGTACAAAACTTCCCTCCAGCTCCATGTCAGTCTAGGTATGCTGCACAGTGTGCTATGGCCCAGGTATGCTGCGCAGTGTGCTATGGCCCAGGTATGCTGCACAGTGTGCTATGGCCCAGGTATGCTGCACAGTGTGCTATGGCCCAGGTATGCTGCACAGTGTGCTATGGCCCAGGTATGCTGCGCAGTGTGCTATGGCCCAGGTATGCTGCACAGTGTGCTATGGCTCAGGTATGCTGCACAGTGTGATATGGCCCAGGTATGCTGCACAGTGTGCTATGGCCCAGGTATGCTGCACAGTGTGCTATGGCCCAGGTATGCTGCACAGTGTGCTATGCTCATGTATGCTACACAGTGTGCTATGGCCCAGGTATGCTGCGCAGTGTGCTATGGCTCAGGTATGCTGCACAGTGTGCTATGGCCCAGGTATGCTGCACAGTGTGCTATGGCCCAGGTATGCTGCACAGGGTGCTATGTCTCAGGTATGCTACACAGTGTGCTATGGCCCAGGTATGCTGCACAGTGTGCTATGGCTCAGGTATGCTGCAGAGTGTGCTATGGCTCAGGTATGCTGCACAGTGTGCTATGGCCCAGGGTGCTGCACAGTGTGCTATGGCCCAGGTATGCTGCACAGTGTGCTATGGCCCAGGTATGCTGCACAGTATGCTATGGCCCAGGTATGATGCACAGTGTGCTATGGCTCAGGTATGCCGCACAGTGTGCTATGGCTCAAGCATGCTGCACAGTGTGCTATGGCTCAGGTATGCTGCACAGTGTGCTATGGCTCAGGTATGCTGCACAGTGTGCTATGGCTCAGGTATGCTGCACAGTGTGGTATGGCTCAGGTATGCTGCACAGTGTGCTATGGCTCAGGTATGCTGCACAGTGTGCCATGGCTCAGGTATTCTGCACAGTGTGACATGGCCCAGGTATGCTGCACAGTGTGCCATGGCTCAGGTATGCTACACAGTGTGCTATGGCTCAGGTATGCTGCACAGTGTGCTATGGCTCAGGTATGCCGCACAGTGTGCTATGGCTCAGGTATGCCGCATGTGACGAATGTGCACCAACTGGCATTGCTGGCATCTGGAGCTAACATTCAATCACTATTATGACAAAAACTGCATCAATTGTGCTTATCTCAATTTGTCAACATGCTGATGAGTTTTTGCATTGCCCCGCTGGTCTGATGGTTTCATGAACCAGATATGCTTCGTTGAATCATGATTTAACAATGCTGTCGACTTTGGATGGCGCTAATTTATTCTACATGGCTGATCACTGTGTAATGTAATAATTTTAACAGTAATCTAAGTTTGTCAGGCATCAATTATTAACTTGCTTATCACAGCCTGTTCTGATTCCCATGCCCATGATGAGTGAACTTCCAAGAAGTTGCAAAAACCAAATTTGACTTGTAATTCTCATTTTGAGAGGCAGACGCTCATGGCGCCTCAGCCAGCCATTCGGACTGCCCCGTCGATGCCGATGGTCCGGATGACGCCACGCTCAGGGGTGATCGAAGGTCATCTACGTGCAGGGGCGCAGCTACGATTTTCTTAAGGGGGGCCCGACCAAAACAAAATGCGATGATGCAGATACAGTATTCAGAGCGTGAAAGAACAGTCAATAGTTTCAAAGATACAGACAGTGGAAGCCAAATAAGCTACAATGCGACCAAACTGAGCAAGTGTTCTAAGCATGCCTTCGAAACCCCGCTCCTGGTACGGCGTCTGAGACGAGGGCAGACGGTAAAATATTCGCATTCCATGTAGCACAGTTTGTTTTTTGTTTAAGTGTACCCAGTTCAATAATCACTTCAATCGTTCAGGAGCTGCAGACAAAAACAAATCACAGAGAACGATACAGTGTGTGTCCACCCCTGCCGGAGTTGGGTTAGTAGCTTCCCTGAATAATCAACTGTCATTAACGTCGTACAATGGACCTGTTCAATGTCCATGCCCGCCCCGTTACCTGTTGCCCCCAGTCAGACCTGGACTGCCGGGTATTGGCAGGGACCGTCTTGGCTGGAATTTGTCCGTGATGCTCTGTGTCTTAGAGAAAGCGTAAAATAACCTTATGCTCGTATTAAAACAAAGGAACAAAGGTTTCCGATGGCAGCTGGAAGGTTTCACGATGGAAGCTGGAAGGCTTCACCGTGGTGGCTGCATGTTTTTATCCACTTCAGCTGCAAATACCTGGTTTCGATAGAGTTTCTAGTTTCGATATAGTTTCCGATCTACATGATCGGAAAACGATTAGAGCACGGAACTAGATGCAGGTTCAGTGTTGCCGTGTGGAAGGAAACTGGGCAAACAGCGTTGCCGTGTTTGCCCAGTCCCTGTCATCTGACGGTAACCATCAGTAATGACTGCGAGGCTGCTGGCTGGTGGGAATAGTGGACGGCATGCGACTGACATCTAGCGGTGACATGCAGAAATGCGCATTGCTCCGGCAGCCGCTGCAAACCTTGGCGCTGTCAAACGCGGAACAGACAGAACCGCTGCCAACGGTGTCGATTGAGCGCTTGACGGTGCCACTAGCCGGCGACGTTTTGAGACGCCACATCCGCTGCCGTGCTTAGCGTCAGCCACCCCCTCCCCCCTCGCCGTCGTCGGGTCCGCCTGATCACTGGACGCCACACTCGTCATTCCTTTGCTTGCACGCCCGACCCTTATTGCCCGACGAGCGACGCACCAGGCTCTTGCTGCGGGATCTCAGCCGACTGAAGGCGGCGGTGTTCTGCGACTGCAACAGAAACGGCCCGGTCACAGCAGAATAGTAGGCAATGACATTTCCCGGTCAAGTGTCACGGGAAGGAAACTTGACACGGGCACGTGGATACTGGCAGGCACACCCGCTACCTGTTCGATAGAGGCGTATGTCTGACGTGGTGGCTTTTCGCTGGCTCAGCTCTGGCAGTGTGAGAAAACCCATAACACGCAGCTGCTAACACGCAGCCAATGCTGCTAAGTGAAGAAGCAAATGTTGACAAGTTTGTTTTGCATCTTCTTCGGTGGACAGTTCCATGATGCTCAATTATAATTATAGACCTTTTCACAATGCGCATTGAATATGGATTTCACGAATAGTACCTCTCTATCATATACTTGAAATATTTGGTCTCAACTCAATTTCCCAAACATTGGCATTGAATCCTAGCTATATGACTGCAAGCATGCAGCACATTGGATGAAAGAAGAAGCATGTGGACGTTTGGTACAGAAGCGAGCGTATATAAACGGAAACATGTCTTGATAATGTGGTTTGGCAGGTGTGTTCAGGGCATTACTTCTGTTATGAACGTATCGCACCCACCGCATCTGGAGATGGTACAGTAATCACGCGTATAGTGCACACTAGACAAATTCGATGTCTTGCAACATACAAATTAGGATGTGGTCTCCGGCTACCTGAATGGTATCGTAACAGTGTTTGTAAATTCCTTGCAATATTTCGTTGTTTCGTCTGCCTTGGTTGGTGTCGTGCCGTGGCACCTATTTTTTTTTTTTTTTTTTTTTTTTTTAAGGTCCGCCACCCAAGACCAGGTGACCAGGAGCGCCCCCTCCTCTTACCCAACGACTGCAGCACCTTACGGTAACACCATAAAATAAAAATTAAAGTCGCGGCACTCCCAGCTAAGAGATGGAAAACAAATAAATTAGCATACAAAGCACCCGGTATTAGAGCAATAAAACTAATAATAAAGAATGCTGTAAGTAGTCATACCCAAAGGTGGCATATGACTGGCCCTAGATCCATCCCAATAAGAAGTTAAGGTCTAAACTATAATGTTCGTAGCTGGTTTGTGGACAGGTAGTAATGAGCACTCCTGATTTGAAATTCTTTTTTTTACTTTGGCTCCTCCCACAACTCCATCCAGCTAAGCATAGGCTTGTTGCCGGGTGGAGTGTGAGAGGAGCTATGGTTGGGTGTTTTCAACTTGTATATATAGCTAAACGCACGCAGACGCACACGTGCACACGCATACACACGCACACACACGTACACGCACACGCAACAAGCACACGCACACGCAACAACCACACGCACACGCACACGCGTACGCACTCGTACACTCTCTCACACACACACACACACACACATGCCAGCACCCCTGCACATACATACACACAAGGACATGCACACACACAAACACACATACATACACATGTGTACTCCTTTGGTATCAAACATATGTAGTGAATGCTCAAGTCAGTTAATATCTGCTCAAGAAATATGTCTTGATGTATTTTTTTAGAACAATCTTACAATTTGGTATCTCTGTATGCCGAAAATGTTTTGCTATGATAGTATTCCAAAGTTTGGGTCCAAGACATTCAATGGTGAATAGACGATAATTTTTGTTTGAATAGCTGTGTTGGAAGTGGTTTTGTAATCTTGTGGAATAAGGGGTATTAATCGATTCTGTGAAAAGGGGTCTAATGGAATGAGGTAGCTGATTAGAAATGAATTTTTGCATAATAAGCAGCATTTGAAGTTTTGCTATATCTTGAACTTTTAAAATTTTATGCTTCTTAAAGATAGGATTTGCACTCTGAGGGGGAAATACACCTTCAATAATACGCATCATTCTTTTCTGAAGTAAAGATAATTTGTGTGTCTGATTAGCATAGTTTGTACCCCAGAGAAAACAGCAATAGTTGATATATGGGAGAATTAATGCATTATACAATTTTAGGAGGTGATTTTTCCCTAGAAGATATTTTATTTTTGAGATCATTCCTATGTTGCGACTTATTATGTTTGAGACACTGCTGATATGGGATGCAAATTTCAAATTTTCATCTATGTATACACCAAGATATTTTACTGGATTTTGATGCAAAATAGCAATTCCATTAAATTCAATATTGATATCAATGTCTGCTTTATGATTATTATATAGCTGGTATACAGTTTTGGATTCATTTAAGGACAAAAGGTTTGAATGCAGCCATTGTGAAATTTTTGGCAAGGAATTTGTGATCTTGTTATGAAGTTCTGTACAGTCAGTGCTTTGAAAAAAAAATGGCTGTGTCATCAGCATATATAAATGTCTCACATTCTACATGCAAATTTACAAAATCATTTATATATATTATAAAGAGTAAGGGGCCTAAAATTGATCCTTGTGGGACACCCATTTCAATTTTTCTGAAAGCAGAGGTGCTGTTATTTATTGTGGTGGCTTGCGTTCTTTCTGATAAATATGACTGTATCATTTTGATTGCATTTCCCTTCACACCATATTTTTCCATTTTTGCACATAATATTTCTTTGTCAACAGTATCAAACGCCTTTCTCAAATCAAGGAAAATTCCAACAATATATTCATTGTTTTCAAATCCTTTAGTGATTAAGCTCTGGATTAAGAGAAGAGGCATATATGTGGACCTTCCTTTTCTGAAACCAAATTGCTTATCAGAAAGTAGATTGTGTAAGGTGAAATGTTCCAAAAGTTGGTTGTAGATTATCTTTTCTAATATCTTCGACATATATGGAAGAATACTAATTGGTCTGTAGTTACTAAATGTTGCTGGGTCACCTTTTTTGTAGATGGGCTTTACAACTGCAATTTTCAATGGCTTTGGGAAGATCCCATTACTCAGGCATAAGTTGATAACATGGGTTAGGTGTGGTAATATGGATCTGTATGATTGCTTAAATATCCTAGAGTTTATTCCATCAATTCCTGACCCAACATTTCTTAAAGAAGCAATCACTGTATCTAAATTGTTTTCTGTGACTGATAATAGCACCATTGATATATCTGGGTAGGTATGCATATATTCTAAAGCATTGGTGTTGCTCCGAGGAATTTGTTCTCTCAATTTAGGTGCAATTTCTGTGAAATATTTATTGAAACCTTCAGCTATAGCTGCATCATTTTCTAGAGTGATGCCTGTATCTGTATTCATTTTTTCAGGGATATTCCGTTTGGAAGGAGATTGCCTCAGTATCTGGTTAAGCATTTTCCATGTCTCTTTTGGATTATTTTGATGTTTGTCAAATTCCACCTCATAATGAAGTATTTTTGCCTTTCTAATTATTTTAATCAGTGTGTTTTTGTACCTGTTATATTTTTTGGGCTTTCAGCAGTTCGATATGTAAGTGTTTGATTAAATAATATTTGCTTTTGGTTGATTGAGCATAATATTGCAGGTGAAATCCATGGTTTTATGGAGGCTGTTTTTCTTGATAAGACTTGAGTATATGTAAATGTATCAATCCCACTTTTATATGCATTAATTAAACTGTTACATGCTTTTTCAGGATCAATTTCATCAAAAATGCCTTCAAGTTCAATTGTTAGATGATTTCTCAGACTATCAATTTTATGAAAGTCAAAGGTAGTTCTTGTTCTTTTTGCAATAATTGGTTTTTGAACTGTAAATTCTGATGTTGTAAAAATAGAGAAGTGATCAGAGAAATCAGATTGAATGATGCCAGTCTGTTTTATTTTTGATACATCATTACAGAAAATATTGTCAATTAATGTGCATGTTGTATCACATACACGAGTCGCCTTTGATATTAGAGGAAGAAAACCATGAGAACACATAGACATGAAAAATGAGTCAGCAAAGTGGTCATTTGGAATTGAGAATAGGTCAATGTTTAGGTCTCCAATGATGTATGTAGGCATGTTCAGATGGTTTATTGTCGTTAGACATTCCTCAAATTCTGACAAGAATTGTGCATGATGATCAGGTGCATGATATATCTGGCAAATCAAAATAGTTTGTTTATTACTCAATTCTATTTGGAGAAAAACACCTTCAGCTTTGGCAGTAACAAAATCAAATGGATAAAGCTGTTTTGCTTTAAGTGATTTCAAGCAATAGATTGCGGAGCCTCCACCAATTTTGTGTTCCCTGCTTTTGCAGAATAGTTCATAATCTTCATCATCTAAGTTAAATTTCTGTTGGGTGCCCGTCTAACTCAAAGTGCACACTTCTGCCGCAAGAGCACAGCACTGGTGTATATGCTTTCAGGTCAGTCTGTTGATGGCCACCGACATTGACGCCTCACTTCGGTGGTAACCATGGAAACCATGGTCAGCCATGTAAGACTACACACATTGCGATTAGTTCGCTTGTTTGGCTGTGATGACATTGCATTTACATGGGCCCAATGACATCATAGCTGTAAACATTTCAAGTACGTAGGGCAAGGCTGTGCAGCTTCCAAATTCGGTGCAGATTCAGAAGCACGCTGAGGCAAGTGCAGCTTTGACCAACTCGGAATAGCTATGAAAATACTCTTCGTTGTTACACTTTCATAATGTATTCCACCGTGAAGTATTGCTTACAGCAGGACAGCCAGATGAACAGGTATTGTATCCACCTTCCGAGTTCTGAGCGGGTCGGGTCACGCAGGCCTGGCGTTGTGCCCGAGCTCGTACCAAATTTTCGTCCGATGTCCAAGATTTGTTTATGTATTGCGAAACGGCCCAATACCTTTCATTTCTAGTCATGACTGGCGCATCATTAACTCTTCGTGCCTTTTGCGTGTGGCGGATCTGAAGGAAACGGGTCATAATCTGAGTGAGAAAAGCAGAACTTCGTACTTCACGAAGAAAGCCACGAACATATGAAAAGCATTACGGTGCAACCTGATCAGATGGTTCCTGTGAAATGCTCGTTCCATCCACAGCCAGAGTGGACTCGCTCTGGTCTGGCGCCCGTTCACAGCTGTCGCCGGTCGAGTGCGCGTCGGCTGAGGTTCGAACTCACGGTCAGCTTGCCGGGCTGCGAGTGGGCATCGGGGCTTTCGCTGCGCTTGCTCGGCAGTCGCATGGACAGCTGGCGCTTGTTTCCGCCGGCCAGCGGCAGGGGGATGCCGGCCAGCACGAGGTACACGCGCATTATCTCGCCAATGTTGGTCCCCGTCAGCGCCGAGCACTCCATGAATCGGCCCCTGTGAGGAAACAGTCGGTCACTATAGGCAAGCAATCGGCCCCTGCGAGGAAACTGTCGGTCACTATAGGCAAGCAATCGGTTACTGTAAGTAAATAATCGGCCCCTGTGAGGAAACAGTCGGTCACTATAGGCAAGCAATCGGTTACTGTAAGTAAATAATTGGTGACTGTAAGGAAACAAACGGTCACTGTAAGGAAACAATTGACCACTGTATAGAAACGAATGGTTGCTGTAGGTAAGCAATCGGCCACTTTAAGTAAGCAATCCGTCACTGAAAGTAAATAATCGGCCACTGTGCTACAGTGGCCGATTATGTATGCTTGAAGCAAACAATCGATCACTTTAAGGAAAGAAACGGTCAGTGTAAGTAAACAACCGGTTCCATGAGCAAACAGTCGGCGAACACCTCAACACACTCAATACCAGCCTATCCTACATACCACCCTCTCCCCTCACCCCCGTCCTCACGTACACACACACACACACACACACATTTATATATAAATTAATTAATAAATTTGATGTGTACATATATATGTATGTATATATATATATATATATATATATATATATATATATATATATATATATATATATATATATATATATATATATATATATATATATATATATATATATATATATATATATGAATGAGGATGGATGATGAAAACAAACAAATTATGTGGAGATGACATTAATGTAAACGTTTCGACCTCAATAGGTGTTCATTACGTAGGACAATATCATCATGATATTGTCTGCAGTTGTGCTCTATGTTTTGTATTGATGAAGACCTATTGAGGTCGAAACGTTTACATTAAAGTCCTCTCCACATAATTTGTTTGTTTTCATCATCCATCCTCATTCATACTTGTCTATGGATAACTCATATATATATATATATATATATATATATATATATATATATATATATATATGTATATGTATACATATTTATATATATATGTATATATATATATATATATATATATATGCATATGTATACATATTTATATATATATATGTATATATATTTATATATATATATATATGTATATATATATATATAACAGCACTTCTGTGGCCACTCATCTATTGTCCACAACAGGCAAGTTGTGCGGGCTACGGGATGGGCCGCAGTACAGATGTCTTACAACAAGATGGCCTGACATGGGTCAGGTGTACTCGCGAAGTGTGCTGCAACAGGTGATTAGTATTCACGTATCCTTCACTTGACCTGTTAAGCAACATCTGTGAGCATGCATCGCCTGGCGCGGGATATCTTTCACTATGTCTCACCTGTTGCGGGACATCTTGGAGTATGCCTCATTTGTTGCGGGATATCTTTGAGGAAATTTCACCTGTTGCGGGACATCTTGGAGTATACCCCACGTGTTGCGCGATATATTTGAGAAAATTTAACTTGTTGCGGGAAATCTTGGAGTACATTTCACCTGTTGCGGCCCATCTTGGAGCATACTTCACCTGATGAGGGACATATTGCAGTACACCACACGGGTTGCGAGAAATCTTTGAGTATGCCTCATCTGTTACGTTACATTTTGAGTATACTTCATATGTTGCGGGAAATATTGGAGGGTACCTCATCTGTTGCGGGACATCTTTGAGTATACCTCATCTGCTTCCGGACTTGGTATATATTCCACCTATTGCGGGGCATCTGTGAGGATAGCTTACCTGTTGCGGGACATCTTGGAGTACACCTCACATGTTGCGGGACATTTTGAAGTATGCCTCACCTGTTGCGGGACATCTTGGAGTAGAACCAGGCGGCGGCGGTGCGATTGCTGACCTCGCGCTCCAGCGACGCCACATCGGACTTGTTGCCGACCAGGAAGGTGGGCAGCTCGCGCACGTCGTCGCGCAGCAGGCGCACCTCCGTGTAACAGTCGACCGCCTTCAGGAACGACGAGTAGCTGTCCACGCTGTAGACCAGCAGGATGGCCTGCGCGTTCATGATGCTCACCCTGCGGCCGGACGGTGCCGGTTGGTGCCGGTTGGTGCCGGTTGGTGCCGGTTGGTGCACGACAGGGTCCAGGTCGGGGCGGAGTGGAGTGGTCGCGGTGTGATCGAGGTCGAGGACGAGACCGAAGTCGAGGTTGGATCAAAGTCGTGGCGTGGTGGAGGTCACGGTAAGTTCGAGGTCGTGGCGCAGCCCAGGCCACGGTGGGGTCGAGGTGGTGGCGTGCATGAAGCCGCGGCGGGGTCAAGGTCGTGGGGAAGTTAACGGCGGGGTCAAGGTCGTGGGGAAGTTAACGGCTTATCTCGTGATCGAAGGGTTCCGGATTCGAGGCTCGGTTCCCGGTTCGTCGCCATCCGGTTCTCCGGGACCATTCAGCGCGGGGGAGCGGCGGCGTCATCAGGCCAGACGATAAATCAGCGGAGTGCGACATGAAAGAGCCCAACGTTTAACCGAACGTAACTTGGCCTAGCTCAACAGGTCGCGACAATATCATAGTTGAGAACGGATTACAATCGTAGTCAGGTCATAGTAACGGCGGGATTAATGCCCTGGTGGGTCCATGCTGTCGTCAGGTCCAGAGATGGTAAGGTTAAGGTCAAGTCTGGATTAAGCCTGAGGTGGGATCAAGGTCGTGGAATCCGGGAGCGAATGACAAATAAGCTCATCTGCCATCCTAGTCAGGTTTATCACGTTTAGTCTGTTCAATTTGCTGACGATACAATGGAGCCAAGATCCCGGGTGAAATTCGTCACTTTATATGATTTCACCCAGCACCGCAGTGTTTTGTACCTGGGCTGTTATCGGTCGGACAGGCCTCCAACTTCCAGACCTTCAACGAAGCACGCCGAAAGGGCTCCTTCCCCTGTTATGTTATTGTTCCGGTTTTTAGCTGTACCCCTCCGCAACACAAAATTTGTCTCACTACAGCATACGGCGACATAAAATTTGACGCGAGCAGGCAGCTTCCTGGGAAGTTGCCTGCTTCTCTTGTGGCGACGGGTAGAGCTGTGGCACAATGTGTGGGAGTACTTGCGTCACCGTCCTGCATTTACTTGTTAGAAATATTCAGGTCTTGGAAACTTACGGATGCACGCTCCCAAGTGCGGAACTCTGACTAGCTTAGAGTGTGAGTGGCCAGCAACGCGAAAGCCGACAAAATCGAAATGAATCGGAAAAACTGTTCCACGGAAGCTTCGGTAGCTTTTGAAGAGGTTCGACAAAACATTTTCGTGTTGGAGTTCCTCGAAAGCGACAGGAAGCTCCACATATGGGCTGTGTATCGCACATATTGTGTCGTCGTGACCATTCGCATCGTTGCCGCTCTCTCACCCCATTCCGGCATGAAGCGCGACACCCAACCTGACAATTTGTGAAGCACATGTAGAGCGAGCAGCCAAATTAATTCTGAACGTCAGTCATCCATGCTGTCCGTGCACAGCGGCCCTGTGCCGCTCGTCCCATGCTCCACCGCTTCTGCAGGCTTCACCGAGTCGAGCTGGTGCAATTTATCGAGACTCAGAATAATTGCAGCACACGAGGATGAAGAATGTCTGATAATAAGCTGGATGCGCAATTTCTCGCCTCGCAAACTGAGCGGCTGACACAATATAAGTACGCTCAGTATTCCCGCTAGAAGATATTGCAACATTCACAGTTTTTTTTTATATTTTACGTCTCATTCCAACACGTCTCATTACGACACTGCGTCACTCCAGGTTTTCGCGGAAGTTGCGGAGGTCATAGAGGTCAGCTTCGCGAGGCTTTGACGTCGCCAAGTTCAGAGACAGGAGATACTTCCATTGGGCTTGTAGCCCGGTACTGCTGATGGGATTAATTTGACATTAGTCCAGGAGGTCTCAGCGATGCGGGTAGGCTGTCGCCTTTCGCGCCATTTGCGAGTAAGCCGTCAGCATTCGCGCCATTCTGCAGACTCTCAACTAGTTCCTTCTGTCTTCCCGTTTCTTTTTGCCAATGTTCTTCCTGGTGAAATTGTGAAGTCAAACAGGTGCTGCCATTCATTTATGGTAGCGCGCGAAGGTGAATGGGCACCTCCATGGGGAGCAATAGACATTTAGGTATCAGTCTAGACGAATGTCTATGGAAAAACGGAATTAAAAACCCTCGCACCCACCAATCATTCGGCAGCTATTTGCTGAGCATTGCAGCCCTGCTGAAGGTACCTGGTCACCTACTCATATTGTGCACGTCCAGTATTACTGCAGTATTCCAACATGACAAATATATGGTTCAATCAAAACCACTCAAAAATGTCTTTCCTGATGCATTTATGGATACACGGCAACTGGCACATTTCAGGCTAACCGGTTTGTTTTCATTCGACTATTCTGTCGTTTTCTGTCCACCGTGCAGTGCGGCATAGGCGATAGCAAACTGCCTGTATAATCTAATAGGCATACAATTGAAGTTCTAGTCCAGTGTAATAAAAATAATGTCGAATCGAAGCTTGTCTGCCCTACAACATGAGTGCAGCATTGAATAGGTATCGGCTATGAATTAAGACTCAGCAACATACTGTATATTTTCGTTATCAATACAATATTGTTGGATAGTATCAGTGGCTGACTTCCTCCTCGGGCAGGGAATGTTGAGTTTCTCCAGTGCTGATTGCAGCGCTATCCCGGACTCCCTGTGTCTCAGGAAGCTCTCGTTCACCTACGCAACGTAAGCAGTCACGCCACAGGTGACGTCATCCCATGAACATGAGCTGTAGCGTCACAGGCGTCGTTGACCTACGCAACATACGCGGTCACGTCACAGGTGACATTATCCTGTGACCACAAGCTGTAGCGTCATAGGTGTCGTTGACCTCCGCAACATACACCGTGACGATACAGGTGGCCTCCGTAAACTTGCAGTATTCACTGGTTCCGTACTCATTCTCGCAGATGTGTCAAGTGACGATTAAGCAACCCGCAGAAACTGCCACGCTCAGAATTGAGCTGATCCAAAGACAGGGGCTGCCCGACGGAATCAAAGGTCAGAGCTTACATCAAGCCACGTCAGGTGAGATGTGCTGTCGCCGGAGCTCTGACGGGAGATCAGATGCCACCGAGTCATTGGTCTGTTTAGCATGCTAAGCATTGTTCTGATTGGCACACTTGTCATTAGTCTGGTTGACGCACAGTCATTGGTCCGGTTGACACACTATTAATTGGTCTGATTGGCACACTAGTCATTAGTCTGGTTGACACACAGCCATTAATCTGGTTAGCACACTAGTCATTGGTCTGGTTGACACACTATTCATTGGTCTGATTGGCACACTAGCCATTGGTCTGGTTGTCACACTAGTCTTTAGTCTGGTTGACACACAGTCATTGGTCTGGTTGGCACACTAGTCATTGGTCTGGTTGGCACACTAGTCATTAGTCTGGTTGGCACAGTCATTGGTCTGGTTGACACACTATTCATTGTTCTAATTGGCACACTAGTAATTGGTTTGGTTGTCACACTAGTCCTTAGTCTGGTTGACACACAGTCATTGGTCTGGTTGGCACACTAGTCATTAGTCTGGTTGGCACAGTCATTGGTCCGGTTGACAAACTATTCATTGGTCTGATTGGCACACCAGTAAATTTGTCTGGTTGTCACACTAGTCATTAGTCTGGTTGACACACAGTCATTGGTCTGGTTGGCACACTAGTCATTAGTCTGGTTGGCACACTAGTCATTGGTCTGGTTGGCACGCTAGTCAATAGTCTGGTTGGCACACTAAGCATTGGTCTGGTTGGCACACAGTCATTGGGCACGGTGGCACACTAGTTATTGGTCTGGTTGTCACACTAGTCATTAGTATGATTGGCACACTATGCATTAGTCTGGTTGACACACAGTCATTGGTCTGGTTGGCACATTAGTCATTGGTCTGGTTGGCACACTAGTCATTGGTCTGGTCGGCACACTAGTCATCGGTCTGGTTGACACACAGTCATTGGTCTAGTTGGCACACTAGTCATTAGTCTGGTTGACACACAGCCATTGGTCTGGTTGGCACACTAGTCATTAGTCTGGTTGGCACAGTGATTGGTCCGGTTGACGCACTATTCATTAGTCTGATTGGCACACTAGTCATTGGTCTGGTTGGCACACTAGTCATTGGTCTGGTTGTCACACTAGTCATTAGTCTGGTTGGCACACAGTCATTGGTCTGGTCGGCACACTAGTTATTGGTCTGGTTGACACACAGTCATTGATCTAGTTGGCACACTAGTCATTAGTCTGATTGGCACACTAGTCATTAGTCTGGTTGACACATAGTCATTCGTCTGGTTGGCACACTAGTCATTAGTCTGGTTGGCACAGTCATTGGTTCGGTTGACACACTAGTCATTGGTCTGGTTGGCACACTGGTCATTGGTCTGGTTGGCACACTAGTCATTGATCTGGTCGGCACACTAGCCATTAGACTTGTTGGTACAGTCATTGGTCCGGTTGACACACTATTCATTCGTCTGATTGGCACACTAGTCATTGGTCTGGTTGGCACACTAGTCATTGGTCTGGTCGGCACACTAGTCATTGATCTGGTTGGCACACTAGTCATTAGTCTGGTTGGCACACTAGTCATTAGTCTGGTTGGCACAGTCATTGGTTCGGTTGACACACTAGTCATTGGTCTGGTTGGCACACTGGTCATTGGTCTGGTTGGCACACTAGTCATTGATCTGGTCGGCACACTAGCCATTAGACTTGTTGGTACAGTCATTGGTCCGGTTGACACACTATTCATTCGTCTGATTGGCACACTAGTCATTGGTCTGGTTGGCACACTAGTCATTGGTCTGGTCGGCACACTAGTCATTGATCTGGTTGGCACACTAGTCATTAGTCTGGTTGGCACACTAGTCATTGGTCTGGTTGGCACGCTAGTCAGTAGTCTGGTTGGCACACTAATCATTGGTCTGGTTGGCACAAAGTCATTGGGCTCGGTGGCACACTAGTTGTTGGTCTGGTTGTCACACTAGTCATTAGTCTGATTGGCACACTATGCATTGGTCTGGGTGACACAGTCATTGGTCTGGTTGGCAGATTAGTCATTGGTCTGGTTGGCTCACTAGTCATTGGTCTGGTTGGCACAGTCATTGGTCCGGT
The DNA here is from genome assembly GCA_034440615.1 of Ashinkailepas kermadecensis. Taxonomy (NCBI): domain Eukaryota; kingdom Metazoa; phylum Arthropoda; class Thecostraca; family Neolepadidae; genus Ashinkailepas; species Ashinkailepas kermadecensis. The sequence continues at coordinate 25,203 of JAOTOM010004837.1, forward strand.
TGACACACTATTCATTGGTCTGATTGGCACACTAGTCATTAGTCTGGTTGTCACACAGTCATTGGTCTGGTCGGCACACTAGTCATTGGTCTGGTTGACACACAGTCATTGGTCTAGTTGGCACACTAGTCATTGGTCTGGTTGACACACAGTCATTGGTCTGGTTCGCACACTAGTCATTAGTCTGGTTGTCACACAGTCATTGGTCTGGTCGGCACACTAGTCATTGGTCTGGTTGACACACAGCCATTGGTCTAGTTGGCACACTAGTCATTAGTCTGGTTGGCACAGTCATTGGTCCGGTTGACACATTATGCATTGGTCTGATAGGCGCACTAGTCATTGGTCTGGTTGGAACACTAGTCATTGGTCTGGTTGGCACAGTAGTCATAAGTCTGGTTGGCACACAGTCGTTGGTCTGGTCGGCACGCTAGTCATTGATCTGGTTGCCACACTAGTCATTAGTCTGGTTGGCACACTAGTCATTGGTCTGGTTGGCACACTAGTTAATAGTCTGGTTGGCACACTAATCATTGGTCTGGTTGGCACACAGTCATTGGTCTCGGTGGCACACTAGTTATTGGTCTGGTTCGCACACTAGTCATTGTTCTGGTTGGCATACAGCATTAGTCTGGTTGGCACACTAGTCATTAGTCTGGTTGGCACACAGTCATTGGTCTGGTTGGCACACTAGTCATTGGTCTGGTTGGCACACTAGGCATTAGTCTGGTTGGCACACAGTCATTGGTCTGGTTGGCACACCAGTCATTGGTCCGGTTGACATGCTAGTCATTGGTCTGGTTGGCACACTAGTTAATAGTCTGGTTGGCACACTAATCATTGGTCTGGTTGGCACACAGTCATTGGTCTCGGTGGCACACTAGTTATTGGTCTGGTTCGCACACTAGTCATTGTTCTGGTTGGCATACAGCATTAGTCTGGTTGGCTCACTAGGCATTGGTCCGGTTGGCACACTAGTCATTGGTCTGGTTCGCACACTAGTCATTAGTCTGGTTGGCGCACTAGACATTAGTCTGGCTGGCACACTAGTCATTGGTCTGGTTGGCACACTAGTCATTGGTCTGGTTGGCACACTAGTCATTGGTCTGGTTGGCACACTAGTCATTGGTCTGGTTGGCATGCTAGTCATTGGTCTGGTTGGCATGCAGTCATTGGTCTGGCTGGCACACTAGTCATTGGTCTGGTTGGCACACAGTCATTGGTCTGGTTGGCACACTAGTCATTGGTCTGGTTGGCACACTAGGCATTAGTCTGGTTGACACACAGTCATTGGTCTGGTTGGCACACTAGTCATTGGTCTGGTTGGCGCACTAGTCATTGGTCTGGCTGGCACACTAGTCATTGGTCTGGTTGACACACAGTCATTGGTCCGGTTGACATGCTAGTCATCGTTAGTTAGTTAGTTATTTGGGCTTTAGGGATGCTAGTCATCGTAAGTATATTAATAATCACAACATAGTTTTCGGCCACCTTCAATAAGGTAACATGTCATGACCATATCTGACACAAAGATGTGACTACGTAGCATACAATTTGACAAGATTCTTCGGATTTCAAGACAGTGGACTTCAATTGCTCTTCTGTTGCAATGCTTAAAAAGCACAAAGAAATAATTCAATTATTGCAAAATAATTATACCGTCAATCAAACTGGCCTTCGATTATCACATCAATTATCACATCCCCGTGCCCGATTTAACGAGGTTTTGGCTAACGTGTCAAACTGAACAGTCTATAGGAATCAACTATTTGGGTGTGGCTGCGGTGACTGGTTCTGAAGTTATGTACACAAATGCGAAGGAGGCTGTAATTAAGGGGAGGGTCTATAATGCCCACTTTTTTTGCCCGATGGACGATCTCAGCAATTACAAAGTGAATGGGATGAAAGGTGCAGTAATCGATGTCTTTTAATTAATGTAGTGGTTTTGACCTACAACCGTAATGAATATTTTCCTTCAAATGTCTTTAAATTGCCCCCAAATGGCGTTGTAACGCTGTAATCACTACAATAGAAAATGCCCAATGGACGATCTTAGTAACTACTACACCGATTTTCGTGAAAATGGCTCTAAAATAAACTTCGACATCGATTTGGGGGTAGTTGAGTCATTGCCAACCGATATAAATAGGTAGAAAGCCACGGAATGAGGGATTTAAATTCGAGATTTGCCCGATGGACGATCTACGAAAGTAATTTACAGAATTGCGCCAAACACACAATGGTCAATGTCTTTTCACCGTATTAGATCAGTTGAGACAGTTAAGGGAAAAATTAACATATGAAATGTAGAAATGCATCATATCACAATTCAATTAGAGATGGGTTCAAGGTAGAGATGGGTCAACATAACAAAACCATCACCCACCTCTAATTGAATTGCGATGTAACCCATCTCTAGTTGAATATGATGAATTTCTACATTTCATATGTTAATTTTTATCTTAACTGCCTCAACTGATCTAATACGCTGAAAAGACATTGATCAGTGTGTGTTTGGCGCAATTCTGTAAAATACTTTCGTAGATCGTCCATCGGGAAAATCTCGAATTTCAATCCCTCATTTCGTGCCTTTCTACCTACTTATATCGGTTGGCAAGGACTCAACTGGCCCCAAATCGATGTCGAAGTTTATTTTAGAGCCATTTTCACGAACATCGGTGTAGTAGTTACTGAGATCGTCCATCGGACATTTTCTATTGTTGTAATTACAGCGTTTCAACGCCATTTGGGGGAAATTTAAAGACATTTGAAGGAAAATATTCATTACGGTTGTAGGTTAAAACCACTACATTAATTAAAAGACATCGATTACTGTACCTTGCATCCCCATTCGCTTCGTAATTGCTGAGATCGTCCATCGGGCAAAAAGATGGCATTATATATCCTCCCGTAATTAAGCCACCGGTGGTCGTGGATTAAGGCGTCTTGACTAAAACCAGAATATGGACTAAAACTAGAATACTAAATATGTAAATTTATCATGTTATCTGGCTTTACGGAGTTATCTTGGCTCGGGTGATTGATGATCATGATATGAAAATTGATATTTGGACTGCAACTTTTCGGTAATTTAAATATCCAGTTACGTCTCATTGACATCGATCACCCAAATGTCAGAACATTGCAAACTTACTTGTCTTTCACGAGGAATACATCTTGGATATACTTCCGACCACTCCGATGGTTGATATCGCTATAGAAATCGAGATCAAGATGGAAATTGGATATCGAATTGAGACTCATTTCTGAAGCTCAACACACTGTCAATTCATAAATGAGCGGGATCGGCCAAAGCACTACAAAACATCCAATGAACCATAAGGGAAACATTCACACAGTTCACTTATTTCCGAGGTTTAGTGACGCTGACGCCAGGAAAGCACAGGCGGCAGGTACAGAGGTCGAATACGCGCTTAGCAAGCTAATGCAAAAATCGTCGATCACATTCCTTGCCAAATCAGACGTCAAAGGATTTAATTTTACTTAGAAACATCCGTAAAACCTCCCAAAATGTTGTAAAACATTCCGACAAATGTGAAATGCTACTACCTGAAGTTAACCATATTGAAGAAAAAAACATCATTGATAACCTCTCCATATCAGGTCTCCTTCACCCAATGTCACGATTGGAAGAGGCACTCAAACGCTTCATGTCAATGACCATGATGGGTAAACTTCCTGAAAAATATGTTTGAACCATCAAACCCCATTCCTATCGAACAGCACACATATTTCGACTCCCCAAAACCGACAAGCCGGATATAACCGGCGTGTGACAATCTTTCGGACAAACTGACTGGATTCATGGAAAACGCAATATCTCAATTGTTAGCTGTTGTGCATGCACACTTGAAAATGTCCTCAACTACCTGGGACGTTGGAAATGCCACCGGCGGCTATTACTTTCACAATGGATGTTTATAGCCTGTGTGGAAACATTGCCATCACAGAAACATCAGCCCGCATAGACCTCATTGTCAATGACATATACAAATATGAACATTTCTGGGATGTCGCTCGGCGACTTGGCGAGTCTACTAGCCCACTCCATAATGAGGAGATTGTCGCTCGGTGACTTGGATAGTAGGCTGGTTCATTCCCTGATCAGGAGATTGTCGCTCGGTGACTTGGGGAGTCTGCTAGCCCACTGCCTAACGAGAAGATTGTCGCTCGGTGACTTGGATAGTAGGCTAGTTCATTCCCTGATCAGGAAGTTGTCGCTCGGCGACTTGGGGAGTCCGCTAGCCCACTGCCTAATGAGGAGATTGTAGCTCGGTGACTTGGGGAGTCTGCTAGCCCACTGCCTAATGAGGAGATTGTCGCTCGGTGACTTGGGGAGTCTGCTAGCCCACTGCCTAACGAGAAGATGGTCGCTCGGTGACTTGGATAGTAGGCTAGTTCATTCCCTGATCAGGAAGTTGTCGCTCGGCGACTTGGGGAGTCCGCTAGCCCACTGCCTAATGAGGAGATTGTCGCTCGGTGACTTGGGGAGTCTGCTAGCCCACTGCCTAACGAGAAGATTGTCGCTCGGTGACTTGGATAATAGGCTAGTTCATTCCCTGATCAGGAAATTGTCGCTCGGCGACTTGGGGAGTCCGCTAGCCCACTACCTAATGAGGAGATTGTCGCTCGGTGACTTGGGGAGTATGCTAGCCCACTGCCTAACGATAAGATTGTCGCTCGGTGACTTGGGGAGTCTGCTAGCTCACTGCCTAACGAGAAGATTGCAATGGGTAGTTGCAATGTAGTTCCAACATCAGCGATAGTTTTCTTTTCACGAAGCGCCGTTAGATCCCTGTTGCCAGCATCAGACAACGCCCAGGACATCACCTGCATGGGGGAAATGAACGACATGATAGGTATCTGGACGTGCCTCCCAAGGCTTTTAGCAACTGCTTTCGATGAAAAGACTCCTTCCACCGGGCATTGAAGTTGTCTATGGAAGGAATGGATACTTCAGCGACTCGACGAAACGCCTCTCTAGATAATCCGCTAACTGTACAGAAAGATGGAGAACTGACAACCGAACTGCATGCCACACATATGGCAGATACAGTGACCATTCACTACGAATCAGCTCATCCAAAGAAAACGAGAAAGTTGATATCGTGTGTAATAAAATATATATACACGACCTTCAATATACCAGGAGGTGCTGAGTTGACATCAAAAGTAACGATAAGGGTTGTACTTTATTGCTCAACGTTTCGGCCAGGGGCCATCGTCAGGAGTGATATAAAAATGTCAAGTTTAACAATTGAAAAAAAAGCACGCGAGAAAAAAAGCGTGCAAAAGACACGTGGAATACAGAAAAGCCTCCTCAGTGGTGCAGACACTTAAAGAAACTCCAAACCAGAAACAAACTATGTCAAGATACAATCCTCTGAGGAAGCCCGAGCCGATGGTCCATATACATATCGATACATACACTCACGCACACATATAGACATATATCCAATATAACGCGTAATACATAAAATATAATTTATGTTTAGGTAATTTTATGTGATATACCAAGACGTCGTTTGCGTGTTTAGTTGCGGCCGTAGATTACGTATGTGTAGAGATTCGAGGACCTTCAGATCAGCGTTGTCCCTGGCTGTTGCTAGAATTTCTACTTGGAAGTTTGTGTTAGTGTCGCTGTGTTCCATGTTAGAATGTTTGTCGATCATGTGTTCGCCTAAAGGTGTGTATGCTCTCCGAAGTCTGGCATCTCCCAAGTGCTCATTGTACCTATCCCTGATACTACGTTTGGTTTCACGGACATAAAATATTCCAAGACAGCGGTTGCACGTTATTTTATAAACTACGTTTTTTCGCGTGCATCTACCTTTGAGCCCGTTGATACAGGTGTGGCACGTTCTTCTACCAGCAGGGCATGGCGGCATTTCCAGGGCTGAGCGGACCAGGTAAGATTTCAGCGTAGGTCCGCTAGTCCAGGCTACCCTAACATGGTTTAGATGAGACGAACGGATGGCTGCGCTTACCTGTCGACATAGTTGGTCATCGACAAATGGAAGTCTCATGTAAACATAGTTGGGATTACTACCCTTATCGTTACTTTTGATGTCAACTCAGCACCTCCTGGTATATTGAAGGTCGTGTATATATATTTTATTACACACAATGTCTAAAACCCAGGAGCATCTAAGAGCCATTCTTCGTTATATTAAACGAGAAAGTTGATTCTCTATTTACAGCTCTTGAGAGCCGGGCGACTTTCCTCTGACAAGGCACCAGAGATCGGAGGACTGCGTAGAGTTGAGAAGCTGTTCGCCGAAAACGGTTGCCCACAGATAATTATTTCAAAGACCAGCTTAAGGGTACTAAGCAGACATGAGCAGCCTAGCGTTGGACGCTGGGCACGCCTGCCCCGCTGAAACGCCCGCCTGCCCCGCTGAAACGCCCGCCTGCCCCGCTGAAACGCACGCCTGCCCCGCTGAAACGCACGCCTGCCCCGCTGAAACGCACGCCTGCCCCGCTGAAACGCCCGCCTGCCCCGCTGAAACGCACGCCTGCCCCGCTGAAACGCACGCCTGCCCCGCTGAAACGCACGCCTGCCCCGCTGAAACGCACGCCTGCCCCGATGAAAAAGCCTGCAGCTACTGGGCGGGTGGCGTACGGCGAAAATTCCACATTAAAAATGCAGTCTACATGATAACGTAGCCGTAGCTAGCCAGACTGGCCACGCCCATACGGCCAATACACTGAGCTACATAGGCTGAGTGCCATCCGCCTAAAAATAAACCCTACGCACTGCATGGGACCGGCAGACAGGCGCCCTTCTACCTGGCTGTAAAGCCCAGTGCTGCACACAGCGTCACAATCTGGTGTTCCATGGCCAAAACCAAGATTGGGATATGATGAAAGCAGTTGCAGCAATGGCCAACATGCCAGGGAAACTTGCCAACCACAGCGTCCGCACAACGTCGGTCAAACGGCAGACTTGATGGTGGGTGCCCCTCAGCGTCCGCACAACGTCGGTCAAACGGCAGACTTGATGGTGGGTGCCCCTCAGCGTCCGCACAACGTCGGTCAAACGGCAGAATTGATGGTGGGTGCCCCTCAGCGTCCGCACAACGTCGGTCAAACGGCAGACTTGATGGTGGGTGCCCCTCAGCCAAACTTGCCAACCACAGCGTCCGCACAACGTCGGTCAAACGGCAGACTTGATGGTGGGTGCCCCTCAGCGTCCGCACAACGTCGGTCAAACGGCAGACTTGATGGTGGGTGCCCCTCAGCGTCCGCACAACGTCGGTCAAACGGCAGAATTGATGGTGGGTGCCCCTCAGCCTATGTAGCCCAGTATATTGGCCACAGGGCGTGGTCAGCCTGGCTAGCTACGGCTACCTGATGGTGGGTGCCCCTCAGCCTATGTAGCCCAGTATATTGGCCACAAGGCGGGGCCAGCCTGGCTAGCCACGGCTACCTGATGGTGGGTGCCCCTCAGCCTATGTAGCCCAGTGCATTGGCCACAAGGCGGGGCCAGCCTGACTAGCCACGGCTACTTGATGGTGGATGCCCCTCAGCCTATGTAGCTCAGTGTTTTGGCCACAGGGGCGTGGTCAGCCTGACTAGCCACGGCTACTTGATGATGGATGCCCCTCAGCCTATGCAGTTCAGTGTATTGTCCACAGTAGCGTGGTCAGCCTGACTAGACACTCTGAAGCCGACACTGAAGGGCATAAAATTGGCCCCATGAGCTACGATGGCTTAACAAGAACGCTAGATCCCTCTAACCCAGTGGTTCTCAAACTTTTTGATGTGGCGACCCCTGTGTCGCGCCGCGATCGTCGCGCCGGACCGTCGCGCCGGACCGTCGCGCCGGAGCGTCGCGCCGCGACCCCACGTTCGGTATTTTTTATTATAGTGTTCTGTATTTTGTTACTTGCGAAGCATCACTCATAAATTTACAGGTAGTGCATGAATTTATGGCGACAGCGCCATAAATTCATGCGGTATCAACAACAGCGCGGCGTTATCAGAGCGCAACGGACCAGATGTGTCGGGTCAATTCACAGTCGATGATTGCGACCCCACCAGAAGGGCCCCGCGACCCCAGCTGGGGTCGCGACCCCTAGTTTGAGAACCACTGCTCTAACCTAAGCATAGTTAAGGGCGTGTTCAGCAACTTCCAGATTGGACACGTGCCTATTGCTGTTTGAAAGTGATTTGTGGGCTCAAACTATTTGGGTATAAGCTTGGAAACGTGACTATCACTTTGTCGAGGAGATTTGTATGTTCAAACCGCTGCTGTTGGCCGTGATTCGAAGGTGACTTCAATGAAACACAACCAGAATGCGACTTATAAGCTATGTTTTTAAGGAAAGGGATAGTAGCATAATCAACGTGTGGGAGAAAAGATCGACGATAATATTACCGTGTTTTCAAATTACGTTTTGTTGCTCCAAATCCTGCCGAAAACGATTCACGATATCACGAGGTCACGAGAATAGTTCATTACACATATCAACACCGAAGCAATGTGTGTCAGATATTTAAAAAGTGGAAGTATGGATTATGAGCAGAGCCTGTGATTATGACATGTCATGTTATAAGCACCTGATCGAAGAAATACCCATAGCCAGTTCATATGCACGGGCTGCGCCATGCGAGACACTTGAAAACTGCAAATATTAATAGTTATGCTTCGAAATGTGTCCACATCATAAATAATGATCTTAATGATGGGGTACGGGTAAACCACGAAGCCTGTGTACTAATATGTCACGAAGATAAGCTAAATCTGTAAATTTAGTGAACCGGGTAGTTGTACACATAATACAATGAATGGTATATTTGTACTGCTCTGTGACTACTGGTAGCCTTTCAGGCTGGGTCAAATGTCAGTCTGTGAAAAATGGGTGAACTATACGTTCATGGACATATGGACTACACAAATTATGTGCAGAAAACATGACGCCGCGAATGATCAAGTATATATCAACAGGATAATTTTTACTTATATTGATCTATTCATACCGTCACGAACTAATCACATACATAAACATCGATGTAAAAATGTCAGTGTTATTGTGTGGCAAATCGCATCTTGGAGGTCTTTTCAATGGTAAAAAAGCAAAAGGGAGCCGTGTTTCGCCGACATGTGGGTGCATGTCCCCCCCCCCCTCCACATACAACCTCTCTCCCACCTGCGATTATGCCCATGTGCATAAGGGACCGTACAATAATATACTAAAGTTACGTGGTCATTCGTGCAACAGGGCAAAACGTTGCACGAAAGTATAACATTTTGCACGGTATCACAAGGCAAGGTCGAGTGCTACAGTGATGTTGCTGATTGCAACGTTTTGCTGTTTTACGGGGCCAACCATACCACATTATTGTTTGGCCATGATTGATGAATTGCTCAATAGCATATTTATTGTGGTTCTTCCATGTTTCAGAATATCGAGTCCCGTCCTTGTGGAGGCCGCAAGCCCGGCTTTCGATGCTCCCTGAATTCTGGGGTGGCCATTAGAATGTTAGATATGTTAATGTACTTTAGGCGTCGGAGGTTTATTTTGGGCCACATTGTGCACGATGGAGTGTCTTGACTTGGCTCAATTGCCGTCCTTTTCCCATGTTGTCAAAAAGAAGCGCTCTACCAGCACGTTGTCTTCCACATTGTCTTCCAAATTCTCTTCCGCATTGTCTTTCACATTGTCTACTACATTAGCTTCATTGACGCTCGTCATATGAATTGTCTTCGAATGCCTGTCAAAGAACAGTGGCGAAGCCAAGAATCTCTTAAGGGAAGGAGCGACTAAAACAAAATGTAATGAAACAGATGATGCTTTCGGCACACTTTTCGCGCCGATAATTATTGGTTTCGAGTGGAGAAAATCTCAAAATTTTGTTTCATCTTGTGAATCTTTGGTTGTTAGGGGGTCTGGACCACCGGCCACCCCTTTGGCTGAGCCTCTGTCAAAGAGGGCTCCGTCTGACTTAACTATTCTTGATTCTTGAATGTATCTACGAGTAAATGCGCATACATGTGCACGTGCACATGTATGCATACAGAGGCGGATGTAGGTGGCGAAAGGGGCCTTGGGCCCCAAGAGGAAAATTTGTTACCATATTATGCACTAAAATAGCATTTTCGTGAAATCTGAGAACATTTTATCAGATAAATAATGCCTTCAACAGTTCCGACGTATGGTCTCAATTAACATCTAATGCGTTTTTCGAACTCGGATATTTTTGTTTTTCAGTTACTCCTCCACCACCAAATCCATGCTTCTGGATCATCTCCTGTATGCATATGTGCATAATATACAAATGCTTGCATATCGTATCTATCTGTCAATATACACTCACACACACACATATATATATATATATATATATACATACACACAAACGTGTTTACATGTGTTTATTTGTGTTCGCATATATTTACACACAATACATTTTCTTGCAGCGCAGAATATGTGTAGCATTGTTTTCACGCGCACAAAGCGTCATTTTTTATCTGTGGATGCAGATGTGCTGTGTATGCATGACCTGGCTAATGAATGTCCCATCAGTGCGCTGAAGCTATGATAAAAACATTGTCCATTGCCTGTTTAAACAGTTGGTTTTGAAGTGAAGCATGTCCCAGTTCAACAGTCAAATAATGGTTGACGTCATAAGCATTCAGACAGGCAGATATTTGTCAAATGGAATGTAAAATATTTCATTGCACGCAATTTACGATGCTATATTGCCAGCATTGCCTGAATATCTAGGGAGTAGCACATATTTCCGGCCACGTACCAAGATGACTTGTCTCAGAAGCTCGATCCAACTTGCGCTTTTGAACGCAGTGCATGTTTCTTTTATCACCGAGATGCGAGGCCGTCGGTATCTGACAGCTGCTACTGCATGCTTGAGATTCGATTTGACGCCGACTTCCTTCCGCATAACTCGACTCGAGTTGGTTCGGTACTGTGGGTGACGCTCACACCAACGGCTTTGGTATCTGGTCGGATACCGACTCTGCCAGCAGGCGGAGGGGTGATTGGACATCGGAGGGTGGGTGTGGTGAATTAATATTCTCCTTCAGCTGAGCTTCTATGACTAACAATCTCGTTACCTGTGTGGCCTACGCATATTACTCCTCGTCACACATCTTTTGCACTGAAATTCTGCAATGCTAACTGTCGTGTCGTAGCCCAACCGATCGATCACTCACGATCGCTGTGCAGGTCCAGCTCAGGCTCTCCAACCGACACGTGGAATTGCTCCACCTCACGCTGTATTGCCAGAAACAGGAAGGGCCCTAGAGAGGGACCGAGAACAGCCCAACAAGTACTCCAGAGGTGGATCACATAAGTACTTAGCGTAAGTACGCACGATACGACACTAACAAGGCCGAGATGTTGGGAAATTGCCGGCAACGTTCCACGAGAAACTACGTCGTGCAATTCCCAGACTCGTTTCTAATTAAGTTCAGGATGCCTCCCTTTTAATGGATATACCAGACGCAGCTTTGAAGCTAATCCAATAGACGGCAGGCATATTTTGATGCGCTGGGCGTGCTATAGAAACATCCTACGTTTTAATATTTACAAAGCTCTCGACTGGTTTGCTATATTGCGTCGCTACTACCTGATGCAGAATGGTTTCCGAGATCAGGAAATCGCCATTGTCAGCGAGCCACGAGCCCGAAAGCCTTCGGTTGCGAAGCAGACGGACTGGCTACTGCACCACTACACTACTACACTACTATACCACTGACCACTACACCACCGGCCCCTCGGCTTCCCACTGACCATTAGACCACCAGCCCCTCGGCTTCCCGCTGACCACCACACCACCGGCCCCTCGGCTTCCAACTGACCACCACACCACTATACCACTACCCCACGACACCACTACACCACCGGTCCCTCGGCTTCCCACTGACCACTACACCACCGGCCCCCCGGCTTCCAACTGACCACCACACCACTATACCACTACCCCACGACACCACTACACCACCGGTCCCTCGGCTTCCCGCTGACCACTACACCACCGGCCCCTCGGCTTCCCACTGACCACTACACCACCGGCCCCCCGGCTTCCAACTGACCACCACACCACTATACCACTACCCCACGACACCACTACACCACCGGTCCCTCGGCTTCCCACTGACCACTACACCACCGGCCCCCCGGCTTCCAACTGACCACCACACCACTATACCACTACCCCACGACACCACTACACCACCGGTCCCTCGGCTTCCCGCTGACCACTACATCACTGGTCCCTCGGTTTCCCACTGACCACCACACCACTATACCACTACCCCACGACACCACTACACCACCGGCCCCTCGGCTTCCCGCTGACAACTACACCACCGGCCCCTTGCCTTCCCGCTGACCACCACACCAGCGGCCCCTCGGCTTCCCACTGACCACCACACCACTATGCCACTACCCCACAACACCACTACACCACCGGCCCCTCGGCTTCCCACTGACCACCACACCACTATGCCACTACCCCACAACACCACTACACCACCGGCCCCTCGGCTTCCCACTGACCACCACACCACTATGCCACTACCCCACGACACCACTACACCACCGGCCCCTCGGCTTCCCACTGACAACTACACCACCGGCCCCTCGGTTTCCCACTGACCACCACACCACTATACCACTACCCCACGACACCACTACACCACCGGCCCCTCGGCTTCCCGCTGACAACTACACCACCGGCCCCTCGGCTTCCCACTGACCATTAGACCACCAGCCCCTCGGCTTCCCGCTGACCACCACACCACCGGCCCGTCGGCTTCCCGCTGACCACTAGACCACCGGCCCCTTGCCTTCCCGCTGACCACCACACCACCGGCCCCTCGGCTTCCCACTGACCACCACACCACTATGCCACTACCCCACAACACCACTACACCACCGGCCCCTCGGCTTCCCACTGACCACCACACCACTATGCCACTACCCCACGACACCACTACACCACCGGCCCCTTGCCTTCCCGCTGACCACCACACCACCGGCCCCTCGGTTTCCACTGACCACCACACCACTATACCACTACCCCACGACACCACTACACCACCGGTCCCTCGGCTTCCCGCTGACCACTATACAACCGGCCCCTCGGCTTCCCACTGACCACTACACCACCGGCCCCCGGCTTCCAACTGACCACCACACCACTATACCACTACCCCACGACACCACTACACCACCGGTCCCTCGGCTTCCCACTGACCACTACACCACCGGCTCCCCGGCTTCCAACTGACCACCACACCACTATACCACTACCCCACGACACCACTACACCACCGGTCCCTCGGCTTCCCGCTGACCACTACATCACTGGTCCCTCGGTTTCCCACTGACCACCACACCACTATACCACTACCCCACGACACCACTACACCACCGGCCCCTCGGCTTCCCGCTGACAACTACACCACCGGCCCCTCGCCTTCCCACTGACCACCACACCACCGGCCCCTCGGCTTCCCACTGACCACCACACCACTATGCCACTACCCCACAACACCACTACACCACCGGCCCCTCGGCTTCCCACTGACCACCACACCACTATGCCACTACCCCACAACACCACTACACCACCGGCCCCTCGGCTTCCCACTGACCACCACACCACTATGCCACTACCCCACGACACCACTACACCACCGGCCCCTCGGCTTCCCACTGACAACTACACCACCGGCCCCTCGGTTTCCACTGACCACCACACCACTATACCACTACCCCACGACACCACTACACCACCGGCCCTCGGCTTCCGCTGACAACTACACCACCGGCCTCGGCTTCCCACTGACCACTACACCACCAGCCCCTCGGCTTCCCGCTGACCACCACACCACCGGCCCGTCGGCTTCCCGCTGACCACTAGACCACCGGCCCCTTGCCTTCCCGCTGACCACCACACCACCGGCCCCTCGGCTTCCCACTGACCACCACACCACTATGCCACACCCCACAACACCACTACACCACCGGCCCCTCGGCTTCCCACTGACCACCACACCACTATACCACTACCCCACGACACCACTACACCACCGGCCCCTCGGCTTCCCACTGACCACTACACCACCGGCCCCTCGGCTTCCCACTGACAACTACACCACCGGCGGCTAGGCTTACTGACAGAAGCATATATACAAATATATCAACCATGGTTACATCAATATATATTTACGGTTATTTATTTACATTTATATATTTAAAATTATCCTAGAAACAGGTAGAGGCAGCAGGTACTGCCACAAGAGGGCCGTGGCATGGGCATGGGGATGGAGATGGGGATGGGCATGGGGATGAGCCGCCAGGAGCTCCGCCACGCAGCTATGCCAGGGACGTAGCAAGAGGTCATATTACTGGAGAGGTCATATTACTGGCTACACGTTTCAGCGGCCAGCATTTGACATGTTACGGTGGTTAAGGTTCTGGTGATTTTGTCGCCTTCCAAAGTAGCCTACCTTTGCGGACAACGGTACGCGAAAAGTGAAAGAGGATGATGATTCGTTTTCAGTGTGAATCCGTACCGGACAGTCAACACCCGGTGAGAAGCTTCGGCTTTGGTTCGTCAGCAGAGCTTCTTTTGACAACTGACAGCTTAATTTCACGGACAAGTTCAGAGCGCCTCTGCAATCGTGTTCGGTGACACCCAGGCTGCCTGATCTTCCGAAGGACGGCTAAATTGGGTATGAAATGCTCAACACATTTGTGCATGACATCTACGGACGATATGAACACAAAGCTGGTGAGTGTCGCATGTGCTCACCTTTCCACTCACATACTGCGATGCCTCACCAAACCTTTCGCTTACAAAAGTTCCAACAACATCAGGACGCCGGCCGCTTCGCCACTGCGCCACCCTTCACACCAGCGCTGTTCGAGTTGACCCCACAAAGCAAAGCACCACCCCATTTGCCGTCTGCTCACCACAGGATAAGCCCGCCCGACGGCGCAACCGCCGGATGTGCTATTTGGTGGCGAAGCCATCGGATGTCGCGGCTGCCAGGTGACCCGGCCGCCGAGTGACCTGGCCTTCGGGTGACCCGGCCGTCGGACGACCCTCACCTGCGCATGGCCGGGAAGCTGTTGTCACCGCACGTGTCCAGGATGTCGACGCGCAGCCGCGTCTCGCCCAGCTGGTAGGTGTGCGAGTACTGGTCCTCCAGCGTCGGCTTGTACCGCTCGTCGAACTCGTTGTAGAGGAAGCGGCGGCAGATGCACGTCTTGCCGACGCGCGGCCCGCCGAGCACCAGCAGACGCACGTGGTGGCCCGCCTCCGAGGTCATCTTCACGGCGCCGCAGATGAGGCTGGTCAGACACGCGATGCCGTCGTATCGCGTGGACATCTGCGCAGAGGTCATTGGCGCAGAGGTCGCCGTCATTGAGGTCATGTCAAGGCCGTCGCCATTGCCCCACGGCCATTGGAATCACGTGGAAGTAATCGATGTGATATGAGGGCCACGCATGAAACGCGAGAGTTATTAGAGCTGTGTCGTTGTTATTGAGGGCATGTTAAGGCTACGTACGTTGCGTTAGGGTTATGAAGATCAAGATTGGGTCAAGCAGGCCAGGTGGAGATCATGTGATGCGGTAAAGCATAGACAGGCGGTACAGTGCTTGCATTGCATACAGTGAAAACATTTCCTCAACCCCACATTACTGGGTGCCGAGCCGCACTTCATAGTGCTATAAAGTGCGCAAATGTGGGCTGAGCCCATTTGGACACGGCTATTTGTATGGTTTATTCCGAGTTTCCATGGCCTAAGTAGTGTTAAAGTTGCATTGCACGACCTAAACGACCCTAACATGCCGATATATAATGTTTTTGAAACGTCGAATTTTTCCAAAAATCGATATTTCGGTTTTAAGGTTGTTCAAAAATATAAATACGACCATTTTTCGACCCTAATCGTCGAGGTCTTTGCGATGTTACCCCACTCGTTTGCGTGCAACACTTAGTTTGGAAGTTAGACGGGGGATCTTTAATACCCCCCTCCACCCCCCACCATTAATAACGTCTTCAAGCTCATTTTTCCAATGCCAATTAACGTCACGAGGCTAACTTCTGACGCTCATCAGAAATGGCGCGTGCCTTATAATCATAGCCACACCTATGTGCGAATGTATCCGGAATTGTCGGGACCCCGGCTCCGGGCGGAAACATCGCCCGTCGGCCGACGTCGGTCTGCCGCTGACGTAGTCAGTGTTCCCGGATGTACC
Source organism: Ashinkailepas kermadecensis (assembly GCA_034440615.1). Lineage (NCBI taxonomy): Eukaryota > Metazoa > Arthropoda > Thecostraca > Neolepadidae > Ashinkailepas > Ashinkailepas kermadecensis. Next base: position 41,465 of record JAOTOM010004837.1, read on the forward strand.
ACGCCGCGCGCCCCGGGGCAGCGCGGCATGTTAATCGCGGTGTGGCCTGCTGGCCACCACCTGTTGTGTCTCGCCACCATGTGATATGGCGCTGCACTTCCACCATGTAATATGTGACCGCCGCGCATCTAAGATTGGGCCGGGCGAGTGTCGCCGCCCAGACCCCTCCCTCCGAGGTGTGGATGTGACAATGGCTGGCTCTGGACGTGATCGACGCAGCACAGGTCACAGCGAGCTGCCGCTGCCGCTGGCCACGGCAGACGAAGCTGGACAGAAGAGGCGAGCGGAGGTGTTGTCCGGCCACCGACTGTGCCGATGCTGAGCGGCGCTTTCAGGCGCTGCCGTGAGAAGACAGACGTCGGCATTTGCCCAGACGACTGTTGAGACGACTGTTGCGTGGCAAGTGGTGGCGCGTTTGCTCGCTCGTGTGCCCAGTCAATAAGGGACAACTGACGGCCGTTGCATATTCGGACAAGGTCTGCTCAAGACGAATCACAGTCAGGAGAAGAGAACTCTCCAGACGACTCACGTGGGAGCGAGGGCCATTTACGACTGCTCACGTGTGAGCGAGGGGCCCTTCTCGACGCATCACGTGCAAGCAAGAGGACCTTCTCGACTGTTCCCGTTGGGGCGAGGGGCCCCTCACGACTGCTCACGTGGGGGCAAGGGGCTCTTCTCGACTGCTCACGTGGGGGTCAGGAGTCATTCACGGCTGCTCCGGGTTAGTTCGTGGCTTCACCGTTTGGCGGAATGGCGGTCCTCGGCCCCCCCCCCCCCCCTCGCCCTCGCCCCCTGGGAGTGAACGTCGAGTCGCAAGCACTCTTCCAGGGGGCGGGATCTCGGCAGTGTCCCAGAATGTCCGCCAGACTCGGGCAACACTGGGCTGTTTGCACTGTCAACATCTCGTCCCTATGTGGGCCGTACCCAAGCTGCAGTGTCCCGGAGGAAAAGCGCATATTGGATCCCGCTTGTTGATGCTGATGAAGCGTATGAATATTACATGGCCAGGTTGTTGGATACTTCCAGAATGAAAGTGCTGTGAAGCACTTCCACCTTGCTCTCCAGTGGCCGACGACGACGATGTCTCTCTACTTCAAACATAAGAAGACGAACCGAAATAAGGTAGTCTGATATTAATGAAAGCCGAGAACACGGTGCAGTATGCCTCGGCCCGTGCTGGACGGAAGGCTTGCTGAGCAGACCTGTTTATTTGGGTGCCTGCCGGGCACCTTGCTCATAGGCAAGCAGTGATATTGGAAACGTTGAAGGTCTGATAATGTATCGCTTTAGCCGTGGACTGTGCCGCAAACGTCGCCACGTTTTGACACCTCACCCAGTGCAGTGGGTTCTTGCAAACAACCACTGGCGCTTGAAAGCGCGGAGTGCCACAAACAACTACTCGCGCTTGCAAGCGTGAAGTGCAAGTGCCACAAAACCAATCGGCGTGGCGTAGCGATACCTCGCGATTAACACCGAATTTCTATGCTGCGTGCTACTGGTTCACCTCCCAGTCCCGCTTAGAGGATACTATGCTATAAAATCTGGAATTTTCACGTTAGTCATTATCTGTGCAGAGAGAAAAATCGACATAGTTTTACTTAGAATCTTATAACAGCCACGATATGCTATTTGATGCATTTTGACACAAGGGTAAGCGTCAGATGAGATCGAAGTGTTGACCTTCTTCTGAAACCTTCCGACGAAGCTATATATTCTTGTATCTGCGGGTACGAATGAGCGCTACCTTCAACTTTTGGGTTCATCTAACCCACAGTGGCTCGGAAGCCGAAAAAAAAGTAATTTGGGTCCATGACCCCGAATCACCTTTAACGGTCGTGGTCGTCAACGCACAGTGATTATATAAGCACATACTTGAGCTTGATGAGCTTTAAGTTGATAAATAGTGGCCTTGAAGTTGATGAGCTTGCCAAGCGTTTTCGGGCCAGTGAATAGTAGTGCGCAGGTAAGCACACTTCCTCTAAATTATTCCTACATCAATAATACAGTTAAATCCCGTCATTGATAGTCGGGGACATTTTCACCTCCCCCCCCCCCCACACACACCGCCTTGTAATCTGTTGCGATATCCCCTACGTCAGGGAATATATCGAACGCAAGTTTTCCGTATCTCTTTTATATCAAGTATGCACGTGTTGGCAAAACAAAAAGCACCTGGTCACCATAGGTGAGACGGACGGTATAGACAAGTCACTCTCCCTGACTTTGACTTTTGGCGTTTAAGAAGGTTGAGAGGTTGCCAAGGTGGCATATTTAGATACCATATATAATTGTACTGCCACGTTACATACCTCCGACAGAAACTCTATGAATCGGCTTTCTCGTGATCTCGATGTAAGTTGTCACATGAAGATTCAAGCTCGTGCGTTGATAATGTTCATTTGTGCAGAATGCCTTCGAAGTTTCTTTTAGCTTTTCAACAAATTGAAATACTATTGTAACGAAGCCATGCATATGTGTCCTAAATGCTAAGTCAATTTCTTGCAAGATGGCAGAATTATAGCGCTTTAAAGATGACGCTTTGTTGACGAGTGAGCAGGGACGGCGTCAACGGTCACATGGCGTATCGGCACTCGCCGGGACAAACCAAAGGCGTATCTAAACATTGTATGATTGGTCGAATTCCACAGCACATTTCACCGATAATATGCTACGCCAGAGCACATTAATGCAATCGTTTCTGGTGCTGCTCATTTTGCTCTTGCTCTCAAATCTGGAAAGGAGAAGCTTTAGCGTTTCTAACATAAAAGTGCCTTTTGGCTGTTCCTGCTCAAAGTGCAATGCTGTCCTTTTACTTCTGCAAGGCAATGGTGAAGCTTTCACTCAAGCTGACTGAGAAGTCCTTAGGCTTTTTGTGGAGCAGGACAATATATAGCCTACATCATGAGCATGGGTGACGTACCATCGGTTGCACAAAATGAATGTCATCACCATTGCTATTTTAGGTGAAATCTAGAAATATATCTCGCTTCGGGATACGTGGGGTAAAAGTGAACTGTTAAGAAGGGAAGTATTCTAAAATCTAGAATGTTATAGCGGATGTTGAAAGCTTACCTATTTGCCTTCACAATCAAGTATGTTGGATCATATATTATTATTTTTTCTTCTCAAAATCACCAACTGTGTAGCATGTGCAGAACTCGCAAAAAGGATTTCTTTCGAACTACCTCAAGGGTCGTTCCTGATGTGGCGATAGAAATGAGAAGAAACCTCATATCCTGACGATGGAAAACAATCTTTCTATCCAGGCCTCCTCAGCTTCTCCGTATGCACAAGGTACACAGAAGCGAGAAGATGAAAGCGCGCCGGTATAGTGGCGAGAGTGCAGTCGGTTTCCCGTTACTGAACATCACAAGGCAGGGCCTCCTCTAAGGAGTTTTCACTGGGGACGAGTGGTCTAGGGGTAAGATGCTCGTCTCACAATCGAAAGATTGTGGGTTCGAGTCTCACCTGTCGCTACTCTTCGCCCGGGACCAATCGGCGTGAGATATTGGCGACGCTATATGACTCAACGGTCGACGTGTCGTAAAACCAATAACCAACCAACTAAGGAGTTTTCACTAGGTGGGATCTCTTGCTCATACCTAATGAGCATAATATGGCTCACACTGGCGGATCTAGTCCACCTGCTTGGGGGAAGGTCAACTTTCGGCGCGTACCCAACCCTAAGCCCCCCCCACCCAGTGACGTACCTAGGGTTTGCGTCATGATGGGAGGGGCAAATTGATTTGAAGGGTACCCAACCTACCACTATTCTTGGTATAAAGGCAACGGATTTCGACCACCATTTTTCAAAAGGATCCTATATATTTTGTTTAAGCGAAAATAATTAGTGACCAACTTAATTGTCATGTGGAGGAAGCCCAATATCTATCACATCGTTTCTGGGTTACCGGATTTCCACCCTAACTTCTCCACCCTGTTCGATTTGTTTTGGTATCCCTTGACAAGTCACTTCAGAATGCTGAAGTTACACATGTACAAATCACTTAAAAATGCAATATTTTCCAATTTCAGTCACTCCAGTTCATAACGCCCGGTCGCCACCCCGCCAATGCTCGTGCATGTGTATGCCCGACTTGCGCATTCGGCGCATTCACCACACTTCGTGCGATTCCATGGTTTCTGCTAGGCCTCCTACCATTTGCTAATTGCTACCACATGATAGTCTTGCGCCATATTTTACGCGATGGAATGCTTCGCATGGGGTTCGCTGGGAAAATTCGCCAAATTAAATTCGATGATTAATTATCTTCTTCCCACATTTTCTGGTGGTTGAGATCCGGATACACGCTGATCTTTGATGCACTTCGTCTCTTTGGTCAAATATGCTCATAGATTGGCTACCGAACCGATGCCCTGGCTCAGTGTTCTTGTTTCGATCCGTTGCGTTTTTCTTCGTCTACGGATGTGTTTTTGGGCTCCAGCAATTTTTTGTTAGAGGCCCAGCACATTTTTAGAACCCCGGCTCTGGTTAGGGTGTTGTTGTTTTTTATGCACCGATTAATTTTGTTAGGTACCTGGGCGTTTTTGAACACCCGCGATGTGTTTACTTAGTGCCAGGCCTTTATGTTCTTTTTTGGTCCATGCTGCTTTTTGCGAACCCCAGCCTAGATTTTGAAGTCCTGATGCAGTTCCATGGACCCAGTGTGCTTTGAGGGCCTACAGTGTGGTTTTAGAGCTCCCAGTGTGTTCATTTAGGCATGCAACGCATGTTTGAAGGCCCTGCCGCTTTTTCGGAGACTCGGTGCGCTTTGGAGGACCCGGCGCCTTTTCGGCCTCCCGTTGTGTTCTTAGGGTCCTGTGGTGTTTATTTGGGGCTCCTGACGCACATTTATGGGGCCCCAGCACGACTTTGGGGGTCCGGCGCAACGTTTCGAGCCCAGGCGCATGGTTCTGGGGACCCGACGCCAGTGTTCTGCGCTCGACGCGATTTTGAGGGACCTCTTCTGATTTTGTAAGGTCCGAATCTCGGTCTTTTTTTTGGGGGGAGGGGGGACCCCGGCGCCATATTTTTGTGTCCCTCCGGGATTTTCGAGCCCCAGTACGTTTTTACTGGTCGTACACGATTGTTCAAGGCATCTGATGCTATCTTTGGGGCTCCTGGTCGATTTCCTGCCTCATACATTTTGTTAATCACTCCTTATTTTGGAGGGCTCCGTCTTGATTTTTTTGGGGTCCGATGCGATTTTTGGGGCTATGCTGTGCTTACTTGGGGACATCGACGACAATTTTTTTGGAAGCCCCGACGGGAGTTCTTGATGCCCCGACATAAATGTTTGTACTAATGACAGGATTTTTTGGCCCAGAACGAGATGTTTGGGGGCCCGCCCAGAGTTTGCGGGTCGCGTTGTGCTTACCTGAGGTCCAGCGCGCTTTTGGCGGGCCCCGTTGCAAATTTTCCGGCCCCGGTGAGATATTTCTGTGGTCTGTTTTTTCAGGGCCCCCTACGCGAATTCGGAGGGCCCCGATACGAATTGGAGAACCAGCGCGGTTTTTTGGGATCCCGGCACGATTCTTGGGAGCCCATCCTACTCAGGATGGAGAGAGGGAATTTTCCCTTTGGTACGCCACTGCGACTGCTCATCGAGTGTTTTTTTTTCAAGCGATGGCACCCTTCAGGGGAGAAAAACCCTTCCGATAATTTTCTTTCGTGACCTTTTCTTAATTGTCCGGTGCTCGGGTCGATTCGATCGAGTCGCGATGTAATTTTTCGGGGTGGATAATTTTTTTCAAGGCCCCTGCGCGATATTTTTTTGGTCCCGGTACGATTCTTCGGGCTCCCTGTGCGACTTTTTTTCGGTGGCTCGGCAAGTGTATTTTCCGGGGCTCGATGGCTTTTTGGTGTTCATTGACGCGATTTGTGAGACCGAGAAGTGATATTCTGGGTAAGAATTGATTTTGTGAGGCAGCTGCAAGTTGTGGGGCCCCTGCGCAACCCTTTGTACCACCAGTTTATTTTTCAAAGGCTGCGACGTGATTTTTTTGGGTTCCACTGCGATTTTTGTGTGGGCACCGGCGTCATTTGTTTTGATTACTAGTGCGAGGTTTAGTTTCCTCGACACGTTTTTGGGGGCTTTTGGTGCGATTGTTGGGGCACCATAATTATTTTTATTGTCCGAACTTTTTCGTTGCCCCGGCTTCATTTGCTTGGGGTCCCGATGGGACTTTTGGGCCCCGGTGCGACCTGTCGAGCCCCCAGTGCGATTTTCAGGGGCCAAGCCCGTTCCGTCTTTTTAGTCTCCAAGCGTCATTTTCTTGGGCCCCAGCCCCGGCGAGACTTCTTTCGTGGGTTCAAGGGACCCCAGTGTAAAAAGGGGCTGGACCTTTTGGGACCCACAGCGTGACTTTCAGTGGTCCTGGCACGACTTTTCGGGCCCCAACGATATTGTCATGGGCCTGGACAGACTATTGGCGTTCTGAGCGCTATTTCTGGGGCGCCGGCACGACCTTTTGAGGCCCCAGCGTGATTTTCAGGGCCCCTGTGCGATTTTTTTGGGGCCCCGGTCCCACATGTTGGAGCCAACGGCATCATTCTTAGAGGTCACAGCGATTTTTTCGGCACCTAATGTGATTCTCGGGCGCCTCAATGCGTTTTTTGGCCCCCGGAAACATTCGCAGGACCCCTGCGCGACGCTTTGGGGTCATCAATGTGACTTTTTAAAATTATTTTCAGTGGCCCCGATGTGAATTGTTTGGGCCACAGCGGATTTTTAGAAGGTCCCGCGCAAAGTTTCTTTTTTCTGAACCACGGTGCGGTTCTTGGGAGCCTCATAACCTCTCAGGGGAGGGCAATTACCCCCTTTGCCCGGGGGAAAGGGGGGTAGTGTCGCCTGTGGGAGGAACAAACGATGAACATTCCACGACGTTACACACCTGGTCTTTTTACAAAGGACCCCAGTGTAAAAAGGGGCCGGACCTTTTGGGGCCCACAGCGTGACTTTCAGTGGTCCTGGCACGACTTTTCGGGCCCCCAACGTGATTGTCAGAGACCCGGCCAGACTTTTTGCGTTCTGAGCGCTATTTCTGGGGCGTCGGCCCGACCTTTTGAGGCCCCAACGTGATTTTTAGGGTCCCTGTGCGATTTCTTGGGGCCCCGGTCACATTTTTTAAGTCCACAGCGTCATTCTTAGAAGTCACAGCGATTTTTTATCGGCACCTAATGTGACTTTCGGGCGCCTCAATGCGTTTTTATAGCCCCGGTGACATTTACAGGGCCCCTGCGCGATGGTTTGGGGTCATCAATGTGATTTTTTAAAATTATCTTCAGGGGCCCCGATGCGAATTGTTTGGGCCACAGCGGATTTTTAGAGGGTGCGGCGCAAAGTTCTTTTTTCCGAATCACGGTGGGGTTCTTGGGGGCCTCATAACCTCTCAGGGGAGGGCAAATACCCCCTTTGCCCGGGGGAAAGGGGGTAGTGTCGCCTGTGGGAGGAACAAACGATGAACATTCCACCACGTTACACACCTGGTCTTTTTACAAAGGTATCTAGCTTCATCTGTCTCTTAATTTTAGCAAAATCGAAGAAATGAATATCTAGCTCTCGTCACTCATGTCATGCGGCCTGCCTCGCGTCGCCCCGCTCCTCTTGTGGTGTGCGTAAAAGTCTAGAAAGTCATGTTTTTATAATACCACCGTTAATGGATCCAATTTCAGGCTTTATACCATGCATTTTTTTCACATAGATATTTCACATTTGAACCTTCCTTGTCGATTTGACCTAAGTAGAAGTGCTGTCAACTTGCTACCATTTAATCTTCATGATAAAATTGCACCGCTCTAAGGAAAAATGACTTCCGCTACCAGAACTGTACGAAGGTTTTTGGTTGCTTTCTCCATTGGAGATTCCTTTGATAGGTGGGATTTTTCGCCCCACTAGGTGGGATTTCACGGCACTACGTGGGACGCATCCCACCTAGTTAACATGTTAGAGGAGGCCCTGTCACAATGATCGCAGAAAGCTTGCTTATCGCCGGAATCCTTGCTCAATATAACCGTCGCTGTGTGCCCGAAGCATGTAGCGTGCATACCGTGAAATCGAGCTGCCTTTGTTGTACTTGGATGTATATTCAACTCTTAAAATATATTTATCCTCTCTTAGAATTACGCTCAACAGACGATGAGTTTTTCACGTCGGTTTTGCACGCTGCTGTTCTTGGATACATCACGAGGTGTATGGACCTGACCGGGGGAGATATTTTTAAGGGCGTGTCGGACCGTAAATGTCATTTGCGCCACCCTTTGACCTGACTCGTGGAGCTCGAGCCAAAGGCGTCCCAATTCCGAGTTTGTTTGCCTCGACGCAGAGTCTGGTTTCCATTGCGGCGACACGCTTTTATGGTCGATCCTATGTCAGAACCGAGTCCCTTCGTCGCTTCATCGCTGGTTGAATAGAACGAGACAGCAGCAACCTGCTGGCTGCAGGAATCAATCAGCACTAACAAATCCGGTTCTTTGTGTCGCCAGTGGAGGGACCCAACGTGTCAGACACGCGTGACGTCACAGGGCAACGGCGACACGGCACCCAGCGGCAACGGATGCAGCCGATGAGCTCGGCCGACCATCAGCCGGTGGCCGGGTAGACGAGAAGCGCACCGAGCCACCGGGCGACGCAGCGCACCAGCCGGCCCGACCAGCAGCCCGTTTTGCATCGGCCGATGGTTTTGCATCGGTCGATGGTTTTGCATCGGCCGATGGTTGTGCATCGGCCGATGGTTTTGCATCGGGATGTGACCGATGTGAGTGCGCCGAATCGGCTCGGTTTCAACCCGCACAGCTCGAGAGCCAAAGGACCGATCGACAACAAACCGACACCACGGTGTAGCCATGTGACGATAAATCTCTGTGGGAGATTTATACATGCGGGTCGGTTTGTCGGTCCAAAGTTGTCGAAATGTGTTTGTCTGTCTGCTGTCTCTCTGTCTGTCTGTCTGCCTGTCTGTCTGTGTGTCTGTTTGATTTTATTATGATAGGCACTTCGGCCTGCTCGGGCCATTTCGTGCCGTGAATAGAAAGAGAAAAAAAATGTATGTTCTGAAAGTCAATTTACGAGTCCTGAAGTAAGTTGCTTTTTCGGAGAAAAAAATGAACACTAGATTGATGAGAAAAGGGTGTTTATCTCCTAATAGTGTGGGCAAAGAAAAGGGGATGTTGTGTGCACGGCAGTAGTTGGTAAGTGTTTTTCGATGATCATGGTAATGTTGACAGTGTAGGAGAATATGTGAAACTGTAAGATGAATGTTGCATGATGGGCATGAAGGTCGAGGTGAAGCAGTGTAAATATATCGATGGGTGAGAAAATTGTGACCTATGCGGAGCCGCGATAGTATTTTTTCTTCTTGTCTGTTTTTTATATGATGTAGTCCAGTTATCGATGACAGGTTTGATGAGACGTAATTGTGTGGTTTGTAGTTTCAGTCCATTGTTTGGTTCCAAAAATGCCGAATGTTCTGTCGTATTGTTGATTTGATGGCGGCAAAATGTGGTGGGATTTCTGTGATATGTGGTAATTGTAATGATTGTTTTGCGAGATGATCTGCTTCCTCGTTTCCTGGGATGCCACAGTGACTGGGCACCCACAGGAAACGGACCTTCATGCCCATAAGATGAAGTGTTTCAAGTGTGTCATAAATGGAAATATGGGAATGGTGCGAAAAGGAAAGTGAAGAAAGAGATTGAAGAACAGATTTTGAGTCGGAGCAAATGCCGACATTGCGCATGGGGTGACAAATTGAACGGTTGCGAACATAGCGAAGTGCAGTGAGAATGGCGTGCAATTCGGCGATGAAAATGGAGGTCCCGTTTGGCAAGCGATGCTGTTTTGTGTATGATCCGGAAACAATGGCATTTCCTGTGTAATTTGCGTCTTTAGATCCGTCGGTGAACACAAAAGGAATATGGCGAAAACGGGAACGAAACTGGTGGAATTTTTGTTTGACGTATTCCGGACAAAGTTGTGATTTTGGGGTGGTGGTGAGATAAAAAATATATCGTTCGATAATCTACCACGGTGGTGTAGTTGGTGGAGGAAGAGCAGTAATATGTGGAATATTGTATTGGAGTTGCGTTGAAAATGTTTTGATGCGTGAAGCTATGGTAATGCCGGTTCGCTTTTCGGCGGGACCTAAATATTCGTGGTGTAGATTTTGGAGAATTTGTAAAGATGCGTGTGTGAGGTGGTGTTCTCTAAATATAATTTTTGCAGCATACCTAAGTGTTTGTTCCATTCTTCGGAGAGGTAATGGTGCGATTCCTGATTCGATTTGTAGAGAAGTGATGGGAGATGTGGTCATTGCACCGAGTGCTATGCGGATAAATTTATTTTGTAAGTGTCCAAAATTTTCAAAGCGGAGGTACTGCCACCGGCGTACACTACCGAACCATGTTCTATAATGGGAAGAACCAAGGATTTGTACAATTGTAAAAGCGTATGACGATCGGATCCGAATGATGAAGACGTCATGCAGCGAAATAAATTGAGTCGGTGAAAACGTTTGGTCTGGACGTATTTGATGTGTTGATGCATGGAAAGCCTACGATAAAAAATAATGCCAAGAAATTTAAAAGAACTTACAAAAGGTATGTCAGTGTTTCCGAGGTGAAGTGGTGTTTGCGGATGTGGGCTTGGAGGTGATTTGCTAAATATCATGGTGGCTGATTTTGGAGGCGAAAATGTGAAACCGTATTTGGAGACCATTGGTATACCCGGTCAAGTGCGTTTTGGAGTCTAATTAAGCAATGCTTTTCATTTGTATATGTGCACTAAATAGCGCTGTCATCGGCAACAAGGGAGACTGATAACTTAGGTGGTATGTCGGGGAAAATATCGTTAATGACGATGTTAAATAAAACTGGTGATAAACAGCTTCCCTGTGGTAATCCGTTTTTCATGAAATGTAACTCAGAAATCGCTGACCGGCACCGGAGATGAAAAGAACGGGAACCAGACAAAAATCCTATCAAATAATGAGCTAAATTCCCTTTGACGTCGATGTGAAGAAGTCTGGAAATTAACACGCGCCCTGGAGGGCCTCTGAAAATTACGCGCACTGCAGGGGGGGCGGATTCCGCCCCCCCCCCCCCCTAAGATCTCGGCTTCTAGTAAAGCTGGAGGAACGAAATTCGCAGGGTGGATGGGTACGGTAGTGAACTCTATTGTGTGCAAATTTCATGACCTTAGGTCAATATCTTCAAGGTCAAATGAGGTCAAATTGGCAAAATTTTCTGGTTTTGCATGGCTTGGCTTGTCATCGTTATGGATCGCTGTGATTGTATTTAAATGCTCAAAAATGGGCATCAATGATGTTTTGGACATTACTAATGATGCAATGCAGATGCTAGACCCAACATTTGACCTCAGGTCACCTATATAGCACCACTTTATCAGGTCAGTTACCTGTTCCAGTTACCGAAACCGGGCCGCCCGCCCGACTGCTCCGTCGGGCAGCTCGGAGCAATCGGCTTCGTGAAGAAAGGAGTGAAGTGCATGAATAAAGTATGGAAACGCAATGACAAACAGTACAAATGACAAACAGTTGTGCATTTATGACAACATTCCAGTTGATCATGTTTGGTTCCATTAACCTGTCATGAACTTGACCTGACTTGACCTCGGTGACCTAACATGACCTGGAAACTATATAGCATATCAATATACATCAAACAAGTCACTAGTGTTGCCAAGAACACTTCCCTTTTGCGAGTATACGGGAAGCGCATCAGCGCCGATTTTTGTGGTCTGGCGCTGGAATTTTTTTTACTTTAGTGGCTCCTAACTTGAAAAATTTTCGGCCGATTTCCATTTTTCTTGTTTAAACGACGCGCCGTTCATTTCGAAGCAGGTACGCAGAAAATCGCATATATCGATCGGTAAAATCTGCAGTTATTTGCGAAAAACCGGAGGGGTGGGCGGATTTCGCCCCCCCCCCCTCCAGTGCGCGTGTTAATGCGGGTTTGTATACCATATCGTATGCTTTGCAAATGTCTAAACAACTGCGATGGTGTGTTTGAGTTTTTTTTTATAACCAAGGCGGATGTCCGTTTCTAATCGAATGAGAGAATCTATTGTGCTGTGTCCATGACGAAAGCCGCATTGAATTGGAGATGAAAGATAATTTGTTTCTAGGTACCAGGTCAGTCTTTTTACAATCATACGTTCCAAAAGTTTTCCTATACAACTGGTGAGAGCGATGGGTCGAAAATTGTTGGGGTTGCTGTGATTTTTGTCGGCTTTTGGTATAGAAATGATGAGGGCTTCTCTCCAGGATTCAGAAAATATGACCTGACCATAATGAATTAAATGTTCGCAAGATGCAATGTTTAGTGTCGTCGGATAAATGTCTGAAAAAAGAATAATGCAATTTGTCGGGACCTACAGAAGTATTACTGGCGGAGGAAATCGCAGTATCCAGTTCTGAAATTTGAAAAGGAGCATTGTGTGTTTCAGTGTTGTCAGAATCGAATTGTGTCGAATCGGTGTGAAATGTATGTTGTGCATTTTGTACGAATTCCGGTGTGTAGTTGTTATCAGAGCTATTGTGGGCCATGGTGTCTGCTATTGTATTTTGTGGGTCTGTAATGGTGGTATTTTCGATTTTGAGGGCCTGGAGTGATTTAAATGGGGTGTGTCCAGACAACCGGCGGATTAACTGCCAGATTTTGCTTAGAGGTGTTTGAGAGGTGAGTTGTTGCAAATATGAAGACCATGAACGGCGCCTAGCATCGCGAATGATGCGGCGAGTTCGAGTTCGTTCCTGGTTTCGATCAAGTAAATTGTGTGAATCGGGATGTCTCAGATATTTTCTAAATGCTCCTTTTCTAACTGCGTGGTTTGTGCTACTTCGGGGCACCACCAAGGTACTGGTGTTCTTTTTGTGAAAGGTTTTGTTAGTGGAATAGCAGTAGAAGCTGCTTCGAAAAGTGTTTTTGTGATTTGGTTAATGTTTTCTACGGGAGAAATGTTGGGGTTGTATGGAATATGTGAAAGTTCATGAAATGTTATCCAATCGGCCTTCAAAATGTTCCAGCGGGGGATAGAACTGTGTGTGGTATCGGTCGCAGTTGAAAATGTGGGTGTTAATTTGATGGGGTAGTGGTCGCTGTCATGAATGTCGATGTCAATGGTCCAGTCAAAATCATTGGCTAGAGTCGGAGAGCATATTGATAAACCAATAGCTGTTTTTGTATTATATCCAAGATGAAAAAAGTAGGATCTCCGGTGTTAAGTAGTGCTAAATTATGTCGGTCTTAAATGTGTTCAATGATGTGGCCTCGAGTGTCTCTATGTGTACGTGTCTGATCCCAGGCTGGACTTTGTGCATTAAAGTCTCCGAGTAATATGAAAGGGTTTTTGAAATGTGCTATAAGGTTTTCTAATTCTGTCAAAATATTTGTGTTGTCTTTGTGTGGTGGAATATAAATGGAACAGACATCTATATTCCTGGCATGGAAACGTAAAGTACAAGTTGCGGCTGGTAAAGGTGAATTAAGTGTAATTTGTGTATGTGTAAAATCATTGTTGATGTAAAGTGCTGTACCGCCACTGCGATGTGATCCACGGACTTCGTCGTGGCGATACGGGGAATAATTGAAAAGATTGAAGTTGTATGTATCATTAGGCAAAAACCATGTTTCTTGGAGTGCTAGGAGAATAGGTGCGAGAATACTGTTAAAAAAGCTTTCATTTCGGCCCATTTGTAGATCAAGCTGCGGCAATTCCATTGTAAAAGTGTAGACCTTGGGAAGAAACGTTGTAATGTTTGTCTGCACCTTTCGGTGCATGTCGCAGCCAGGAGTGCAGTTCTGGCGGACATGTGGGTTGGGTGCGGACCGCGGCGGTGGATCCGCCCGAGCCGTCCGGCCGACCGGTGACCTTGGCAAGGTCACGGCGGCCGGCCACTGCCGCGGGGGATGCACGCCGGCTTGGAGTCGGTCGTGTCACGTGGGCGCCGGCCGGCGCCGGCCGCGCAGGGCTCGATCGGCGGCCCGTTGACGGGGAACGTGAATTTCCTCCTCGCATCCGAATGACTGCGGGGCCTGTCACTCCTCCCTGGAGTGGTCGGCTTGTTGGGAGCCGGAGTGGTCTGTGTATTGGGAACCGGAGTTGTTTGTGTCGTGATGGGGATTGGTTTTAGCTTGGTGAGTGGTACTGGTAGAAGTTCTGTTTGTGTGGACGTGGAATTTGTTTTAACGCGAGTTGTAGAGGGAGCAATGGTGGCAGCCTGGGCGTAAGTTTTTGTGGTTGGAGAGGTGGCCTCGACGGTCCGCCGGGCCTGCGGGTAGGAGACTCCGGTCGTGGCCTTGACGGCGCAAACCTCTTTTTCCCGTCGCCAGACTGGACAGAGATTGGAAGTGGTGAGGTGGTCGGATGTGTTGCAGTTGAGGTAGTGGGCAGGCTTTGAACAGGTGGAATCAGGATGGGGGTGGTTCACCGCACTTGGAGCAGCGGGCTGGTTGGCGACATGGTTTACTGCCATGGCCGAAGCACTGGCAATTAAAACAGCGGAGAGGATTGGGAATAAAGACAGGGACTTGGTATCGGATGTAGCCGGCGAGGAGGGTCTTGGGAAGAGTGATTGAGTTGAAGGTAAGGACAAGGAGGCTTGTATCTCGTTTCTGGCCGTCTTTAAAGGAGGTGATGCGGTGGACGTGGGTCACCCCCTCCGGCCTGAGCTCCGTCTGGATATCTGCTTCAGACATGAAGCGGAGCTCCGGCGCGAAGATGGTGCCCTTGGTGGTGTTGCGGTTGCAATGTAGGGTAATTGTGACGGATTTACCACAAAATGTGGTGGTACGAAGGAGGGCTTTGGTCTGGGCTCGGGTTTGGGTTTTAATGACGAGGGTTCCGTTGGCAGGGGCTTCGATGTCAGGATTGGTTAAGGAGCAGATGGCGAGAAGTTGCTTGGTCGGCCAGAAAACGTTAATACGGCGGAAGGAAATGGATTCCTCGACAGGTTTGACAACTATGTAAGAGCCAGCACTGTCGATGCAGGGTTCAATGAGTTCAGGTTGGGAGGGAGCGGTCTGGTTCGGACATGGGTCAGCGGCGCGGAGGGTTATGGTCTGGTCTGGATCGCGAGGCGAGGTCGTGGTCTTGGGACGAGCAGGAGTCGGTTAGGTACAAAGGGCTTCCATGGCGTCATCCAAATGAATTGTCCGGCGCGGGTCATCAACGGTGGTATCGAGAGATGGGACATGATGTGCAAAGTCCGGGGTCGCGCGATGGTCGTCAGGTGTAGCTAGTGGTGGGCATTCCGTCTCGGAGTCCGGTGGCGAGCTGGGGTCGGTGTCCTTCTTTCCTTTTTTCCCCATCGCGGGGAAAAAACCTACCTGACGAAATCTAAATAAACACGAAGGACGCACAGAAAACAGGGAACAAAAGTACGTCGATGAAAAACAAGATAGGGCGACGGGTGTCACCCCACTGGGAAACGAAATACGAAAAGAGCGACGCGTGTCAACCCACGAAAAATGAAAAATGAAGGACTGCAGAACCAGCAGTCAGTCTGGCCAGAATTGGCACGGCGGAGTGTTCAGTGAGCTTTGGCAGGTATCTCTGGCTCAAATAGTACTGACACTCCATGTCTGTCTGTCTGTCTGTCTGTCTGTCTGTCTGTCTGTCTGTCTGTCTGTCTGTCTGTCTGTCTGTCTGTCTGTCTGTCTGTCTGTCTATCTGTCTATCTGTACATGCTGCTTCGACGCATGCTGTGCCGAAAACGTCCGGGCGGAATTCGTTCACATTTTCACACGTGATAGGCCGGTTCGGCGGACATATCACCGCGGTGGTTTTGGATCGCGCGAGTCACGTGGGCACGTGTCACGTGCCGTCAACTAGGGTCATGTCGACATCAGTTAGCCATGGCCACAGGATACACCACAAGTCGCACGAATATGAAGCTTCGTGGAAACACGCTCCCGATAGAAAACTGCTTGCTTTTGTGGTCGGCGGCCGAGTGCCTTGTACCGTGCGACCGTCAAGCGCGTGCATCCGTTTTGAGTTGGGCACCTCCGACCTGAGAGTGGCGCGTACTATGCTATCAAATGTATGCACCGGTAGCCCAACATCGAGGCTATCCAGTCAGGTACAATTTGCGTGGGTATGCGAAGCGTAGCGCATGATGTCATCTGCTCAAGATTCGCTTGACACCCCGAATTCTGTTTAATATGAAGCTGGGGCTTCTTCCGACGAAAAGCGCGACCGACATATATTCGCGGCCGGCTTGGCTCACATCGCGCGGAACGAGGGATGTGTGACACCACATGAAAGCCCACTATGTTGGCTACCCTTTGGGCATAATTTCGGTGTGATCGGGTCAACAAGCTGCACATGAGCGACATCGGTGTGGTGGGAGAATGGGTGACGCCGAAATCATCTGTCGTCAATTGGTTTAGCGTGTGAAACGGGACTTGTACGTCCGAATATGATCAGTTGTAGTGATCCATCGGTTGCTGCCACCACCCAAGGAGTGCTCTCACTATCGGTAGCTGCCACCACCCAAGGAGTGCTATCTCACTATCGGTAGCTGCCACCACCCAAGGAGTACTCTCTCACTATCGGTAGCTGCCACCACACAAGTACTGGTCCCGCTATCAGCATGCAATAGCGTGTGGCAATGCAAAATCGTTTTCCGTTTCTAATATATAATATAGCGGATAGAGAAAATATTGATGGAGAAAACGTCTTGGCTAGGCCATGCGAGGCCACGTAACCCCTACGTCCATCATGCACGCGAATGTGGTGCGTTTTACTGGAATGCTACCTTGAGCATGCTTTCATGCAGATGGTATGCTGAAGGAATTGACATTTCATGTGTTGAAATGTTCTGAGCTCCCGCAGTCCCACCGGTGAACTAATGATTAAGCGAATTTCACTTATATGGGTGCTGGTGTCGCAAATACACACTTCACGACAATTGTGCGATCTTGATGACGATTTCGCAACCACTCTCACCCTTCGAAGTAGCAAGTAAGTTCCTTTGATCTCTGTAGCCGTTGTATACACGTCACGCTTTGTGCAGCCGCAGGAGTTTCACCTGACTTGACCTGCTCACCATTCACGCTGCGTAATACAATGGGACGGCGATAAACTGATGCGAAATTGGCTGTACCCCGGAGTTTTGTTCGCTCTGTCGCAAATGGATCCGATGCACCGTCCCTTTGATGTCTCCAGTGCCAATCACCTGGGCAATCTTTACTTTGCCCAGGTCGGAAAGGTTATTGGCGAGCCAAAGGAATAAAGATCCGGTGTTGCCGCCGGTCCCGTGACGCCTCCGGCAGAGTTTTTTCCTTCTTCTGAGGATCTCGATCAATAGGGAAATATCTGGGTGGCAGGCCCGCTCGCTCCTGTAGGACGGCTGCCAGAGTGCGCTCGGGTGCAGGAGATCTCCACAGCTCGGCTACACAGACAGAGCCCCGAGCGGTCCGGCTAACAAGGCTCGGCTACACAGACAGAGCCCCGAGCGGTCCGGCTAACAAGGCTCGGCTACACAGACAGAGCCCCGGGCAGTCCGGCTGACAAGGCTCGGCTACACAGACAGAGCCCGGGGCAGTCCGGCTAACAAGGCTCGGCTACACAGACAGAGCCCCGGGCGGTCCGGCTAACAAGGCTCGGCTACACAGACAGAGCCCGGGGCAGTCCGGCTAACAAGGCTCGGCTACACAGACAGAGCCCCGGGCGGTCCGGCTAACAAGGCTCGGCTACACAGACAGAGCCCCGGGCGGTCCGGCTAACAAGGCTCGGCTGCACACAGACAGAGCCCCGGGCAGTCCGGCTAACAAGGCTCGGCTACACAGACAGAGCCCCGGGCGGTCCGGCTAACAAGGCTCGGCTAAAAAAACCCCGGCTAACAAGGCTCGGCTACACAGACAGAGCCCCGGGCAGTCCGGCTAACAAGGCTCGGCTACACAGACAGAGCCCCGGCGGTCCGGCTAACAAGGCTCGGCTACACAGACAAGCCCGGGCCTCGGCTAACAAGGCTCGGCTACACAGACAGAGCCCCGGGCGGTCCGGCTAACAAGGCTCGGCTACACAGACAGAGCCCCGGGCGGTCCGGCTAACAAGGCTCGGCTACACAGACAGAGCCCCGGGCGGTCCGGCTAACAAGGCTCGGCTACACAGACAGAGCCCCGGGCGGTCCGGCTAACAAGGCTCGGCTACACAGACAGAGCCCCGGGCGGTCCGGCTAACAAGGCTCGGCTACACAGACAGAGCCCGGGGCAGTCCGGCTAACAAGGCTCGGCTACACAGACAGAGCCCCGGGCGGTCCGGCTAACAAGGCTCGGCTACACAGACAGAGCCCCGGGCGGTCAGGCTAAGCAGGCAGCTGGGCTGATATCTCCACAGCTGGGCTATACAGACAGAACCCCGGGCAGTCCGGCTAACAAGGCAGCTGGGTGAAAATTAGCTTGGAAATATGACCTTCAACTGTGGCTACCATCATAAAGTGCAGGGGATCGCATGATATAATCACAATGTGATAGAACCATGCGATCATCGGTCTTGGATACAACCATATGTTTTTTAACGAGTTGAACTGTTATCATGATATTCGATGGTTAGATCATATAATTAAGATGTGATTTCTTCTGGCGATTTGTTGGGCATGCAACAGGAGTATTAATGCACGTAAGAACAGGCTATATCTCTTAATATCTTCACTCCAATATCTCTGAAGACTTAAAAAGAAGTTTGGGCAACCATAGATGATGGAATCCCATCAATACTAATTATTTTCAGTTAAGGATTCTAAGATTTAAAAAACGCCGTCTCTACAAAAGGGGATTAAAGCCCTGTAACAAAAAGCAGGTCATCCATGGCGTGATGGTCCGGTCGGAGAATCTGAACTGGTCGGATCGGGTCGGGCCGGGTCGGGTCGGGTCTGGTCGGGTCGGGTCGGGTCGGGTCAGGTCGGGCCAGGCCGGGCCGGGTCGGCCCGGGCCGGATCGGATCGGGTCGGGTCGGGTCGGGTCGGGTCTGGTCGGGCCGGGTCGGATCGGGTCGGGTCGAGTCGGATCATCCCACTCAGATGGTTCACAAGTCCTTGTCCCGCGGAGACTTGCTTGGGCCTCGCCCCGGCTCGTAGTAATGGAAACCGTAGCTACATTGCGTGATCTAATACCGTGTAATGCTTGATCTGGAATGATGCTGAGATGACAACTGGAATTCGAGGGTCGCAATCCTCAGAATCGCCAACCCTGGTCGTTCCTGACTGCCTAGAAGCACCTGTCACATGTACAGTTCTATCAACGCCGTTTTCAAATGTTCAGTACGTTGCGAAGATCCTTTAAAGCGGTGACTGACAAGGCCTCACTCCTCCCCTACTTCAGCTTCCCTACCGTCTTTCCCGTGAAACGCTCAACACCTCCATCCGCTACCTAAGTCACAAGATTCGAGCAACAGATAGAGTGAGCTACGGAGCCCCATTTCCGTTACCGTTGGGGGCAGCTGCTATTTCCATGTTCGCCCGGACACACAGTCATTGGCATGTACATGGCCACACACGGCGTGGAGGGTGCTGTGTTCTCCGCCCAGGCGGCCGGAGGCGCCGACAGTGCGTGCTGGCGGAAGTGACCGGTGCCGAGCTTCACGGCGAGAGCCGGCGCACGTCCGGCCGCCAGCGCAGGCGGCCGTGCCGCGTTTGGCGCCGGCCGGGAACGTCGCTCTGCACTCCCTGCACCTGCGAGAGGCTTCCGGCTGCGCACTGACTTTATTAGCAGCTGGGGAAAACCATCAAATCGAAAGCGGTCGCATTACAATGCACCTTCACTCGCGGCGTTCATTGAGGCTGGCTGGCGCTGGCGGGTAATGTGCAGAGCGTTTGACACACGCCCCCGCGCGTTCTAATGCTGGAGCTCCTGGAGAATTGAGGTCCAACTCTGTTGTACTTGAAATTCGTTGCCTCCTCAACACGCACGTGCATGTGGGATGAGTTGCGCTAGAGGCTATGAGAGAGCACACATGGTCGGTCGGCGATGAGGCCGACGCGGCGCACGTGGACGTGTACCGGGCCGTGCCGTAGAAACCCTGGAAATTTTTTGTCGTGATTTGTTTTTCTTAATGCAACTGTTTTCCTGTGGCGAATGGCACACTCTTTGTAGTAATTCAGCAATTACAGCAGCAGCGCTATCAGCGCAGGAAAAGAGGACGATATTTACCTCGTTTTACACATGTGTAAAACGAGGTAAATATCGTCCTCTTTTCTTTTTCTAAATGGACCCTGCAGGTTCCGTTTCTGGTTGCCAAGCGCGGTTAGGCAACACTCGACAAAGAGGCGGAGCCAGTCACAAGGTGGTCACCTTGTGGTGGGCGGTGAACGGTCTCAGGGAGAGACGAAGTGCTCTGGTCTAACACAAATGCTCGGGTGTAGCCAAAATTTGCACCGAATCTAAGAAACACCGAGGTTTCTAAAGATTCGAAAATAAACATCACACAACAGGACAACTTGTGCTCAGGATCGGATTGCTTTCCGGCCATGAGTTCGTTGTTATCCTTTAATTCATCCCTGCTGGGAAAAGCATGGATGTCAATTGGAATTTGCGCCTCTTGATTTCAGTCGCGTTTCTCGTTTGCTCGTGCGAGAAACGATACGTAACTTCGCAATCACACTGACAGTATCTAGCACATGCAAGGAAGAGAACTAGAAGGAATTGCTCATCCACTAAAGATATTTGTCTGATTCAAATCATAAGGCGTCAAAGCTTATCCCCGTCTTCAGCACCTGCTTACCTTTCACTTTATAATAAAGTGTTGGCTGCCAGCCTCCATGACGTAGCCGTGCGTCATTTTCTTTTAGTTCCTGAAGTAATCGTTCCAGGCATGCAATTGATGGTACCCATACGCATAAGGGAAGACAAGTAGGAGTGGGTCTTTTCTTTAAATATAAAGAGGTTGCAACTGTTACCCTAGTCACAGTTCGTCTAACTCACCTCCGCTGAGCGGCATGCTCCACCGGTCGCCCCCCCCGCCGCCCCCTTCTGCTGCAAAATTCGCAGCAAGCAAAAGCTAGCTGGTAAACAAGCAAGCAAGCATGAGCTGGTAATATGAGATGTCGTGTTTGTATCCACATGGTGGGTTGTGTGTTGCTTCACCAGGTTGGGTTGGCTCTACATGTACACATGTCAAGGATCACTGCCAGATGATCGGCTGCCTACACATGTCAGGGATCAGCACCAGATGATCGGCTGCCTACGCATGTCAAGGATCAGCACCAGATGATTGCCTGTCTACGCATGTCAAGGATCAGCACCAGATGATCGCCTGTCTACGCAGGATCAGCACCAGATGATCGGCTGCCTACACATGTCAGGGATCAGCACCAGATGATCGGCTGTCTACGCATGTCAAGGATCAGCACCAGATGATCGGCTGCCTACGCCTGTCAAGGATCAGCACCAGATGATCGGCTGTCTACGCATGTCAAGGATCAGCACCAGATGATCGGCTGCCTACGCATGTCAAGGATCAGCACCAGATGATCGGCTGTCTACGCATGTCAAGGATCAGCACCAGATGATCGGCTGCCTACGCATGTCAAGGATCAGCACCAGATGATCGGCTGTCTACGCATGTCAAGGATCAGCACCAGATGATTGCCTGTCTACGCATGTCAAGGATCAGCACCAGATGATCGGCTGCCTACACCTGTCAGGGATCAGCACCAGATGATCGGCTGCCTACACATGTCAGGGATCAGCGCCAGATGATCGGCTGCCTACACATGTCAAGCACAAGCACCAGATGATTGGATGTGTCAACATATTTTGGAATGTGTGCTGCAGCATTGTAAGGGACAGACTCGAAATGTATGTGAAGGCTATGCTTCTTTGCAACTTACTTTTTGTTTTTCTATAGTTTCTATTATTGTAGCCTAACTCTTAGTTCCTTCATTTGTTGATGAGCAGTGCTATGCTGGAAGACCCCAGCATTTAATTGTCATGCCATAATATTTAGGAAGTTGCATTTTAAGCTCATTGTGAATGTATGGAAACAGGGGTTATGATTTTAACATTAAGGCATCACTTCCTTCATTCTAAGGATAGCAAGCCGCAGAGGAAAATTAAACGCAACAATCAGGATGGGTTGATTCGATAATATCTAAGGTCCTATCACGGGGAGTCGGCCGATAATTTCGTTCTGGCTCTTTTAATGGCTGTGAAATTTGATCGTCCGATGCTAAAATGTTCCATGGCCAATTAGTTGTGAAATCCGAGACCTGGGATTTGTCATGGTGCCGCTAAATCGGAGAAATGAGGAAAAATGAGGAAAAATGAGGAAAAATGAGGAAAACTGTCCTTCACGATCATGATTTTAGCTATATCTGGCGACTGACAAAGCCAGACCACGCGGGCCGCCGTGGCGGTCCGGTCCGCTGACGACGCTGCCGCCGTGGCGGTCCGGTCCGCTGACGACGCTGTGGCCACAGTGTTGGCTGACATGCAGTTCTCGGCTGCAGCAGACCACTGGTGTTGTCTCAGTCACCAGGGGTGGTGAGTGACACCAACTGCCATACACCGTCAGCCAGACTGGGCGGCGGCGGCGGCCGGCAGGTGACAGCGAGTCACTAGTTGACTCGTGGCCAGGTGGTCACCGTGTGACCGCGAGTCACTAGTTGACTCGTGGCCAGGTGGTCACCGTGTGACCGCGAGTCACTAGTTGACTCGTGGCCAGGTGGTCACCGTGTGACCGCGAGTCACTAGTTGACTCGTGGCCAGGTGGTCACCGTGTGACCGCGAGTCACTAGTTGACTCGTGGCCAGGTGGTCACCGTGTGACCGCGAGTCACTAGTTGACTCGTGGCCAGGTGGTCACCGTGTGACCGCGAGTCACTAGTTGACTCGTGGCCAGGTGGTCGCTGTGTGACCGCGAGTCACTAGTTGACTCGTGGCCAGGTGGTCACCGTGTGACCGCGAGTCACTGGTTGATTCGTGGCCAGGTGGTCGCTGTGTGACCGCGAGTCACTAGTTGGCTCGTGGCCAGGTGGTCACCGTGTGACCGCGAGTCACTAGTTGACTCGCGGCCAGGTGGTCGCTGTGTGACCGCGAGTCACTAGTTGACTCGTGGCCAGGTGGTCGCTGTGTGACCGCGAGTCACGAGCGGCATGCTGATTGACCGCATCGAGGGGCGTTGTTCCACCACTTTCTGAGGATCGTATCCGCCGTCCATGACGAGTGCGCCCTGGCTGGCAGACAGGGCGTTGGACCGTACGAACATTCCGGTAGACAGGAAGAAGATTGCGTACGAATCGTGTCGACGGACACAAGGTTGTATCTGTGGGATGACCGAAGCGAACTTTTTCGTCGCGTTCCTCGCTGCCGCCGCCTCACCGATCATTATCAACAGAGACGCGGCTAGAGAATCTGAACCAATTGTCCGCGCGCTGAGGTCTGACTAAGCTAATCACGTGCCGACGAGGTGGTCGGGGCTACGCAGAAGGTCACGCACAGACTCTGCTACACACGTAAACCAATTTAATGAGAAGCACATTGCGCAGCTGAAAATCCGATTGATGTTCAACTTCAGTGGTGGTTGAAACGTAACCGAAATTGCAAGAAACAGCGCACCGTAACAACGAACAATAAACGGGAACAACGAACAACGAACCACGTTGGTATAAACACCAACAACGAGGGTAGCAGACGCCCTCGTGAACCAAAACAGGCTCCAGGCTGAGCTCGTGACCGTAGCGGACGCCTTCGTGAACCAAAACAGGCTCCAGGCTGAGCTCGTAACCTTGGCGGACACCTTCGTGAATTGGAACAGGCTCCAGGCTGACCTCGTGACGGTGGCGGACGCCCTCGTGAACTGGAACAAGCTCCAGGCACTCTGGAAATGTTTTATGCTAAGTCGATCAGGCTTTGGCTGCTTTATCGGCCAACCCAAATGAGTTTCCTCTCGAATCTCGTCATTACATCACTACTCGACCAGAAATCCGACGGGTTGGACGACGTATAAATCCTCGAATAATAGCGTCCCTGGTCACTATGGTGATGCAATCCATTTCGTCGCATAGGGCGTATCTTACAGGAAGTGATGTGTATGACATTATCGCACACTACGCCTAACCAAACTGCTGTCTGAGATTATTGACTGCTTGATGTGTATCACCTGGGTTGTGGTTTGCTATCCCTTTGTCGGTGCCCAGACACCTAACGTGATGTCTAGGAGTTCACAGCAATACGCGCCTCTAACCAGCAAGTCAATCGTCTTATTAGTTATCAGACTAAATGACGATTGCTTCGCCGGCACCGAGGCTTGATGCACTCCCCTTCCCCTTTAGGATTCCTTCGCTGTTACTGAAAATGGCACGCGTTGGCGCATTGGCGCCTCGCGTAGCTCTAATGGGGCATCACCTGCCGACCTAATGGTGTTAAGCTCTAATGGGGCATCACCTGCCGACTTAATGGTGTTAAGAAACGAGCAAATGGCAGGCTACCGAAGTTCGATGCAAGCGGTAATATCTCAGGTTGTTTTTCGCCACAGTCGAAAATTATCGGCAATTAATCCGGCGTATTGGGGAACTGTTCAAATGCTTCCAATCGGAACCAACACTTCGACCTCATCTGACCCTTGGCCTATAGATCAAAGTGCAACGAATCCACATCGTCGTCATTCCAGGATGCTGACTAGTATGCACCATGCCGAGCGTGTGGGGCACGTTCAGCTTCTGCGTTCACACACGGGAGTGTATGTGAACAGTATCGGTTTTTGTGGCAAAAAAAGAGCTCTGAGCTGATTTGAGGGGTCATCCCGTAATCACATGCTACATGCAACACACTGGCTTCTGTTCGTGTCACCATCTATTCGTGCCGGTACTATTCTGTGTTTTACTATCACCAGAAGGTCATCTTCAACCGTTTTCTTACTAGCTGACGTTGATGAAAAGCTAATGGGATGCTCTTTCAAGAGCTCCCCCACCCCCTCTCGGGCCGGCGAAGGTGGATTCGCCAGCCGATCCGAAGAGGGTTAGGCAATTATAAAACTTAGAGGAAGGCGACGTTGCAATTTTGACCCTATTCCGGTACATGGGGGAACGGATTCCGCCCCCTTGTGGTTATTCACCTGTTGCTAGCTAACGCTTTGTGGTAGGAGCGTAAAAGTGGGTGACTTTCTATCTTTATTTTGTCTACATTGCATCACGTTTTAGTTTCGTAACTATATTAGAGTCGGCTCCAGAAGCGAATATTTGGAGGCACCTCTGACATATTTTTGCGAAAACGTAGGAGCAGCACGTGCATCTGAACATTTGCATTGTCTTGCTGTTTATGCGATTATAATTTGGAACTGCACCGATCCTACTACCTTGCTTACCTTACTTTAAGCGACCACTTTCAGACCTCTGTTGGTCCATTACAAACTACATAGGGCATCTCTGCAATTTAGTAGGGTCCCTGCCGACTTTGGAAATCGGGCAAACCGTCGTGGTCTTGGATACCATGCCCGATTTAGCTAAAGGTGAAATATAAGTCTCCGTTGTTGGCAATATTGTTCTGCCGAATGATTATTCGTTAGTTCAGGATTTATAGTTCCTTGAAGTTGCTAGAAGTTACCAGAAAGTACCCCTTGTTGTCGCAAATACCAAGGAGGAGGGTATCCAGAACTTTAGCAAATGGATGGGTTGAACAAAACTCCAATGGAAGCATTAAGTTATTCTTCTTTGCGAAGTCTTCGAAGCAGAAATGTCTGGCGAATCCCTTCCGTAAAGAGCAAGTGATCAAGTGGACGACGGGATACCCAGCGTGCCCTTAATGACATCGAAGTCGCTCAATACGAGCTTTCTGAAAGCGAAGATAGGGATGTAAATTGAGTTACCCGGATGTTTGAGAATCCATGACTTTGTATTCAGATAAAAATACAGTGAAAAACCAGAAGTATTAGTCGCCAAGTGATCCGCATTGTACTGTTTCCTGCCTGTTGCAAATAATCCCTTTGAAAATCCGGTGTCGTAAATGCTTCAGAGATTCACTCGTATATTACAGTGAAATTGTGTGTCTGATCCAATCTGCAATGTATATCAAAGATATATCAAAGACAGAGACAATAGAGTCCCACTGTGGAGTCACACTATAGAGCCATACTATCGAGTCATACTGTAGAGTCACACTGAAGTGTCATATTGTAGGTCGTACTGTAGAGCCATACTATCGAGTCACACTGTAGAGTCACCCTGAAGTGTCATATTGTAGGTCACACTGTAGAGCCATACTATCGAGTCATACTGTAGAGTCACACCGAAGTGTCATATTGCAGGTCACACTGTAGAGCCATACTATCGAGTCATACTGTAGAGTCACACTGAAGTGACATATTGTAGGTCACACTATAGAGCCATACTATCGGGTCATACTGAAGTGTCACATTGTAGGTCACACCATAGAGCCATACTATCGAGTCATACTGTAGAGTCACACTGAAGTGTCATATTGCAGGTCACACTGTAGAGCCATACTATCGAGTCATACTGTAGAGTCACACTGAAGTGTCATATTGTAGGTCACACTATAGAGCCATACTATCGAGTCATAGTGAAGTGTCATATTGTAGGTCACACCATAGAGCCATACTATCGAGTCATACTGTAGAGCCACACTGAAGAGTCATATTGTAGATCACACTATATAGCCATACTATCGAGTCATACTGTAGAGCCACACTGAAGTGTCATATTGTAGGTCACACTATAGAGCCATACTATCGAGTCATACTGTAGAGTCACACTGAAGTGTCATATTGTAGGTCACACTATAGAGCCATACTATCGGGTCATACTGTAGAGCCACACTGAAGTGTCATATTGTAGGTCACACTATAGAGTCATGCTATCGAGTCATACTGTAGAGTCACACTGAAGTGACATATTGTAGGTCACACTATAGAGCCATACTATCGGGTCATACTGTAGAGTCACACTGTAGTGTCATATTGTAGGTCATACTGTAGAGTCACACTGAAGTGTCATATTGTAGGTCATAATGTAGAGCCATACTATCGAGTCATACTGTAGAGTCACACTGAAGTGTCATATTGTAGGTCACACTATAGAGCCATACTATCGAGTCATACTGTCGAGTCACACTGTAAAGTACCACTTCAGAATCACACTGTGGAGTCACGCTGTAGAGCTACACTGTAGAGTCACACTGTAGAATCACACTATAGAGTCACAATGTAGAGTCACAATGTAGAGTCACATTATAGAGTCACATTGTAGAGTCACAATGTATAGTCACAATGTAGAGTCACACTGCATGGTCACACTGTAGAGTCACGCTGTAGAGTCACGCTGTAGAGTCACACTGTAGAGTCACAATGTAGAGCCACAATGTAGAGTCACAATGTAGAGTCACAATGTAGAGTTACAATGTAGTCACACTGTAGAATCACACTGTGGAGACACACTGTAGTGTCACACTTTAGAGTCACACTGTAGAGTCACAATGTAGAGTCACATTGTAGAGTCACATTGTAGAGTCACATTGTAGAGTCACATTGTAGAGTCACATTGTAGAGTCACAATGTAGAGTCACAATGTAGTCACAATGTAGAGTCACACTGTAGAGTCACACCGCGGAACAACACTGTAGAGCCACACCCGTGAAGCATAATGACAGGTATGGGCACATCAGTTCAGATAATTTTATGGAGAGACTTAGTTTGGGCCAGCTTATGTCTCACCCCTTCAGTGTGCCTTGGTAAGCCTTATGTGCGACCTTTATCGTGTTGGATGTGGTGGTTAGATGTTCATTTTAAAGGGCCAGAGAAAGCTCTTGTATTGTTTCCTGAGTAATGACACTTATAATGTGTGCAGCTTGTTGTTCATTGTCACCGAATCTTAAGGCAACAGTTCAATGTGGCTCACTAACTGTGTGGTGCGCCATTTCTACATCATTGATATGTTGCATCAGGCAGTGCCTAGGCAGTACGCATCTACCTAGGTGAGAATCAAACTGCAGGTGAAACGAGTCAGTTGCTAAATGTGATTATTAGGAGTGTACCGGCAGTTATTGGCGGTATGCCGCCAGCTCATTGATAGTGCAGTCACCTGGATTGCAAAAAGCTTGACGACTGGAGATTAATAGAACAATGGAATGAATCCAGCTCAAGCTCCTTATGCATGTCTTTGATGTTGAGGATGCCTGCAAGTATGATTATAACGGTGCGATTTGCTAGTTGGTGACATCGTATACTTTTCAGGCAACTATTTATCTGTATTAGCCGACCACAAATAGGGTTGAAAAAATGGCTGTTGCTGAATTTCTTCGATCCAGAACATTCTGTCCAGAACTATCCTCTCATTTTTTTATTTGGAGATTGAATGGTGCTGCTTCACAATGGACGATTATGTGATAATGTGCTCGAAATTAACTGGAAAGTGAAAGCTAAAATTGTGTTGTGACAGGTTGGAAGAAAAAATATCCTCTCCATATTTGTTCATCCAAAAATTGTTATCTCCATATGCAGGATTGCAACGCACAAATAAAACCTGACCACAGCATGCTATGATGCACGATTATGGTTGGTAAATAGAGAGAATCATGACAATTCTGTTTAGTTTTGTTTGTAACAAGAAAAAACACTGGGGAGGTTATCCGTATCAAATCCATATCCGTTTGTTTTCAGCAAATTACATCCCATTTACTCCACTATCTGTATCAAGCGAATATCCGTACCGACATCCAATCAGGGTTATGCTCTTCTTAGCACGGAGCAGGTGCGACGACATTTGTCCACATCATTACATTAGAGTTTCGTAAGTTCTCGGCAGCAGCAGCATCAACAACACTATTTCCATTGCAGGACTGAGGAAATACTAGTTTTTCATCAGGCCGATGAACAACTATCTTGCCGTCTCGGCAACGGTTAGACGGATACAAAACACGTCAAGGACAGCAATTCGTGCCGGATACGGTGATCACGTGGTCTCCGTCATTCCCGGCGAGCGGTGATCACATGTTCGAGGAAGCGTGAAGCTGACATCGTCTTCGCTCTGTGTTGACGCGTTCCTGGTGCTGTGGTTCACTGATCACTGATCACTGATCACTGTGATTCCTAGTGCTGTGGTACGCCACAGCGAGGCTCGGGCGTCGCAGCAATCATCGGCCAGACTCAATCGTGAGGTTGACAATCCTTTGAGTCAGGCTGACATCGGTGAAATTACCTGTGGACCGCTGGGAGAACAATCAACGGATGCAGTACCGATGTGCCCGGACGCAGTACCGATGTGCCCGGATGCAGTACCGATGTGCCCGGATGCAGTACCGATGTGCCCGGACGCAGTACCGATGTGCCCGGACGAGGCGTATGCATCTAAACTTGCACACAATGTTGCCTCTCGCTTGAAGGTGTGCCTTTTCGGCATTGTGCCAGGCTTAGCGACTCGGTACCAGCTGTTCTGCTTCATGATAATGCCTGAATAGGATTTTACGTGGCGAGTCGCAGTCCCAGTCTCAGTCTAGCTGGGAATTTCGAATTTTTCAGCCGAGGCGCTCCTCCGAGAGGAAAAGGCGCCTCCGGCTGAAAAGGAAAAGGTTCGTGTGCATCCCTTCAAATGTTTCAGCCAAAGGCGTCCCTAGGAAGGCAAAGCCACCCGGCACCCCTCCAGGTACTTTCGAAGTGGCTCCCCTCCGGACATGTGCCCCCCCGCAGTGACAATTCCTGGAATAGTTCTGGTAATGGAAGTCTCATGTCGATGACTCTCTGTAATATCTGTGAAAAAATGGTTGCTCTCTGTAATGTACAGGTGTGATGTTTATCCGTTTTGGTGAACTGTTAGAAAACAATTGGAATTGAAGTGAATGCGAGTGAAATAATCGCAAACTTGTGCAGCGATACAGAAAAACTCGAGCACGTTGTAAGTCGTGGGCACACCCACCTTGTGCAGAAGGTGGTAGTCGAGGCATTCAGGCCTACGAAGCACGCATCGAATTGGATGTGAGGTCACCGCCAGTATCTCAGTGAGTGAAGCATTCGACTCCGGATCGTAAGATCGTGGGTTCGATTCCCACGACCTGGGGATATGTCCACACGCGATCAATCAGCGTGAGAGGTTGGTGACGCTGGTGTGAGCACCCAGTTAGTCGTTGCAGAACCAAAGCTTCCTCCGGCGGACAGATTTTAACTGAATAAATGCATGCGATTATGCAGCTGCACTATTTGCCAGGCTTTCGTCTCATCTCGCCTTGGAAGACCTGTCATGGCCGAGGAGACCAAGGGAAGCGACAGAGGGTTCAAATTGTTCCTACAATCCTTAGAAAGTGTGCCTGACCCATTCACATTCCCAACCACATTCATGGTTGGGTTTAGACTATCCCGTCAGTCGCCTGAGTAATGCGGGACAGTATACCGTCACTGGCACTGAACTTTCCACCGCCCTACACCTCTTCTACTGTTTTGCACCAGGCACCGTCTGTAGCGCCATGGACTTCGGATAGGATGTCGGGGTACATGACCGTTTTCAGTCCATGCTTTCCATGGACAATGGTTTGTGGAGGGGAGGGACAATGAAACAGTCTTCGATTTCGGAAAACTCGTCAAATTTGAACATCTAATGGCGAACATTGGATGTCACGATCACAAATTGGCGTTCACGGTTAGGCTTCGACTAGCCTTCAGTCCTTCAGTCCAATCCTTCGGCTATCAGTCACCGGATAAATAAGCGTCAGTTGCGCTTAAAGCAGTATTTAAAATGTTAAAATGTTCTATATTTTCAAGAACATGCTACTGTAGTGCAAACTTTCGGCACAATTCTGCCTCTTGGTTTGGGAGGGGGATGGCACCTGTGCTTCCCTCCCTATATCCGCCCCCGCATTCAGCTTTCTAGAGGTAATGCCATGCAAGTATACATATATTATCGATGAGCGAGCGATCGTATGTTTATCTTGTCAGTCACCGGACATGGAATCCATAAAGTCTCATTCTTGGAATAGAGGGCACCAACTGGACCAGAGGCGTGTGGTGCCTGCCTCGGAATGGCTCAGAGGTATGCGTTGAGGATCCGTTACATTCTTGAAAGACAACATTGTATTTGATCAAGCCGCCAACAAGGCTGTATTATCGTTCTTGAAATTAAGGCAGACATCTAATGTTGGGAAGCCATACTTTTTATCTGGTGACGACACTTCTGAAGGCTGCTGCCACTCAACTGTGGCAAAGTTGGGTTCGATTCCCTGCCAGGCGCAACTCTTTGCCCACTGCCAGCTGACAACTGACCAGGATGGGTTCACACTGGCAAACAGGGTTGAGGTATCCGAGTATTGACGGCACAAAGTCACGAATTCAAACATACGGCCTTGAAATGAAGGTGCGATCGGGTGATGAGATTAGAGGCTACGCAATATAGTAATCATGTTCAGCACACATTCAGGTGCCACAAATACAACCAATTGAGTCAAAATATTCACGCAAAATTGATCAGCAAGAAGAAGCTGGCCACGCCGAGGGCCACGTATGATTGCCGATTGCAGCTTCAGGCTAGCTCTCTGCTCAAAATGGAGAAATGCCATGTCATTAAACCCGGGTAGACGGTCCCGGGTACCCGGGATCCGGACCGACAAGACTGTCGATCCAAACAGGTGACTGATCAAATCAACGTCATGCTGTCTTGAGGCCCAAGCGTGCTGTATCTGTGGGAAACTTGTTCTTGGATGGTTCAGGTCTGATCCTGCTGCGTCATGGGACATCAGTGTCATGGGACATCAGGGACACATGTCATCATGTCATCAGGGACACATGTCATCAGGGACACATGTCATCACATGTCATCACATGTGGCATGTGATGTGTTCAGGTCATGCAGCCCAAACTGGTAGTGGCCGTCTCTCTTGGCCTTGAGCAGCGATGTTGTTCTGTCACAATGATTTATTATCGCACAAGGTGCACACTGACCTCCGCGATGTTGGTGTGGTCGAAATCGATCCAGGCTTCCAAACGAATGAGTCCGAACTGAGTGAACCCAAGATTAGCTAATCTAACCCAACCCACTGTAACCTAACCTAACCCAGTCTAACCTAGCCTATCCTGACCTGACAACGTGACCTGACCAGGCCTAATTGCATCTGACCTACCTTGCCCTTTTCTTACTTCATCTTCATACTCCCAATAACACAACTGTAATTCCCGGTATACGGCGTAAGTAATATTCACTTGTAAAATTATTCGCAAGATAGACTGACTGACGTGGCCGCACGTGCGCCTGTATAATTTTCGGCAACATGCCACGTCTAACTGAAAATATATGGCTTGACACGGTACAAATGTACAAAATATATGGCTTGACACGGTACAAATGTACAAAATATATGGCTTGACACGGTACAAATGTACAAAATATATGGCTTGCACGGTACAAATGTACAAAATATATGGCTTGACACGGTACAAATGTACAAAATATATGGCTTGACACGGTACAAATGTACAAAATATATGGCTTGACACGGTACAAATGTACAAAATATATGGCTTGACACGGTACAAATGTACAAAATATATGGCTTGACACGGTACAAATGTACAAAATATATGGCTTGACACGGTACAATCGAGATAAACATTCTGGTAAATGTACACTTTCCATTCACTTTGGCTTCTTGAAGAAACTATCCCGAATTCCTTGGTCAGGACTGCACCTCATGACTCGTACACGACGGGAACAGCTGAAGAGGGTCCCTTAGTGGTGACTGCTCTTCATGACTCGTACACGATGGGAATAGCTGGAGAGGGTCCCTTAGTGAGGACTGCTCTTCATGACTCGTACACGATGGGAATAGCTGGAGAGGGTGCCTTAGTGGTGACTGCTCTTCATGACTCGTACACGATGGGAATAGCTGGAGAGGGTCCCTCAGTGGTGACTGCTCTTCATGACTCGTACACGATGGGAATAGCTGGAGAGGGTCCCTTAGTGAGGACTGCGCTTCATGACTCGTACACGATGGGAATAGCTGGAGAGGGTCCCTTAGTGGTGACTGCTCTTCATGACTCGTACACGATGGGAATAGCTGGAGAGGGTCCCTTAGTGGTGACTGCTCTTCATGACTCGTACACGATGGGAACAGCTGAAGAGGGTCCCTTAGTGGTGACTGCGCTTCATGACTCGTACACGATGGGAATAGCTGGAGAGGGTCCCTTAGTGAGGACTGCTCTTCATGACTCGTACACGATGGGAATAGCTGGAGAGGGTCCCTCAGTGGTGACTGCTCTTCATGACTCGTACACGATGGGAATAGCTGGAGAGGGTCCCTTAGTGGTGACTGCGCTTCATGACTCGTACACGATGGGAACAGCTGGAGAGGGTCCCTTAGTGGTGACTGCTCTTCATGACTCGTACACGATGGGAATAGCTGGAGAGGGTCCCTTAGTGGTGACTGCGCTTCATGACTCGTACACGATGGGAATAGCTGGAGAGGGTCCCTTAGTGGTGACTGCGCTTCATGACTCGTACACGATGGGAATAGCTGGAGAGGGTCCCTTAGTGAGGACTGCTCTTCATGACTCGTACACGATGGGAATAGCTGGAGAGGGTCCCTTAGTGGTGACTGCGCTTCATGACTCGTACACGATGGGAATAGCTGGAGAGGGTCCCTTAGTGGTGACTGCTCTTCATGACTCGTACACGATGGGAATAGCTGAAGAGGGTCCCTCAGTGGTGACTGCTCTTCATGACTCGTACACGATGGGAATAGCTGGAGAGGGTCCCTTAGTGGTGACTGCTCTTCATGACTCGTACACGATGGGAATAGCTGGAGAGGGTCCCTCAGTGGTGACTGCTCTTCATGACTCGTACACGATGGGAATAGCTGGAGAGGGTCCCTTAGTGGTGACTGCTCTTCATGACTCGTACACGATGGGAATAGCTGGAGAGGGTCCCTTAGTGGTGACTGCTCTTCATGACTCGTACACGATGGGAATAGCTGGAGAGGGTCCCTTAGTGAGGACTGCGCTTCATGACTCGTACACGATGGGAACAGCTGGAGAGGGTCCCTTAGTGGTGACTGCTCTTCATGACTCGTACACGATGGGAATAGCTGGAGAGGGTCCCTTAGTGGTGACTGCGCTTCATGACTCGTACACGATGGGAGCAGGTGAAGAGGAAATACATGGTCGGATCGCCATGTTAAAGTTATATTATTGGCTTACACGGGGCGGATTCAAGCGAGGGTAGCGCGCGGCTAAGACGCTGAGATGTGACGGCGACCAACGACAATTGCAACAGCTGTCCATAATTGTCGTAAATGAATCCAACTACCGTCCACCGGCGGCTGATGGAAGTGATAATACCGCACCACCAATGGCGGTTGCTGTCGTCCGGTTGGGAGAGCAAGCTCGTCCTTAGGCGTACATTTGTATTTCTGCCTTGATTTTGACCGCTTGCAGACCGATGGTGGGGTGAGGGGGACCACACTCCACTGAGTGCGCCTATACGTGGACATGTTATTAATTGGCTCATGTACTCCGCACACCGTTGCCGGTTTCATTGTATGTCACTGGATGCCTTACATAACTGCATGCGCAAACAATGTTGTTTACCTTTCAGGCGGTGATCGGAGGACGCTGGAAAAGACGAGGAGCCTCCTTGCAACCGCCTACTACACAACAATACAGAAATGTACCCAGCCCAATCGCCTACCACACAACAATACAGAAAGGTACTCAGCCCAATCGCAAAGCAGGACCGGGCTAGATCCGATGTTCATTGTGGACTGATACCTTGTTGTCTATAGTCCATTGTTTATTTTTGTGGAGGGGGTGGCCTGTGACTATAATGCACTCAGCCGAAAGGGAAGGTCGCTCTATAACCGACCGGATCCGCCGTAATTCCCGGGCCCAAGGGTAGCCGCACCCCCGGCTCCGACTTAGATCCCATATTAACCCAATCGACGAGGTCGAGCAGGGCGAGGTACGGAGAGGTCAGCGTCGAGCTGAGAAGCGCCTCGGGGTCCAGGGAGCCCGCTAAGATGGCACATTTTGTCCAGCCGCGAAGCAATGGGAGACGATGTCTAGTGCAAGACCGACAGGCTCTCTCCTTGACGTGGTTATCACCAACTGTCGTGACATTGTGCAGCACTGCCGTACACAATTTTGTCACTTTAGTCCGCATAGATTTGTTCGTGTTTCTGTCAATGTGCCTAGATCTCGACCGAGCGGCGCCACTGTTCGCTCCCGTTGCTTTCGCCGTATTGATCCGAATGTTTTGCTGTATGATCTTTGTTTGGCTGACTGGAGTTCTGTTTTTAATTCTCCCTGCGTCACGCTCAAGTGGGACTGTTTTCTGGCCATCTTTTACCCATCATTGACACCCATGCTCCCATCAGGACTGTCAAAATCCGGAACCCTAGCGCCCCGGTCGTATCAGATGGAACCAAAGCTTTAATGTGTCGCCGCCGTGGTGCGCTGGCTGTCTATGGGCACCAGTCGACGGAGTACAGGGACGCCAACCGAGCTGTACGATCGGCGATTAGGTGTGATAGCCGGGACGATGTTGAGCGGCGCATCCGTGAGGATGGGCGGAGGTCAATGTGGCGCCATGTTAGGTCATTTGTCGGCGGCAAGCAGGCCATTCGTAAGCTGCCCGACGCGACAGCTGATGACCTTAACCGATTTTTTTGTCCGCGTGGGCCCGTGCGTGGCTGACGAGGTTAGGAGTATGGGAGCGACGCCGAGTATCTCCTGCCGTTTGCCGCGTGTCGGTGCCTGTGCGCTTACCCTGGTGCCGTTGTCGCTACCTGAGCTGCGAGCCGTCGTCTTCGGGATGAACGGCTCGTCAGCCTGTGGCGAGGACGACATCAGCATCCACATGTTCAGGGTGTGCTTCGACTCGATAGGTGTGGTGCTCCTGCATTTGGTCAATTCCAGCATTACCAAATCCGATGTTCCTGATTCTTGGAAGCACTCCCTCGTCCATCCCATCTTCAAGTCCGGTGATCCCTATAACCCTTCCAATTTCCGTCCTATCTCCATCGTCCCAGTCATTGCGAAAATTGTAGAGCGTGCCGTCCACCAGCAACTCTACAATTATCTGTCCGATAACCACCTCCTCTCCCAAACTCAGCACGGCTTCCGTCCTCGTCACTCAACGGAAATCGCTCTGACCTCCATATCTGACCAGATCCTATCCGCATGTGACCATGGGGAGGTGTCCCTTCTCTGCCTGCTGGATTTGAGCAAATGCTTTGATGTGATAGATCACTCAAAACTCCTGTCAAAATTAAGTCTCCACAGCATCGATACTTCCTGGTTTTCGGCTTATCTTCAGAACCACACCCAGAGTGTCAGCCTTACTGACAGTCTGGGTGTCGTCCAAAATCTGCCCCGTTGCCCAACAGCATCGGCGTTTTTCAAGGATCATCTCTCGGACCTCTCCTCTACTGTGTCTTCGCCAACGACCTCAGCCTGTTCGCCGAAGGCGCAGTGGTTATTCAATACGCCGACGACACCCAAATTTTGGTCAGTGGTAAGAAATCTGAAATTCAAAATGTCGTCACTCATATGGAAACAGTTTTGGCCTCCCTCGACATCTGGTTTCGAGCAAATGGACTGAAAATTAACGTAACTAAGACACAGCTGATGATGTTGGGCAGCCCACAAAATCTGCGTGCCTTACCGGATATCACAGTTAAATTTCGCGATCACGATCTACCCACCATTTCGGAATGCAAAAATCTCGGTCTTATTTTCGATCGCTCGCTCAGCTGGGACTCGCACGTCTCAGAATTGACTCGGCGTTGTTTTGGAGTTCTGGGTGGTCTATCGCATCTGAGAGGACACCTTCCACCTGCCGTCATCTCCGCGCTGGTCGATGCTCTGGTCTTCTCGCAGATCCGCTACTGTATTTCTGTGTATGGTAACGGAGCCAAAAAGAACTTATCTCGCATTCAAAAAATTATAAACTACTCGGCAAAGGTAATTTTCGGCCGCAAAAAGTTTGACCATGTTTCGGATCTGCTGAGGAGGCTGGGCTGGCTCAGCGCGGAGAACATGGCCAGATACCACACCCTTTGCCTCACGCACAAGGTGCGTCGTCATGGTGAGCCAGAGTCACTGGCTCACGATCTCACCACCATGGCGGAGATTCGTGACCGGACCACCCGTCAAGACCATTACTTGCATGTCCCCCGGTCCCGCACCGAGATGGGGAAGAGACGTTTTAGCTCCAGAGCGCCTCTTATGTACAACTCACTGCCACCTGAGCTGACGCGACTTCCCGTATCCATCTTTGGTCGCCACCTACGGCGGTACCTGTTTGACGTGCCGCCCGTGCCGGACTGATTTACTGCTCGACTTGCTGACGTTTATGACCACTGGTTTGACTGTTCTGTGAGTTTGACCTTTTATGCTGTGTTGTTTTATCCATTTGACGCGATGTCATAATAGCCACGAGTCAATTGTGGAGGACATCAATAAAAAGTATGTCTGTCTGTCTGACAGGGAAGGGAGACTGTCTGGTTCTTCGCGCAGACAACACCTGTGTTCCCTGCAGTTTCCAAGGATGGGCGTTGCCAGAAACATCGCCATGTTTTATGATATTATATTACAGGGCATACTGCGTATATTGCGAGGTCATCTGGACAGACATTTGGAGGAAATTGGACGGCAGGCTGCTGGAGCTGGCCCGATCGAAGGGTGACGCAGCCGTCCGAGTGGAGTCGACAGTCGCGAGGGAGAGCTGGTTCTCCGGTCATTTGACCCTCCGCCTCCGCTCGATCTTCTATGTAATCGTGCGGCGTGTGTTCAGCGTAAGTTAATTAACCTGGAAATCACCGGAAGGAGAAAAAAACAGGTAGAACGATATTTAGGGATAGACTGAGCGTTTTTTGCCAGGCTACATGGCGTTCCCATCTGTTATCGATGCAGCGAGTGGCCCGGCTATTTGTGTGCTGCACGGTGACGGACCACCTCCGATGCATTTATTGTTGGGGAAGGGGTGGGGGTCATCTCTGAGCATTGGAGGGGCTTTTGAGATCATTGGATGGGCTGGATTGGATTGGATTGAGATGGGATGGGCAGGTTTAACATTGGAGGTGCATGTACCCTTCCGGAGATGCAAACATATGCCCCTGGTCCCCCATCCATCCCTTTGACGCCACTCATACCACAGCGAATCCCGAAGCTTGATTCTAAGCGGTTTGGGGGCCAATTGTTATTATAAACCTCCGGATTTCGAATATCCTCGAATCTGAATGCCAACGATGCACGGATATTGAGAGAAGTGCTTTTATCATCAGTTGTACCTAGGTTTCCAGACAAAACATCACGTTAGTGCGATTTTTTAATGCAATATATCGGTGGTTTTGAGAGACATGACCTGAATAGCCCCAGATTCTCCTGATGTAGAGGCCGATTTTCAGTGGTTTCCGCATGCGATAGGATGAGCGATAAACGATAAACGATAATTATCGCTGTTAAGTAAATCGGTTATCGTTATCGTTTATCGCTACATTTTCAAAATTATCGCTCATCCACTTATCGCAAGTTCCAAAATTATGAACGATAAACGATAAAATGTAAAACGGGATGATGGAAAATGGAAGACGATCGACAGTGTATGCCGCGCGACGTGTGTGTGCGCAACCTGTTGCCATCTGCTAAGTGTACAGATCTGTCAGACGGCCGACGGGTGGTATAAATTTGCGCGGCGGGCCGGGCAGAGGTCAGTCACAGGGGGTCCACTCCCGCATATCTGGCAACTATCCAAATCTTCAGGTTAAAATAAGCCTATTTTCAAAGTTAATCGTCATTGAGATAATTGGATTATTTCATTATCATTTGAAAATAGCATTCTGTACTCAGTGTAAAGAACTTGAAATAACATGTAGTTATTGATTGAGGCTTATTTTCAAAAACCTTTAAGAACTGGCATTGTTCTACACTCCCGCATATCTGGCAACTATGCATATCTTCAAGTTAATATTAGCCTATCTTCAAAGTTAATCATAATTGAGATAATTTTATTATTTCATTATCGTTTGAAAATAAAATTGTTTACTCAGTATAAAGAATTTGAAATAAGATTTTGTAGTTATTGATTGAGGCTTATTTACATAAAACCTTTAAGAACTGGTAGGGACGATGGACATACGAGGGTTTGTCAAAGCATATTCCTCGCGCCGCAAAACAGACGACGTTACGCATGACGTACGAGGGTTTATCGAAAGTGGTTGCGTCGAAAATATAATTACTTCTGCCGGTATGTCGGTACTTACGGAGTGACAGAATATATGTACTTCCACTGTGCTAAGCGTTGTCTTGGACATTGGCGAATATTGGGATATACAATAAGTAGGTACCTATTGAAGACAATGTGTTAAAGTAGCCTATAATTGGTCTGTAGCTGGGCCAGATGTCTCAAGCACCGAACCATCATCCAACAAAGCGGCGGACTGAATGCGTCCACGGCGCTGAGTGTACAAGCGGCCGCTGAGTGTACTGCGCTTTTGCGGCGCTTGGTCATCTTGGTGAGTCGGAATCAGTGCCC
This sequence comes from Ashinkailepas kermadecensis, assembly GCA_034440615.1. Classification (NCBI taxonomy): domain Eukaryota; kingdom Metazoa; phylum Arthropoda; class Thecostraca; family Neolepadidae; genus Ashinkailepas; species Ashinkailepas kermadecensis. Next base: position 80,944 of record JAOTOM010004837.1, read on the forward strand.
CTCAGCGACGGGGCTGCATGGCAGCTGGGGTTTGCATGGTGCCAGGTATGCAACACCAGCATCTGTACGCGTCCATTTCTTGTAAACACTAATGCTATTTGTACTCTGTTTTGGACCTTGATTTTGGACGTGAAAATAGGTCAGGGGCGGACTCCGTGCCACTGAAAATCGCGTATATTCTGGACGTTATCGCTGTTAAAAAAAACAATTATCGTTATCGTTTTATCGCTATCGCTGTTAATTTTGTGAAAATTTTTTATCGTTTATCGTTTATCGTTATCGCAAACCTTTCTTATCGTTTTATCGTTATCGCAGGTCCGAAAATTAGTTATCGCGGAAAGCACTGCCGATTTCATTGATTTCTAGGCCACGTTGATAGCAGAAAATTTGAATTATCCGGTATGCCCTATGCGAACAGAAGCTTGTTTTCAAGTTATTTTTCCATACCCCTACCTTACTATCATGGGGCGTGGTGTTTTGTGTTTCTGATTTCAGGGCACTCAGACTGACCTAACGAAGTGTTCCATTGAGTGGTTCCATAGAGGTGTTCCTTGGGCCGATATAATGGAGGGGCTGGGATGATCAAATGACCACTAAGACCGACAGAAGAGTTTTCTGGACCAGAAGAAGGCTCTGGGACGGCAAAACGAGTCCTGATAACGACAAACCAGCCGCCCCTGGACGGCGACAGGGCCTTAGACACCAACTTAAAGGCCTTGGAAATCGACTTAAGTACCTTGAAAGCGGACTAAGTACTTTGGAAGCCAACTTAATAGCCGCATGATAGTTGAAGGGGTCCCTTGGGCGGCAGCACGGCAGATCCTAAAGCCTGTGAAAGGTACCAGAGTAGGCTATGCAGAATGCTGACGCCAACGCCCCAGGGACAGGCGAAACGCTTCAGCGCGACCCAAGAGCCCCTGCAGCGGTCATGCCGAATCCCTAACATGAGCATTGCACTGAACCCCTAACAAGAACAGGGCACCATTTATGCGACTGTTGGGCTCCTTGCAAAGGCGCCCTGAGCTGTAGAGGATCGATCACATGGCCAGCAGGCCAGTCGAGCCGACAAATGGTCGTTGACCTAACCGCGCCGCTGTCCAACACGAAACGTGGCCCGTCGAATGAATGCGGGGTCCCTGTCGCAACTGGTGGGCCCTCGCACGAGCCCACCGTGGTGGGCCCTCACACGAGCCCACCGTGGTGGGCCCTCACACGAGCCCACCGTGGTGGGCCCTCACACGAGCCCACCGTGGTGGGCCCTCACACGAGCCCACCGTGGTGGGCCCTCACACGAGCCCACCGTGGTGGGCCCTCGCACGAGCCCACCGTGGTGGGCCCTCACACGAGCCCACCGTGGTGGGCCCTCACACGAGCCCACCGTGGTGGGCCCTCACACGAGCCCACCGTGGTGGGCCCTCACACGAGCCCACCGTGGTGGGCCCTCGCACGAGCCCACCGTGGTGGGCCCTCACACGAGCCCACCGTGGTGGGCCCTCACACGAGCCCACCGTGGTGGGCCCTCACACGAGCCCACCGTGGTGGGCCCTCACACGAGCCCACCGATCCGCTGTGACAGGCGACAGGCCCCTGTCGAAACCAAAGCCTTCGCCGTGTCTGGGGCTCTCGGGAGCGCCACTCAGGTTTCCCGCGATAGCGGCCGAATGAGTAGACGCAGAGACACGGGGTTTGCGGTAGCGTATGTTACATCTGTTTTACATATTTTGTACAGATTTCAGATCCAGGTCGTCATAGGTCATTGACCAGAAACGGGTCAAAGTAAGTGATGTTCCAAAATGTTCAAAGTGCGGCCAATCAGAGTAGTTGCGATATAAAAGCACCAAGCTCAGAGCATGCTGCCCTTTCATCAAGACGAATTGGCTCATATGTGGAAATATTAAGAATGATGAAGTTTACTGACTTGAGATCAGGTCAACTTCCGTGTATTTTTGTCGTATTCATTGGGAAGAATTCAATCTGTCACGCGGAAAATTATGAAGAGCATGAAATAAGCATTCTGGGTTAATTCAGTGTCAAACGTCAACGATATAAGGTCAGGCCAGGTATCATATATTATACACAATGCAATCTGATGCAGAATGTTGCTCTTGCTCGCCAAGTGATATATGAATTCGGCTTCAGCGCCGCCTAAGTAGTGCGACATGACATTGGATAACATCGAATGACCTGAGATGTCCTGACCTCGTACAAGCTGACCTGAATATTTTAGTTAGTATGACCTTTTTTGGGATTATTTCACAAGCAGTGCACACTTAGGCGAAAGCTAAAGGAATCGGTTTATCAATTTGTACATTGTCCCAGCGTGACCCGGGGTCAGGTCACGAGGTCAGAAGCCAGACAGTTTGCAAAGATGCTTCAGCATCACATCAGTTTTTCTTGGAACACAATTTTATACTTCAATAGTGATGTTACAGACGTATTGGAGCTTCAACTGAATTGACCTGACTACATGGTGCAACCTGGCCTGATCTTTTAATTTTCGGATGTTAGTGAGATCAAAATATTTTGTGTGAATGATTCTGTTGGAAGGATCCGATGCATATATACCAATATTGTATAGGTCGCGCAGGCCCAGGCGCACCATCCAGACCTATGGAATACCATCCAGACACAGGCACACCATCCAGGCTACAATACAGGATCATTGGCTTGGACACCGGCCCCTAATGAGAGCACCGCACCCTGTGTATGGGCACTGCACACTATGCGGTCCCCTGCACACTACACCGCACCCCTAGTGTAGTGCACACATAGCATGCAGTGCAGGGCACTGCATGCTATGCGGTCCCCTGCACACTACACCGCACATCTAGTATGGGCACTGCATACTATACGGACCCCTGCACACTACACCGCACCCCTAGTATGGGCACTGCATACTATACGGACCCCTGCACACTACACCACACCCTAGTATGGACCTGACACGAGCACAGCGCCGTTGTGTGCTCTCGTGACCTGGCAAGGCGGCGCCGTTGTGTGCTCTCGTGACCTGACAAGGCGGCGCCGTTGGGTGCTCTCGTGACCTGGCAAGGCGGCGCCGTTGTGTGCTCTCGTGACCTGACAAGGTGGCGCCGTTGGGTGCTCTCGTGACCTGGCAAGGCGGCGCCGTTGTGTGCTCTCGTGACCTGACAAGGTGGCGCCGTTGGGTGCTCTCGTGACCTGGCAAGGCGGCGCCGTTGGGTACTCTCGTGACCTGGCAAGGCGGCGCCGTTGTGTGCTCTCGTGACCTGGCAAGGCGGCGCCGTTGTGTGCTCTCGTGACCTGACAAGGTGGCGCCGTTGGGTGCTCTCGTGACCTGGCAAGGCGGCGCCGTTGGGTACTCTCGTGACCTGGCAAGGCGGCGCCGTTGTGTGCTCTCGTGACCTGGCAAGGCGGCGCCGTTGTGTGCTCTCGTGACCTGGCAAGGCGGCGCCGTTGGGTGCTCTCGTGACCTGACAAGGTGGCGCCGTTGGGTACTCTCGTGACCTGGCAAGGCGGCGCCGTTGGGTGCTCTCGTGACCTGACAAGGTGGCGCCGTTGGGTACTCTCGTGACCTGACAAGGTGGCGCCGTTGTGTGCTCTCGTGACCTGGCAAGGCGGCGCCGTTGTGTGCTCTCGTGACCTGGCAAGGCGGCGCCGTTGGGTGCTCTCGTGACCTGACAAGGTGGCGCCGTTGGGTACTCTCGTGACCTGACAAGGTGGCGCCGTTGTGTGCTCTCGTGACCTGGCAAGGCGGCGCCGTTGGGTACTCTCGTGACCTGACAAGGTGGCGCCGTTGTGTGCTCTCGTGACCTGGCAAGGCGGCGCCGTTGGGTACTCTCGTGACCTGACAAGGTGGCGCCGTTGGGTGCTCTCGTGACCTGGCAAGGTGGCGCCGTTGGGTACTCTCGTGACCTGGCAAGGTGGCGCCGTTGGGTACTCTCGTGACCTGGCAAGGCGGCGCCGTTGGGTGCTCTCGTGACCTGACAAGGTGGCGCCGTTGGGTACTCTCGTGACCTGGCAAGGTGGCGCCGTTGGGTACTCTCGTGACCTGACAAGGTGGCGCCGTTGGGTACTCTCGTGACCGCGGCCGTCCCAGCGTGAGCTGGTAGAACAGTTGGCCACTCTTTTCTGCACATACATGCAATCACCTTCTGTCATTCATTCCAGATCCTGTCTGCAGGCAGACAAATGGCCAGCTTTCGCTTAACGCCGCACCGTGGTGTTTCAAACCCAGTGCAAACTGTTGCCATACTTAGCAACAGCAGCTGCAGCTTCCGTCCAGGAGCGAAGCACAAGGTGAAGTGTACCGCTGCTTTACAATTGGATTTCCACCCGCAAGCTAATGCATTTGCAAAGTGTTCCGTGTCGGTAAATTCGTTAGCGGGATGATGTTCGAGATTTAGCAGTGCTGCGTGCAACATGGCCTAAGCAGCCGACGCGCTTACGAATCCCAACTAGACACACAAGACTGACGAGGGTGCATTCATTAATCCTGTTTGTAATGCGCATAACAAGAGACGGTTGGTCACGCCGGATCCCTAAATATGGGCCCTGGAACCAGCCGAGATCGTCAGGAGGAACAAGACACTATTGACCCGAGTTTACCTGGTACACACCCACAGACGTAATGTCATACAGTGACTACAGTACTTGGGGTCCATGGTGTGCCGGGGGAGGGAGAAAGGGGGTGGGGGTGGGTACGTGCCCACAGTGCCTGGGCCTGGCGTCCTTGAAGAATATCAACGGCGGTGGTGAGAAATGCAAATATTTCGTCTTTCCGGCCTGTCTTCAAGCCTGCTGAACACAGCCTGAGTACCAATGCTAGCTTCATTTGCTTCCATTGCCGGGGATCGAAATGTCAAAGACCACTGAAAATTCAGAACCTTTCAAGCATAATCATCTGTGAAACTTGCGTGTTCAGGTTATATCAGGTCATCGACCTAGGCTACGTTACAGGGGGGATACCCCAAACCAATTCAACCACCATACCATTTTGAATCGCCCTTGGCTTTTATGAAAACCCGCTAGAACGATTGTATGCCAGGACATCTCGAATCAGTGCAGCTGGAAATGTTCCGCTAGTGTACGGCGCCATTTGGGGCGCCGAGCGAGTGAATGCAAGAGACGCCTAAGGGGCCTAAGGGTATCTAAGGGGCAAGAGACGCCTAAGGGGCTGCCCTACTGCAGGCACAGGATAACACTCCATGCCTTGACAGGGAACTCGCAAGCTGACTGCAATTGCGCGCTGATTGTAACGCTCATAAATGCATGCACCTTCCTGCGTCAAATTTTCGCTCAAGCGCAAGAATTCCGGACAAAAATCAAACCCAGGGGCCGACCCAAAAGCAAGAGCTCGAGGTCATGTTCCCTGTCCCCTGCCCCCGAATGGCCGCGACTCTGACTGAAAATGTGATCTGACTCCTAGAATCCTAGGCTTGCACCGTATAATATCATGGGCGACCTTTTTTCTCAGGGTCTACCTATGATCCCTGGGGCGCCACCTTTGATATCAGGGGGCAACCGGAGTCCAAGGGGGCCTCCTGTAGTCCCAGAGGCCCAGAGAACATCCTTTAAACCCAGGAGGCATCCTGTAGTTCGAGATGTGCGGGATGCTAGGCCCCAGCTGTAATCCACGGAGACCTCGCACAGTCCCAGAAGGCTCCCGAAATCCAAGGGGCCTCTTGCAATCCCGGGTGGCTTCCAGTAATCACCGTGGCCCCTGGTAATCCACGGGAGGCCTCCTGTAGTCACAGGGACCCTTGTAATCCCATGGTGGCTTCCAATAATCACAGTGGCCCTTGTTAGTCCCAGGGAGGCCTACTGCAGTCCCAGGAGCCCAAGGTAGCCCCAATGAGGCGTCCTGTAGTCCCAGGAGCCCCTGTAATCCCAGAGATAACTCCTGTAGTCCCAGGAGACCCGGGTAATCCCAGAGAGACCTCCGGTAGTCCCAGCATTCAGTATCGACGGATTGGGATCGATATTGTCACTGATAAATTTGCGAGCGTGAGTGATGTGGACAATCCTACATCATTTGCCTTAGTCCTGCCAGATTGCAAAGTCTGATCCCATCTAGCTCAATCCTGTAATGCTCGCCATCCTCCCCCCCCCCCCACCAAGGAGATCACTTGCCGTGGGGCACACCACCGGCTGTTGCCCTTTAGTGCATCCTTCCTTCCCCGTCCTGTGCATGAAGCCGCTTGTTCGGCATGCTGGTGTGCAGCATATCGAATAAATACGTACTAAAATGGATGCATGGCTGAATCAAAGCCAAAGCCAGGTGAAATGCCAGCGCCGCCAAATGGCACGGGATTGGCACCTCGCATCAATTCCCCAACCGCACGCTGAGACAAACTGAGCCTTCTGCTGCTCCTGCACGTGCTCGGGCGTGGTGCTCGCTCGGCACCGCGCGGTACTGGTCGCGCTGATCACCACTTAACCTACTATTGCGAACATCAAGGGTTCGTGCTAAGCAGGCTATCATGCAAAGCATTTCCTCAAAGGGCAAGAATGCCCAACGCTCCATTTTGGAGATGTTACAAACCGGTAGGCAAATATCGGCGTAGGTAGGGACCTTGCACACGTGTCGTTTTGCATGCTTTTCGAGGCACACATGTCCCTCTAAGGCCGAGTGGTATCCACCCGAAGTTAAATCGGGAAAAATCGGACCTCAACCCCGTCACTATGTAGATTTTCTCCCTGCAGGGCATGAAAGGTAGTCAGATGCTGATGCTATGACTACAGTGCAGGGTTGTCAGGTGCCTTTGTTGTGACTACAATGCAGGAATCTTCCGTTGGTTTATATGGAAGTCGAATTCCGGCGCGGCCTGCCGTCATATTTCCTAGAGTGACGTTTGCTTCCCATCTTGATGACGTGTGATAGGCAGTTCAGTGGAACGCGAACATCAGCATGCAGCATCAGCAGTTCCATTTCATGTTACGCATATTCTGAGCCATCATGCACAGAAAATGGCCTATCATACACACAGCAGATGAGTTGTGCACAACAAGATATGACACGCTTTCGTTGGAATTTATGCAGATGTGACTAAGTTCTGTTGGGTTTTCTAACTTTATCATTGTTCTGAAACGTGACATTTTTTAATCGCCACTGTTTAAGTCAACAAGCGCCATGAGACACTGATTATAGCTGCTTTGTCAGAATATAACTGTTAATATATAAATATGACAGTAAATACAGAATATAAATGTAATGCTGTACTGTGCACCTGTGGACCGGCTGTTGTGCACGTGGCTTTCCAGGAGCCGTTTTCTAGATGCCGCATGTGCCGACCATAGAAAAGTAAGTAATTTATTTCCAAAACCATTCATAGCATTCACTCCGCGTGAACATGAATCTATTGAACTCAGCCTGGATTGTTCTTCGCCCACTGTTGCAGTGCACTGATCTCCCAATAACTGAGCCGTACGGACTGCAGGGCAGATTCTCAACGTCGTATCGGGAACTGATCCGCATCTCGTCTGGAGCCACACCTGCATCTGGCATTCCATTTCGAGCCGGCGAAATTGGAAGCGGCCGTCTGCGGGGAGGAGTGGGGCACATGCCCTGTTGTAAACAACGGACGCCCGCGGACGAGCTTCGGTTATTGGAAACACACTTCCGGATCATGTGAATGAGATAGTTGTCCGATAGGTAGCACTTGTTCGCATCCTTGACGGCACTGATTCGTCTTTTGCGCTCTCGTTTTCTCGAAAAAAAAGGAATCATGTGCAAGACAGGAAGAAGGCAGCACCGTATCGTTTGTGCAAGTCTGGGCCGCATCACGCCACCACGATGATTTCACAACATAAATGAATGATTGATCACTTTTATCAGTACTCCACAACTTACACCATCATGGTTATACCCAAGCGTAACGGTGTTCGCAAACGGTTCGCTTTCAGACGTCTTTCAAGAAAATAGTCAAGTTGAAGAACCTTGAAGAACAAACCAGCTACTATATTGTAATGACACCAGCACAGTTGTTCTAAAAAATGCAATGCCTTTCTTTGGATAAGCAATTATAAAATTGTATGATCAACAGCGTTATAGAACTGCAAAAGTGTCATAGGTAATGTTGTGCTTGACCGCACGCCTGTCGGTCATCAGGGTATCAGAGACACTGTATACCTATAGCGACATACTGTCGAACGCAGAGGTCTCACAGCCGAACTTTATTATCATTGCAACGCAATGGTATCAACATGTGAAGCAATGCAATGTAAATAAGAAACCGCGTAGCACTTGTCAAGATCAATAATGCGAAACATTTCATGTGTCGTGGTTTCAATGACTGCAATCGATGGGTGGTGAGGCGGTTGTCTTCGATTATGCTGTTCGCCTAGCATGTTCCGATATGTTACGTATTCACACTGTTCCCCACCGGCTGCTCTCGACGCTCAGTTTCACGGACGGTGCTAGTTTCCAGCCCATGCTGCATATTTTGACACCAGGCCCGCCGGCCGCGCCGGCGCCCACGAGACTTGATTTTTGAAAATAATTGGGAGGGGACACAATACATGAAGGCAATGGGCGGAAATAAATGGATTGGGGGCATATTCCATAGAGTCCCATGTTCAAGATTGAAATTGTTGGGGCAAAGCCAACACTGAGGGGGTGCTTGCCCCCTCAAAGTACATAGAACAACACCGCTGCCGGCGTCGATTCACTCTCGCGACCACACACAACACCTTTGATGAGCTTGTTTTGAGCCGCGTCGACGAGCACGTTCACAAATTGGCCTCACCCCGCAGCATCGCCTCAGCTCGCGACCGCAATGGTAATGTACCACTTGCCGTACATTGCCGCAAATGGCGACCACGATACCACGACCGCGAAATGACGGCATTGCCGGCAATAACGGCATACATTACCACGAATGACAATGTACCACTGCTGAGCCCCAGTGGTACATTAGTACCACTAGCCCCAGTGGTACATTGTACCACTGCCGAGCCCCAGTGGTACAGTGTACCACATTATTTTTCCTGCTCGCCACCGACAACTGCGCTCCTCTGTGTCGGCGGACTACGCAAGCGAGTAAGATCTGACCATCAGCACGGCGCAAGCTTTGACTGTTCGATCTGTGGACCAAAGCGTATTGTTCCGTCAGGTGCATCTGTTGAGTGGAGACGGACAATCCGGCACGTCTGATTTGGCATCTGGCGCGTCTTCTGTATCGAACACGACTGGTACTTGGACGATCTAGAAACAGCACCTAGGTGTACACGACAAGCACAGCCGTCGACCGCCGGAGCAGACGCAGAGCCGTGCATACTGATGCCATCGGGTGTGAAACGGTTACAACAGCAATGTAATCGAACAGCTCAAAGACCCACCAAAAAAAGAAGACACATCACTGTCTGTAGCTTGCAAATCGCCTGCAGCTGGGAGCAGAATGTGCTGATATATACCCGCTCCTGAACTTGTCTGATGCTATCGCACCCATTCCCAAACTTCCCTCATGTGAATGAATCACGCGAATGAACAATAACAGGGTTTGTTTTTTCTACAAATGTCCACAACGTCTCTTCGCAGCGTGAATTTATGGGCAATACAACAACACCCGCACGTACAGCGCACGAATTTCCTGTCAGAGCCACAAATTCAATGGCAGAGCCATACGAACAGCCACGCTGTCGGTGAATGCATTCTACTACTGGTGTGCTAGCACCCCGGATTTTTGGCATCATTTAGCTCAGCATGAGGCCGTCCAAATGCACACTCGTAACAGGCTCGAGCGTGGCCGGCGATCATGTGCGGGAGTATCCTTATTGAATGATGTGACCTGTCATGAACAGAGCAGGAAGAAACGAAGCCAGTCGGTACACACCGCCACACATGACGTCATGTGATGAGGGGCCGTGCCGACATCCTCCATGACATCCTCCATGACATCATGTGATGAGGGGCCGTGCCGACATCCTCCATGACATCATGTGATGAGGGGCCGTGCCGACATCCTCCATGCAGTGATAAATAGCGGTTTTTCGTCAGGTGTGGGATGTCGAAACGAGTGTAGTTGGATGTCAAACTTCGCCATTGAAGCGTTTAAAATACCGAAGAATAAAACGAAAAATAAAGAATATAAAACGAACGGTATTCGTTAAATGAATACCGTTGACGTTCTTCAAACTCAATCGTGATGCGTAGTTATAAGTGCACCTTTTATGCTTGGCTTCAGATTTTGAGTTGCTTCAACTTGTTTGATAGAAACACCTATGCTGACGATAGCGTTATAAAGGCCTTTGCTATAAACGGATATGGTATAACAGTCAACATCATAAGCAATCCCTCTACCTGGAATTGTGCTACGAGATTTTCGCGTGTCACGATCCGTAATGATGAACATAAACATGGTTACACATATCAACGAGATACTGATAGAAATGAGGCATGAAGGCTTCACAAACACGCATCGAGAAGCACGATCTCGATGCATCTTTGGGAGTGATGTCGATTCAGTGTCCAGCAAGTGGTATATCCTACATATTTAACTAATACATCACTGGGGTGTTACATCGACAGTCAAGTGGTTTCCCCATCACCGTCTCCATGCGCCACTCACCTTGCGGAGCTTGACCTGTGACCTGTCGAGGTCGACACGCGCCGGAGGCGGCGGACGAGAACGGCGCACCGTGTCGACCGTGCCAGCCGACGTCAGCGAGCAGATTGGTGGCCGCTGCGTCTGTCGCCGCGCCTGCCGCCGCGCCTGCCACCGCCGCGCCTGCCGCCGCGCCTGCCGCCGCCGCGCCTCTGCCCACGCAATCAGGTCCGGCGCGCGCGCCGCCGGCCGCCTCTGACGCACGCCTCACCTACCAGAACGACACGGTTTTTCCAGAGTTCTTGGGTCCCGTGGGCGGCAGGCGCGGCGACTGCTTCGGTGACACGAGGCGAGTCGTGCCCTCGGATCCTGTAGGCAGAGGCTGCTCCGGTGACACGAGGCGAGTCGTGCCCTCGCATCCGGTGGGCAGAGGACTGCTCCGGTGACACGAGGCGAGTCGTGCCCTCGGGCGACCCATCGAATCGGAGCATTTGTTTAAAGGCGGACCGTGTCCGTGAGTCCGATGCCGCGGGCGGTGGGCGATCAGCGTCGACCCAGTGGCATGGCGAGCACTCCCCAGCTACCTCCATCTCCTGGGTAGGAGCAGACTGAGAGAAAGTCTGCCTGGGGTCAGACACAGAGCGGAGGCCTTCCTCGCTCGAGACAGACCCAGTAGCCGATTGCGTCATTGCTGTGGTATGCGTACGACCAGTGCACATTGTGTAAGTCCAAAAATGGCATTATGACGCCAATGCAATGGTGTGCGGAATAGCATGAAAGCACATATAATGAAACTTATGTTAGGATTTCATCTGGTAGATTTGACCTGCCCCACGGATCTTTGTTTTGAAATCCATGGATCCAGTGAAGGAACTGTCATCACTATTACCCTTGGAATACAAACGTGGCTGTGACCGTCTCAGTGACGCGATTCGATGTGAAAGGCTGCGTGATGGAGGCGTTGAGATTGAATTTCGTAACGCTGAGGACGCTAAGGGAGCACTCACAATCCATGAATTCAAATACTGCATACGAGAACAAGGTGGGAGGTGCGAGATTGTAATGCCTATCTCAGTCGAACCACATAACACAAAAACTACTCTCAGTCGAACCACATAACACAACAATTACTCTCAGTCGAACCACATAACACAACAATTACTCTCAGTCGAACCACATAACACAAAAACTACTCAAAAGGCGTCATAACATGTTTTGACATGAGGGACGTTCCCGAGGCGGAAATCGTCGATGGGCTGTCCGACTATGGTGTGGTGGATGCACGTAATATGAAGGCGAGACGAAGAGGCGAATTACAAATGACAAACAACATTGTGCTGAGTTTCAACTCGATTGACGCTCCTGCTGCAGTATATGGCGGTAAAAAAACGGCGCCAATGACGCCAATGCAATAGTGTGGGGAATGGCAAAAAGAAGCAAAAGCTATGCTAGGATTTGATGTGGTAGATTTCTATTGAAAAACCTTTGAATATCAGAAACAGTAGACTCCTTTAGTTTTTTTCCACCATATACTTTTGACATCTATGGGCGTACCATTTTGCATCTGCATCAACACAAAATACAACGGGCAACAGGTACGGACGCGGTCCAGAAGCCACGTCAGACAAGCAGTTTGGCGCCGAGCCACGGCGCTCGACCATCTGTTCCTCCCCTCCCCCTAATCTCACGTGCAGTCGCCGAATCCTCAATGTGAAGTGAAGCAAAATACAAATGCACAAGAAACGCCTCTGGGAGCAACACTTTTCGAGAAAAAAAAGTTGAAAAAGTGGCCGCCCTAGTGGTGATGCGTGTGATGTTGCTATGGATGGATTGCTTTCGGGCCGCCTATTTCAGCTTCCACAGTCCCACAGTGATACATAGGTGGTAGCCTGCGACGTGACCTATCGACCTATCTGCGTGCGACCTATCAGACGAGCGATGCCCGTCTCTCTTAGCCAAGGGCGCAACTAGGATCTTCATGATGGGGCCCAACCCAAAGAAAAGTGATGAAACCGATAGCGGTTTGGGCGTGCTAAGCGCGCCGAAAATTTCTGGTTTTGCCCAGATCTCAATCACAATTTTTCTCGTTTGATCTATATTTTTTACTGCTAAGAGTGGAGGGCTCCTCCTTGGCTGCGCCTCTGCTGTTGGCATTGGTAGCTTAGTCACATTAGAGCACTTAACCTGGTTTCCTTGTACTGAACATGAACTTCCAAAAGCCCTAATAAGCTATAAATGAAATTAAGCTATCTCTTGGATCGTATTTTCCAGACACAGTGACGACCCGCTACCGTACGGCGGCGCGGCTCAGCCGATGCGACCGTGGCGCCATCTGCGCCGGAAGATCGTAGATGGCGCCACTGTCGTTGTTTCTGACGGTCGTCTGATCGGTCGATATTGTGAGCTAATGAAAAACAAAGTAGAGCTGCGAGGTTAACTGCGACGTATGGAAGAGATAATAAACTTGTCCAAAATATTTTCGTTTGGCTTGCTTTTCCATATTTTGCTTTGCAAACGGCGAAATGAGTAAAAAATCGGTACGGGTCAAAACCATCAAACGCCGAGTGAGGGCACATTTTGTGCAAGAAATTTGTGAATCTGAGGGCAGGATTGGAATCAGCGCATACAAGTGCATCAAAAACATCCCTGGAAGCAACACTTGTCGAAAAAGAGTTGAAAGTGGCCGCTCCAATGCCTTATGCTGCGTGCTAAGCGGATTTCAGTAGATCCTTCCTGTTTGGTGCAAGAACGCTCCATGGTGAATTTGTGTGTAGGGACGTGTATTTTCACACAGCTCAGACGTCAGGCAAAGCCAGTGTCATGATGAGGGGTGGGAGAAGCTCGATGCAGCCAGAGTCAGTGTGTGGTGGTGGAGAGGTCCAACTGAGCCAGGATGTGGTGGTCACTGCTCACTGCAACCAGTGGGAGAGATCACTGGACTGGGAAAGATCACTGCGCCGGTAACTCGCAAACAATAGAGTGGGGTAGGGTAGCAAACAACCAAGTCCCGTTGATACAATTTTGACGAAACTCAAAATACCTCATCCCTTTGAAAGGGTAGCGAGAAGATGGTTACACCTACGCCAAGCCTAAACCTTCTAGTATCATTTCCGATCATTTTTTCGTGGCATCCTCTGGGCTTTCCACAAGAGAGTAAAACGTCACGAAACTACCGGTTAATCAACTTACCCCGCTATAGTGGTAAGTTGTTACAGACGATTGGGGTAAGTTGATAAAATATAAGTTAAATATAATATACTACTTATTGGTAGCATTAGGCCACGCCATCTGAAAGGTCAATATTTAACGTTTACACATAGCTATATGGTTCATGCCATTTATGGAAGCCGCAAACGTTCATTCCGTTGCTGCACCTTTTCCTTCGTTCTGTATTTTCTGTCTGGTGTGAAATGCCGCTAGAAACATTTAATAAGGTCGTCTTGAAACAGTTTTAGCAAACATATATAGACAATTCTGAGGTTATTTTATTGAATTACCAGTCCGCGAAACGTTGATACAGGCTGATGTTGATACTGGCTGATTAACTTGATGCAGACTGTATCAATTTACCCTGCAAGTTTTCTGGTGCAGGATGCAACATGCCATGCAACATTGTGAGTACAGTGTAGCGGCAAATGATAGAAGCATTTCACCGTTGCAAAGCTCAGAGAACATAGTAATGATAAGAGACACCGAAAATGTCAGCAAGTGGGCGACCAATTAGAATTGAAAGGCAAAAGCACAGACATTCAAATTTTACTTCCGCTCAAAAAAAGTGCTACATCTTCACCATTCCGCAGCCGCAACATTGCAGGGTAGCAGTAGCAACATGTGTGGCAGCCATGGCAACTGGCCTCATACTTTTAAAGAAAAAGCTGTTGCATCAGCCATCCTGTGTATTAACTAGACCCGGTCTCCCCTACCTCACTTCAAAACACCAGGATCGTCTTTCAGTCGATGCTGACTGATGCGACGCTGTATTTTTCGATGGATATCTGTATATGGTTTCAAAGAGGGGAAAATGGACAGCTGAATATCACCGCTTTGCAAAGATTCAGTGTCGACCTCCGGTTCCAATCCAATGCATGGCATCCCGCTCTCGTCACAAGTCGGAGCTGCCAGCAGCTGCTCCCGTCACGAGCTGGAGCTGCCAGCAGCTGCTCCCGTCACGAGCTGGAGCTGCCAGCAGCTGCTCCCGTCACGAGCTGGAGCTGCCAGCAGCTGCTCCCGTCACGAGCTGGAGCTGCCAGCAGCTGCTCCCGTCACGAGCTGGAGCTGCCAGCAGCTGCTCCCGTCACGAGCTGGAGCTGCCAGCAGCTGCTCCCGTCACGAGCTGGAGCTGCCAGCAGCTGCTCCCGTCACGAGCTGGAGCTGCCAGCAGCTGCTCCCGTCACGAGCTGGAGTGACCACCAGCCACATTTAGGGTACGCTGACCAGCTGTGACCAGCGCATGACTCTGGTCGTGATCTTGCAGCGAATGAGTGTCCTGACCGTGAGGTCGTGAAGTCACCGTGTCCTGACCGTGAGACCGTGACGTCACCGTGTACTGACCGTGCGATTGTGACGTCACCGTGTCCTGGCTGTGACGTTGTGACGTCATCGTATCGCCGCTCATCGCATAACACGTGGCAACAAATACGGGTGACGTGCTCGTGTATGCCTGATGACAATAGCCGTTATCATGCTTATGGTGATGATGGGTGCGGAGGTTGCTCGTTTTCCAACGCTGTCTGTGAATGAAATCTATTTGTCGCAGCTGACCGCTGATGAATGATCGTCTCCACCATTATCACGCGTCGGCTGGGGGCGGGTGCAGGAGTTGGGAGGTGGGCACTGGGAACATGTGCCCACCTCCCATGGAAAGGTGACGCCCCTCTGGCTGAGAAAGGTGCCCCTTCACAGGAAGGCTCAAGTGCCCCCTGCCCGCTCAACGGATTTTCAGCCCAAAATGTCACAAAATGCTTCTTTTGAGACGAAAAGCCTGTCCTTCAGCATGCTGGAGTGCACCCCACGCCCTCGATGACTTTTGCCGACGAAGGCACCCCTCCGAGGATATGTACCCCCCCCCCACCCCCTCCCCCCCCCCTCCCAATGATATTCCCTGGAAACGCCCATGTCATCGGCACAAAGCTTGCAGAAAGAATCAGATCCCAGCTATTCTGGTGCTGAATATTATACACAATGCGCAAAGATGCTTCCTCTCAACCCTATGTGCCAGAAGAAAAAGTGGCCATGAGCGAAGAGAGGCCAAGGAGTATTATTAATTATCAACATTGCAAATCAGCGCTCGTCTCGCATCGCATAAATGATTTGAGTTCAGTCACTGCCTCGCCTGCGACATCAAAACGGCGACCACTGGATATGAGTGATAAAACGTTTATTTCAGTGCAAATCCGTCGCTGAGCCGCTTTATGGAAGCTGTGTTGCCCAGCGTGTGAATATATATATACATATATATATATATATATATATATATATATATATATATATATATATATATATATATATATATATATATATATATATATACATTTGCTCTTCTCGCGGCAAGAACAAACTCAAGTCCTTTCGACCCGCGGCTGCGGAATGGTGACGAGGTGGCACATTTTTCGGTCGAAAAGTACAATTTCAAGGTCTGTGCTTCCCACTTAATTTATAATTGTACGCCCGCTTACAGTAACTTTTTAGGTATCCGTTATCATTACCATGTTCTCTCAGCTTTGCAACGGTGAAATGCTTGTATCGTTTGTCGCTACACTGTACTCGCAGTGTTGCATGACATGTTGCAGCCTGCACCAGAAAGCCTACGGGGTAAATTGATACAGCCTGCATCAACTTTATCCGCCTGTATTAACATTAGCCTGTTTGACCGTTTTGTGGATTGGTAATGGAATATAATAGCCACATAATTGCCTATTTGTATTAAGGTGCTTGCTAAAACTGCTTCTAGATAATCATGCTCAATATTTATATGGGAAATTATCACCTGACGGAAAGAAACTGAACGAAGGAATAGGTGACGCTACCGAGTGAACATTTTCGCATTCAATAAGTGGCATAAACCATGAGCTATGGCAGCCAGGACTCAAAATAGTATTTTACTGTGAAGGTGAAACATATACGTTTCACCTTCACAGTAAAATTCACAGTCACACTTCACAGTCCATATATGGACCTGTCAGATGGCGTAAAGTAATGTCACCTATAGGTAATAATATATTTTATTTAGCTTACAATTTATCAACTTACGCCACCGTCAGTAACAACTTACCCTATAGCGGGGTAATTTGATGAACCGGTAGTTGCGCAATTGTTTGGTTCTCTGGTGGAAACCCCAGAGAATGTCACGAAAAAAAATAATTATTGGAGATGATACTAGAAAGTTTAGGCTTGACATAAGTGTAGCTATCTCTTCGCTATCCTTCCAAGGTGATGAGTTATTTTGAGTTTCGCCAAAATTGTATCACGTAGATATCAGGTCTCCCCTATATTGGGATTCATGATGCGGCACTCATTCTACCAGGTTGCAGGTCCCACCCCTCGAGCTTTTCAGCCAGAGGGGTCCCTCTGAGAGGAAGAGGCACATTCTTGGAAGCAAAATAGGCGCCCCTTCGATATACTCGAGTGTACCCATCCCTATAACTTTTTCAGCCAGAGACAAATAGGGCGCCTCTCCAGGCAAATGTTCCACATTATGATTCCCGGTTCAACCTCTGGCTACACCTCACTGAGATTTTCCTCAATAAGTGAGGAGAAATTACAATGACGTCATAAGATCGTTTGCGCCCAGTGCTAGCAAATTAAAACTGTTTCCTCGTGGTTAAATCAAACGTTAAATCATGCGGCATATTTGACACGCTGCGGCGTTAAGTTGCTCCCGGTGTTTATGGTGATGTTGCGAGTGATTTCACGGTCGTAATATAAATATTGGCGGATAAATGATCGCCTGATGCTTCTCCTAAGTGTCAACGTGGTTTGATTAGATGACAAGATAGCTCGTTGTGAATTTTGAAGATAAGCTATCATCTTTCTGACAAATATGCCCGCGTACAGCCGGCGAGGTTTTCGTATTCGTCTGATCCTGGATGGTGTGGATAGCTACCGGAAGAAATGCTTCTTCTTTGTCAATATATTCCGTGAAAAATCAGTAAGGAATGTTGTCCATCGAATTTGGAACAGTTTCTACACCCAAATTTGCAAATCTCCAGATGATTTAATGTTATATTTGGAAGGCTATTTCATCCCATGGAGTGAGAGTACTCTTGTCCTGCAAGAGAATGATATCATCAGGTGAGGTTCTGAAATGGAGGCACCTATTATAAAAAATGGTTGTTTCTGGATTGGCTTTGGCTACACACCATACAATATCTACATATTGTGAGTAAGCCCAGATGTTATACACCTTGCATTTGTGCAATATCAAGAGTTTTCTGTTATTTTGCCTGCCAACTGAGAAGTAATCACTTGCAGAGGAAATGAGTGGTCACATCATGTTAACCATGTTCATAATCATTGCAGTGAAAAAAAGAAATTTGATGAATTCAAAAATTACAGTCAAGCACAACTTTGCCAGTTTGTGAGTTGCAAATTTCAGCATTTAGTAACCTCTGCCTGGCACATATGCCAGCCCCAGATAGGACCCCTGTCATGCTAATAGTATTGCACATCCAGAAGATGCTGTTGGTTACACATTCCCCAAGAGGTGGTTTTACAGCGACTGCTCCCAGGTCATGTGGGCTCAGGACCAAGATAGAGCAAGGAGACCCAACATAATTATCCACATAAATTAGAAGCGATCACTGATTCTAATTCCCACAGCAGTTTCAATAATGAAATAGTTTTTACTATCGATGCTGTTGAAATAGGTAGAATTAAACCTAAGATCATCAGTAAAGAACAATACACTTTCTAATTTGTGTCGAGACTACACTCAGTTCTACGGAATCTGGCAACCAAAGTATGACTGCCAGATGACAAATTAGTGCTATGGTTAAATTAGCAAAGGCTACAGTAATAAGTCAATTTTCTGAGCAACAGTAGATAAAATGACAAAAAGGTGTACTTCAATTGATACCACCCAAGTTTATACATTCATACCTGATATTCCCGACATGCTCACACCCCACAAATAGTAAACATTCACAACACAACTCACAGGTAGGATGCTTGTGTAATGACTGATTCACATATTGTGGTGTGGGTTTCAGAATATATAATGGTTGATTAAAATTATACTAGACACTAGTCGGTTTTACAGCGGCAATTTGCTCTCCCGTCTAGTCGCTTTTCATCCTTCCAAGTCATTCCTTGCTTCACCTAAGCATTCCAGACATGAACTAAAAAAGTACATCGAAGAACATTTATCATTAACAAGAATTGATTTCACTGAATTTTCTCAGCTTTTTCATTGACAAAACTTGTTTCTTGGTGGTGAGAATAAAACGATTTTAGACTGATTGGTTTAATATAATTTTCCTTAAACCATTTTATTTTCAGAAACCTATATCCCAGTACGAGGCAGGCAACAAATCAGTCGGTTCACGAGCATCCTACTCGTGGGGTGTGTTGTGAATATTTATTAGTTGTGTGGCGTGAGCATGTCGGCAGTATCAGGTATGGATTTATAAACTTAGTTAACATTGATTAAGTGTAATTTTGTTATCATTTTCTCTACCGTTGCTCAGGAAGTTGGCTTATAACCGCATCCTTCGCCAATTTAACCACAGCGCCAATCTGTCATTTGGCAGTCATCCGTCGGGTGCCAGATACCGTAGAGCTGGGTGCAGTCTCGACGTAAATTAGAAAGCGTATTGCAATTTGCTGATATTCGTAAGTTTAATTCTACTTATTTCAGCAGCGTTAATACTAGAAACTATTTCGTTATTAAAACCTATGTGAGAATTAGATTTGGTGGTCGCTTTTAATTTATGCAGATCACTATGACGGGTCTTCTCCCTCTATCTTGTTCCTGAGACCACGTGACCTGGGAGCAAATTTCCGCTGTAAAACCGACTACTGTCTAACACTCTTTCTTTTCTACCACCAAACAATAATTGTTGTCAATGAAGAAGGTGCCAAAATTTATTGAAACCAATTCTTAATATTAAATGCTGTCTAACGTAATGTTTTAGAGCACATCTGGAATGTTTTAGTTGAAGATGAAAATCGCTTGGGAGGATATAAAGCGGCTAGACAGGAGAGCAAATTGGCGCTGTAAAACCTAATGAGCTTTCCAGCCAGGGCTTCATCAGGATGTAGGCAAACTTGATCCAACATCTAGATGTAGGCCAATGTCCCAACTTCTGTAGGTGTATGCAGATGTGATGCAACATATGTAGGTGGTTAGGTTTAGTTTTGTTATGTTATATCATGTACCTACATCAGTGATAAATTATTCATGAAATAGGATGGAATATACCACTTTTTTACAATCAATCAACATCATTCTCCAAGAAGTATCGACATCCTGTTCCTTGATGCATGCTTATGAAGTCTTCATGTCTCCTTTCTAACAGTATCTTGCTGATAAGCATCATGTCCATGCTCTTGAGAAGGAATGGTGATACATGAATATTTTGCAATGAAATTTTAGGTAAAGGGATTATCTATAATGTGATATGGTGTACAATGCCAGTTTATAGCATAGGATTATTCTCCTTATCCCAAATGTAGCTCTTCCTAAATTATGAATCTAAAAACAAATAATAAAGGTGCAGTCATACACCATTGGCTCAAATTTCAGTCTCAGACATCAAAAGCATTTTAAATGACACCAATTCCATGGCAAATTTTGACATTGTACTGTGCTCGTTTTGACATCTCACACGTCACGAAAAACCATTATTTGAACTCTGACCTACATCATGTTGCATTACATTATGCTATGTTACCATAGTAGGGGAAGAGGGGGATTCTGAACATTTAAGACATGCAACAAATAGCTCTACTGCTGCTTCTGTATGGCCAAATCAGTAATTGTACTGTGTTTACTGAGCACAGCAATGAACAAGCTATCCATATTCAAACAGTTCCTTTTGATGAAAATCCTCTGACCACTTGCAAAGAGCAACTTTAAAACAGACTATTATTTTGTAATGGTGTGCTGTATTCTGAATATAAAAATGTGGTTGTGCAGGATTACTTCACTGTAGCTGTTGTGGTACAAGTTATTAGTAGCTGCTAAAAAAATACTGGTGTAATGACAAAGAGAATATCCGAGGTCACTTCCTTATGGTTTTCTTAAACCACTTGCTCTTGGATCCCTAAAAATGGTGCCAGCAGACTTTGTTTGCTCCATACAGAAAGAATCTTTAGAACTATGTGATTGGGCATTCATATTTTGGTAGAGAAAGGTCTAATATTTATGAATACCACCATATTTTTGTTATTTATGTGCTGAAAGTGAAAGTGATGGAGTGACGGTCAAAGGTAGGTGTTCAGGAAACAGAATATGTTCAGATACCCCTGCTTCCCCTACACCCATGGCCAGGATCCAGTAACATCATCAATTATGGTATGCTGCTATTGCAGGCAGGGTTGGATTTGTACTTGGTAATTCTGGATGTGGGGAGGAAAATGTTGAGTAATCAAATATTGAGTGGATATGTGAGGATATCCTTTGAATATGTGACATCAGAATCTCAGTTGGCAGTTCCCAGTGAATCTTGAACACTTTTTCACAGGACAACTCATTGCCAAACAGCACCATTTAGCTTCCAGATGGTGAAATGAGAGCACAATTTTCTGGAGAGGATAATGATCTGGATAAATAAATCAATGAACAGCATATTTTCCAAACCCTGATCACAAGTTCCATTTACTTTTACTGGTGCAAAGTGCTGCCTGGCTCTAAGACAGGTTTGATGCCAGCTAGACTTGGACTGTGCATTCCAACCTTATGATTTTCTGCAAGGGCCATACTCTTTTCAGAGTAATACTTTTTTTAATCATCCAGAATTCAATGTACTGTTCTGTGATATGTGTTCTGTTTTGTGATCAACAATGTACTGTTCTGTGATAAAACCATGGATGATGTACGCCTGGATTGGAAACTCCACGTTGGCGCCTTTCATCTGCACGTATCAGTGGCACCAACCTGCCACCTAGCAGAGGGTAAGTAAAACCACGGAAACGCGGCCAGTTTTAGGCCTTGCGCCTGTGGGAGTTTGGGGTACACATTTCGTATTGGCATTTTTTCCAATTGATTCAGCCACCCCAGGAGGATTGCATCTGCCTTTCATGATACAGAATTGATCAAGGAATCTTACCGTTATTTCCCTGTTGATTTATTATGCTCTGTTCCAGAGTTGTCGTTATGTGAAGTGAAGGCATCTGTGAGAGGGAGCCCATTTCGCCGAAAGGGTCGGCCCACCGATGTTGATTTCTTAAAATGATCGGCGGGGACAAAGTACATGAAGGCAATAGGCAGACCAAAATGAATAGGGGGGAGGGGGGTCACATTCCATAGGCTCCCATGTTAAAAGTTGAAATTATTGCAGGTGGGGGAAGCAAGCATTGAGGGGGCAGCTTCACCCTCAAAGATAAGAATGGGCGGTTCTGGTTTCGACCCACCCTCCTTGATCTCTATATATGTGGCTGATGTTTTTTGGTGGAGTGGTTTACACAACTGAATGGGAGAGTACAGACTTCGGTATACCCACCAATCCGCAAAGAGAATTGAGCGGAAGTTCCATGGAGCGTACAAGCCCCCTCCCCCTACACCATGCCACTGACATATTTATGATTTTGCCAAGGAGGTGTCATTTCTCCAGAGGGGTGGCTCTTGGTCCAGAACATTTGGACGGGGTACACTCCGATCTCCCAGAAGGACAACATTTGTTTTTGTCTGAGGAGTGCCTTTCGCCGAAAAATTCGCGGCGTGCGTTCGGACTCCCAGAGGACTGCTGTTCCCAGGCCGAGGAGCGCGTTGCACTGAGAAATTCGAGGGAGGGGGTACACTGGAACCTCCAAGAGAGGCATCCTTTGAGTCATAAGGGGCGCCACTTTCGCTTCCTCCCCCTTGGATCAGTCCTTGCAACACACCCTAGCTGGCAACGCCACTAGCTCTCGCCGATTCGCTACCACTTGCTAGTCGTTCGACTCAGGGGTGTTGTTCATATACCTTTGAGGGGAACTGCCACCCCAATGTTTGCCTATCCCACCCCCGCAATTATTTCAACTTCTATCATGGAAGCCAATGGAATGTGCCCCCAAATTCATTTTGGTCTGCCCATTGCCTTCATGTACTTTGCCCTGTCCAATCATTTCAGGATCATGATAAAGATAGAGAGATAAAGATCATCAGGATATCAACATCGGTGGGCCGTCCCCTGGGGCGAGGTGGGCTCCCTCTCACGGAAGTCTTCACTTCGCACTACAACTTCTGAACAGAGAATAATAAATAAATAAGGAAAGAACGGTAAGGTTCCTTGATCAATTATGTATCATGAAAGGCTGATGCAATCCTCCTGGGATGGCTGAATCAATTGGGAAAAAAATGTAAATACGCAACGCGTACCCCGAATCCCATAGGCGCACGGTCTAAAACCGGCCGCCTTTCCGTGTTTTTACCTACCCTCCACTAGGTGGGCTGATATGCAAACAGCTGTTGGTTTCCAATCCAGGCATACATG
The DNA here is from genome assembly GCA_034440615.1 of Ashinkailepas kermadecensis. Classification (NCBI taxonomy): domain Eukaryota; kingdom Metazoa; phylum Arthropoda; class Thecostraca; family Neolepadidae; genus Ashinkailepas; species Ashinkailepas kermadecensis. The sequence continues at coordinate 104,099 of JAOTOM010004837.1, forward strand.
ATCCATGATAAAACTACCCAGATTCACTGGAAAGTGCAAGCTGAGATTCTGATGTCACAGCTTTGTAGAATAATGTCTCCACCTTTGACTAACCAACAATGTTGTCTCCACATTCAGTATTGCAAAGCACAAATCCAACCCTGATCCAGATTTTGTATCATCCTTCATGTTGGGTGCATCACAGGGTGTTTATAGGTAGATACCAAAAATAGTGTGAATGGTGCTGCATATTCTGAATAGTCAACAAAGGTATTTTAAACTTTAGTGTGTTTAGTTTCTGACGAACATGTCAAGTCCTGATTTTATATATGATGTTTGATGTAGTTGTGGACAATGTATGCATGTATTTTCCTGTTCTAATAGCCCATCCCCACACTGTCTACCTTTCCTATGTAACAGGTGTCAAGAGGTACTATCTGTTCCAATATTACTTCCAGATTGGCAATCTGCAACTTTTTCTTTCCTAATTTGAGCATGTTTTTTTGTTTGGTCTGCATCTGTTCACTCGGTGTTGAAGCACATTTTATCGATTTACATTGCATTCATATCTTCCAAAATTTTGCAGTCTTCTCACCGAATGATGGGTACATTCATGTGTCAATAATGGTGGGTATGTTTGTGTGCAATAATGGTGGGTATGTTCATGTGTCAATAATGGTGCACTCTTATAGAAACTGACTGTTTTTTTTTGCATCTGCATGACATCTTCAGGACATCCAACATGACATATTTTTCAGTGCATTCTGCCAAGTTAGTCATACTAACAACTGACCCGTGTCTAGCCCAATATCTTGTCAGAACAGTTTGGCGTGAGTCGTGCCAGTTTGGTTTCTCGTGTGTGGTGCGGTCGTCGTCTGACGGGCCCCGGCCGCCGCCAGTGTCCGTCTGCGGCCCGCCGCCGCCGCCGCCGAGTCGCCGCCGCTGGAGGGCCGCGTGCGCTCGGAGGTGGCGCCTCTGACGGCAGCGCCGGAAACCCTGGTGGAGTCGGTGGCGCTGGTGCTGCGCCGACTGCGCGACGGCGCCGGTCCGGACGACTCGGCCGCGTCGGAGCGGCGCCGCCTGCTGCAGGTGAGCGCGAGACGGGGTCGGCTGGGGCGTCATGCGCTGTGGGGGGGGGGGGTGTTCTCAAGTGCCTGTTGCAGGTGAGCACGAGACAGGGTCGGCTGAGGCGTTATGCGCTGTCCCGAGAAGCGCCGGCTGCCGCAGGTGAGCACAGGACAGGGTCGGCTGAGGCGTCACGCGCTGTGGGGGATCTCGAGTGCCTGTTGCAGGTGAGCACAGGACTGGGTCGGCTGAGGCGTCACGCGCTGTGGGGGATCTCGAGTGCCTGTTGCAGGTGAGCACAGGACAGGGTCGGCTGAGGCGTCACGCGCTGTGGGGGATCTCGAGTGCCTGTTGCAGGTGAGCACAGGACTGGGTCAGCTGAGGCGTCACGCGCTGTGGGTAGCGCTTGGCATGGAATTTGTGCAATGCAACTATGCTATTCTAGTTCGCAGAGGCTCCAAGTGTCGTCTGGACGTCTTCATTGTAATATCGGTGCAAAATAATGTAGCTAAGCTCCTCTAACTCACCGCCATCTTCCATCCTCTTCATTTTAAAAGGTATCGTGTTCGAGTGTTTATTATCGACCAATTAGGTTACCGCGATACCATACCTCTGGACAACATGAGAACTATGAATGACATTTATGCAGTAAGATGTGTTGACTAAGACGAACTTGATTATGTGCAATGATCCTGGGTGATAGTTATTTTTGCAATTCTTGGACAGTAATAGAACACTATGCTTCTCAGCCAAGAATGTTGTGGAAATCGCGTTTCTTTTTGTTTCAATTTTGCTGCACCTACAAAGCAATAAGTTGCCGAAAACAATGGACATAGATTTTCTTGCAATGGTATGTTGTGCTACTAATGGAAGCATAGGCACTATGCATACGAGGCACTATGCTCGTATAACTATTGTTACCTTGAGGAAAAGCATGAATATCGAATCGCTAATTTTCCTTCTATAAATCTCGTTAAAGGAGTCGGGTTTTTGTTCAGTTTCGTTCACTTTGCCGCGAAAGGGCATAGGCTTGACTTTAGACTGGCTACTAGCTTTATAAAACTACCGAGATTCCCAGAAGAGTCGTGGCCAGCTGGCTTGTGGTCCTGAGTGAGATATTGGTGGTAGCAGGTGGTGATTGAGCACAGCCTTGATTTATTTGAGCTGATGCTCAACCAAATCCCTATTTTGAAGCAATTAACATTTGGCTATGTTCACAAATAGATAATTGATAATTGTCAACTAGAAATTGCTACATGTGGCTGTCGAGAACGTCAGATGCCTCCGGTCGTATTTGTGGAGGTGATGACACAGGATTTATCTTCTGTTCAGTAAGTAATGAATTATTCTTACTATCGAAGTGTTCAATAGCAATGCTATTTCCATTAGTTATTTGGGCTTTAGGGCGCTTCGGCCAGAATTGATCATTCGCGCCCAGCAATGCTATTTTCTCTAATGGCATGGCATGCTTTAGATGTACGCGGGAGCTCTGTTCGTTGGGATGTGTCAATGTGGGCTGAATGCCATGTTTCCTTGGTGCCTTTCTGCTTTCTGTGAATGTTCTGGAGAGAGCTATTAAATAAATTTCGTAAAATGCATTAACTTACCGTACAGTGTTGAAGTTAACAGACCATTATATTGCTCAGCGAAGCTGGTCAAAACGTAGATAGTTACTGTCAGCTGATTTGCTGCAATGTGACACCTGCACAATTATTAGAGGCATGTGGTGTGCTAAATATCCTCCCTTTTTGATAATAAATAGTTCATGTTTTTGTTGAAGAACAGTGATCTTAAGAAAATTATAACTTCGATACCCACGCTTTCGGTCAAGGTGACAGTTTTTAGATCTGGTGCTTCCAGTTTCTTTAGTGACAAAGTATTGCTTCAAGAACATTTTTTCCGTTTTCCGTTCAATAACATTTCCGTTTTTTTCCGTTCCGTTTTTTCCCTTCAGTTTTTTCCGTTCAATAACATTTTATCTCTTCCAAAATTTGGTATTTTTACACAAAGGAACGATTTGTGCAGCAGCTTTTTTGAAATTTCGAAAGCATGTTGATCAATCTACAATAACCACCACAAGCACATATTACCCGGGGTAGTTAAGAACAGGAATTAATTTAAAAGGGTGAGCACATGTACTGAGTATGATTTAATGAGTATAGCTTGATTTCAAGTAAACTGAATGATACGATTAAATGCATTTGTAAGGCTGTTCAATTTCACGTTGGGTGAATCATGTCGGGTGAGAGATGTTATTTCTAATGGTCATCGATTATCAGAAGAGGGCTTGCAACTGTAAGAGATGGGAAATTCAGTTGAGCCGGCGCTCGTCATGTCCTGCCGGATCATCGCGAAAGCTTTGTTATTCTAACGTGCCGACAGGTGGCGGAGATGATGGAGGCGGAGTCTGCTACTTCGGACGCCAGCACAGACGAGGAGGGGGTCAGAGCAATCGCACGTAGCCTGAGCTGCCGAGATGGGGTAAGTCGCACGACAGTGAGAACTGTGGAATGGTCACCCCCCCCCTGCTAACATTTACTTTGGCTCTTGCTCCTGTAAGGTTTATCACTCTTTCCGTTACCGGTGTGCATTGCTTACAGGCTTTCAACACTGTCTGGATGGAATGTGTCGGCTCGCGCTTGGTCGATTGCCATGACAACGCAAGCAGCGTTGTGTGGTGTTGCTGCGCTTTTTGGATGTCCCAGTTCTCTCTCCACTCATCACAGTGTCCTGAAATTGATTGGAGGGGAGGAGAGGGTGATTTCAGAAGAAAAAAGCTGACTGATGTTTCACAAATGTGTAAATACATTATGTCTATGAATGACGTGGAACAGAAACGTGAGTTGGGGCGGGGTTGGGGTGGTTGGATCTGTCATTGAGATAGTCAATTATGCCAACTGGCCAACATCAACACAATCCAACGTGGAGATAATCCAACTAGGAGAAAATCCCAACATGACATATTCTAACATAGTGGTCCTCCAACGTAAAAATAATCAAATTTAGATATAATCCAACCTACAGTCAAATTGGCGCTGTGTGACCAACTGAGTCGATGCTCCTATAAGCCCAAATAACCAACCAACCTACAGACAATCTAGCATACATACTTATAGCATAGAGAACATCCAACGTACGGGTGGCGTGGTGCAGATGATCTTCAACACGTCATGTGGTTGCTGACCGGGCCGTGCCGTCAGGTGGAGCGGCTGTGCCAGAAGATGGAGGAGCAGGCGACGCCCCCGCCGGCGCCGGCCGCCCGCCACCACAGCATCACGGACGTCAGTCTGACGGAGGTCAGCCGGGAGCTGCGGCGGCGGTACGAGGCGCAGAGGCGCGCCCAGGCGGCGGAGAGGGGAGGCTGCGCTGCCACGGTCGAGAACACCGCTGCTGCGGCCGAGGACGCCGCTGCTGCGACCAAGGACGCCGCTGCCACGACCGGAGACGAGCGGAAGACAGGGCGCTGGTCTGACGGTCGGGTCACGTCCAATCCCAAGGGCCGAGTCGGGTCCGGACTTGAGATCGCGGTAAAGTTGAGCCCTGAGGGTCAGGTCAACTCGTGTGCTGGGAACGAGGCCGAATCGGATTCTGGCGGTGAAGCCACATCAGGGCCAGGGAACGTGGCGACGTCAGGTAGTCGGGGCCTGATCAATCCAGGGTCGGAAGCTCAGGTTCGGTCAAGTGCAGGCAGCCGGGTCAAACCAAAGGCCGTGATTGACGATGGTAAGCAACCCGATGCAGTGTCTGGCGACGGAGCTGCTTCCCAGCCAGCGGCGGCCCGGCACTCAGCGGCTGGCGGCCCGGCCTTACGCCGAGTTTGTGCTGTGTCCGCGACCGGTCCGAGCTGTGCTGCGACAGTGACGGCCCCGAGCTGCTCCAGCTCCGGACGGACGCCGACCGGCGCAGCCTCGACAGGACCGACGGTGAGGCGTGGCGACAAGCGGCCGCGGTCCTCCGCCAGCGCCAGCTCGGACTGCTCGACGTCCGACGAAGAGGAAGACGACTCGTCGGCGGACGAGGACGATGCGTCGGCGGTCAAGCGCGTGGCTCGCGGCAAGCCGGCCGGCGAGTCGTCTGCGCCGTCGGCTGATGCCGCTGCGGAGGCGTCGACGGCCGACACGGAGGCGCCAAGTGCCGAGAAGAAGAAGAAGACGCGAACGCGGCGGCGGCGCGGCAAGAGGCGGTGCACTCCGACAGAGCCGGAGTTGATGCCCCCGCCGCCGCCGCCGCTGCCGCCACCACCGCCGGTACGAGCGCCGCCCGGCGACTACGTCCGGCGGCACGGGCTGCCTCGCGCGGAGATCGAGCGCTACAAGCGCGCCGGCTCCGTCGCCCTTGACTGGAACACGCGGCCGAAAAACCGCCGCGTTGTGTTCGACGACGACGGGAACGCGACGGCCGCCGACGCGGCAGAGGAGCACGACGGCGGGTACGACGACCGGTGGCGCTGGAGCCGCGGCGCAGAGAGGCGGGGCGGCGGCTGGCCCCGCGGCCACAGAGGCGGCAGCCGGGGCCGCGGGGCGGAGCGCGAGTCTCGCCCGGACTGTGGGGGCGGCGGAGGGATAGATTTCAGACTGTCTGCGATTGCCAGAGGCGCGAGCCGAGCTGGCGGCTGGGACTCGTGTGATCGGCCCGCTGACGACCGGCGGTACGGCGGTGATGTCGGTGCCGGGTCCGGCTCTGGCGTCGGTTCTGACTCTGGCGCCGGGTCCGGCTCAGCCGCCGACTCTGGCTCCATATCCGGCTCCGGCCCTGGCTCGCTGGCCCACGCCGGCCTGCTCGGTGGCGGGCTGGTGCCCCGCGCGCTGTCGCGGCCGCGCCGCTGTGTGGACCCCCCGCGGCGTGCCGACGTGCTCCGCCCCGAGCCCACGGGCCGACCGGCTCGTGCCGGCGACACGGCGCAGACCGACGGCACCGCGAGCGGGACCGGCGCCGATGGTGCCGGCGCTGCCGCCCGACCGGGCACGTGTCCTGGAGCCGCCTCTGGAGCCGGTGCCGCCCCGGGCGCGGCCTGCCGTCGGGCTGTGGCCTGTGACGTGTCGGCCGGTGACTCTGGCCTGGTCAGTGCCGGCTGCTCCCCGACATTCGCCGCCAGCACCCCGCGGGCGGGCGGTGTCATGTCGTCGTCACCTCTGGCCGACTCGCCGGCGCCAAGCAGGAGCCTCGCCTCGACCAGCTCCATCCCCACACCCTCGCCTGTCCCCTCGGACCCTAACCCCACCGCCTCGCCTGTCGCCTCGGATCCTATCCCCACCCCGTCGCCGGTCCCCTCGGACCTCATCGCCAGCCCGTCGCCGGTCCTCTCGGACCCCAACTCGGAGCGCGCGCGCGCCGGCCACAGCCCGGCAGACAGGAGTGCCGTCCCAGCTGGGTGGGGCCGAGTCGAGCGGTGCCGACCGTCGCCCGACGTGGGCCGGGTCGGGCCGGCCGTCGCCAGGCAGGATCAGTCGTCCGGTCCGGACGTGCGCAGTCTGCTGACACAGCGACACCGCCAGCCTATCGTGGTGACGCGCTCGAGCAGGCCGCCGTCAGGCCGAGCAGCCCACACCGACCCCCCGGCCGTCCCTCGACCGGTGACGCCGGCGGAACTTGCGGCCGTGACCCGGACACGCCCCCAGGCGGCGACCCGCCCCAACGGAACCGAGCCGTCCGCCGGAGCGGAGGACGCAGCCGGGGCAGGTGCGCGGCCGGCGACGGACGGCTTGGAGGTCGGCGGCACGCCGCCCGGCGACCGCGACGTGTACAGCAACGTGTCGGTGATCCTCGACCACTCGGGTGGTTTGGCCGTGCGGCCGGTAGAGGCGCTGTCGTCGGCCGGCGAGAGTTCCGACGGGGACGACGACTCGGGGGACGAGCGGGACACGTCCGGGGAGTCGGTCGCGTCGGAGCCGGCGTCCGCCTCTGTGGACAGCATCGCGAACTGCAACGTCGTCAACGCCGTCGGGCAGAACCGTCGGCTGGAGAAGCGGCGAGCGCGCGGCCTGGCATCTAGCGACGACAAGGAGAACTGCGAGTTCGCGGCGTCCGACGCTGTGAAGGACGACAAGTACTACAGCCAGTTTCCCGTCATGAAGGAGAAGCCGCAGCTGCGAGACATCATCGCCTTTAAGGTGCGTAAGCTGGCCGGTGGTGAGCGGGCGTGGACGGGCCGCCCCAGGAGCCAGGATTAGCAGCAGCAGCAGTAGGGTGTTGTGGCCGAGGGCTGGTGTTCTGCGCTCCTGGTGAAGCCCTGAGATAGTCGGTATTCTCGATTATTTTCGGTGACCACATGCCTGACACTTGCGAAGCGGACCTGGTGCGCCCGTGATTCACAAGGCACCGGAAGTGCATGCCGGTTGCTCCTCCACTTCTTCTCCACCAACACTAGCTGAGCGAATTGTTCCACATCCCAACGTTCTCTTGATTATCATTGTTTGTCTTTGGGGCGTTTCACGACACACTTTAGGCACGATCTACTGACTATCATTCGTGTATCTTGAATTTGTTTACCAAGTGCATGTGAGCTCCGACACTTCTATGCCGTTTTAGTACACTGGCCTATCTGATCATTTTTATCCATTATTGGTTGTACTCTGATGGGTTATTTTTCCCCCATTGTCTCTATTTGTGAAGAACACCAGGCTTCTTTTCACTCCTCATTCTTTTTCACACGTAATATTCGTACTCAAATTGCTCTTCGAATATCAATTTGAATTAGAGCTCTGAAGCCCAGAAGTACACAAATGACTAATGTCAAAGGCAAACGATAAATATGCTCCGAATTTGGTGGACCGCAACGTGGTGTATCCAATTACAGGCTTCCCTCTTCTAAATCCAATCGTGTTGGTGTTTCAGTGCTACGAGATGGACGACAACTACTGTCCGTACATGAGCGGTTACACGGAGGCGACTGTAGTGGCCGTGTCGGACCAGGGACAGCTGACCCTGCAGCTGCTCGGTAAGCAGCTCTGGTGCTCACGCTGACTGACGGTATCTCGACAACCAGCAGCTCTGGTGCTCACACTCTAACGGACAGTACCTCCCCTGGCGGTCCCTCCGCCGGCCAGTCCAGCGGAATGACAAGCAGATGCCTCCATCCACACGGGCAGATGATGGTCGGCGGCCAGCTCATTGACGTGTCGATGTCTGTCGTCGGGTCGTGCTGGTGTGTTTGTTCGTGACCGGCGGTGCGGTGTGTGACGTGCGGTGAAGTTAGCTGAAGACTGGACTGGTGCGATCCTAGGATCTCGGAATCCCAGATCCGTGCCGACGACTTTTGGTGTCGCTCGCCACAGAATGGGCGCTGCATGACCGACGCAGTCGGTGCGCCCCTAAGCTCCAATAACCAATCAACCGGTGTCACTCGCCACCAACCCAGTGGATGATGTTTTCGGAACTGATGGACAACTCGGTTGTGTGCGGGAACTGACACTTCTTTCGAGTGGTAGAAGACAAACGTTGCACAATATGCTCATGTCTCGAATCATTTTCCTACATATATGTCGTTTAAGTATTTCCGGGGGTAGGTATCGCTGCACCTGCAGATACTGCGTCCGTACGTCCACCCAGCACTGCGCGTGGCCGGGTCTGACCGTGACTGTAATAAGCGGCTCCGGCTCCGGCTCCGCACCTTGTGACCTCCCTGACTGTGTCCCCACCTGGTGGTGGCTTTACCCAACTCCCGCTGACCCCACATCAGCTGATGTCCTGCTGCACAGCTGACGCCGTTGATCGTCACTAAGCTTCAGCTTCCCGTGCGGCGCCACGCGCCGACGACTGTGGCGTCACGCCACACCTGTCTGACGTCACGTGTCGGCAGATTATCGGCCGAGCGGACGACGGCGCGGACGGTTCGAGCTGACGTCACCGGACGACGACGAGGTCGTCGACCTCGACGAGGAGGACGGCATCGTCGAGAAGGCGTGGCCCGACCTGTTCCAGCCCCGCCTCATGCACCCGTGACACCGCCGCACCGGTGGGCGGAGTCAGGACTGTGGTGTCGGCGGAGTCAGGACTGTGGTGTCGGCGGTGCGCATCGGCTGGGACGAACGGTGATTGGTTACGGCGCGGTGAACGGCGACCAATGGCATGCCACGGCCGCCCGGGATCACGCCCTTCAGTTCAGGGTGATCAGATGCAGTGGTGAAGGTCGTGAACGGGCCGAAGCGGTCGCCTGTGACCTGCGATCGGTGTCAAAATCGCCGCACTTGCCGCGGCTTCCGAGACGCGCACCACTTGTTCAGGAGATAACACCACTGCTGGGCTCAGCTGCGCCTTTTTTCCGTGCCGAATGCGATTGAGGACCATGTGGAGCGCGGGTCGGTGGCCAGTCTGTCCCGAATATCGGTGGTTCCAACAAGCTGTGGCGGACGTGTCTACGCCTGTGTTGTACTCGACGTGGCGTATGACGTGGAATATGACGTGCAGTTGTTCTTTCTCTGTCAGATATGGCCGGCGGGTGGGCCTGGTCGACACCACAACCGCGAAGTTCCAGTTCCATCAGCAGAGCGAGGCCCGTGCTCGGGATACGCCCGTACGGCGATGTCCTGAAATTCTGAAAGTCACGTGGAAGAAGGGGCTTGTTTTGACCTGTGGGCGGAGTTTGGACTTCCGGAATTGATTTCCACGCAGAACCGCAACACAACTGTGTAGTAGCTGTTCCTTTTTCAACGTAGTCAATCCCTGGCGTCCTGGGTCATCACAATCGTCGTAGGAAATGAGGCATTCCATCAATATCAAAATTGATATCCACAGACTACTATGTCAATATCAACTTTTGCCGTGCTTTTTCATATCATATCGCCAAATTTTGTCGACGTCATGATGGATTTTGGCGTCTTCTGCTACCCTCCACTCTACGAGACATTAATTGCAGCACACTGCTGTACAGGGCGATTGGATCGATGCGACTGACGGTGATCGGGCCTTGTCTCAGCTGGCGCGAGTGTGAGCAGCCAGTGGCGTGCACGTGTCTCGGCTGGCGCGCTTGTGAGCAGCCAGTGGCGTGCCGGAACTTTGCACCGTACTCGGAGCAGTCCTTCCGGTGAGCTGTTCTCCGATCCGAGCGGTGTGGTGTGGTGTCCGTGGATATCAGTTCGGCATTGTCCGTGGATATCAGGTCGACATCGAGGTGGGACGACTCTCCACAAGCGGCTGGGTTGTATTGATCGAGCATTGATCGAGCATTGATCTGTTCAGCAGTGACTATCACCAAGCGAGGTAAAAACAAACACGCATACACTTTCGTTGCGAAGTTGAGACACAGCATCTGACGTAGATATAGCGTGACCTTCCATCCGTGGGATCGCTCAGGGCGAGCGCGACTTGCCCTCGCGCAACATCGAGTGAAACGGATCACGATGGTCATGACTGCACCCCGCCAGATCGTGTGCGCCAGATCTGGCTCAATAGCTGCTCAGCATATACGTCTTATCCTCGAGATTCTGCGTAGAAATAGTGAAACAGACTAGAGGAAACTAGTTTGTCCGACCAAGTCAGGCCCGTCGCAGCGTGAGATCCACATATTTGATTATCGCCTCAAAGCATCGCCTATCCACGTTTTTAATGAGCATAGAAACGCTACACGTTTCTACTGGAAACCGTAGTGCTTCGAGTGAAAAAAAAAACAAGAACGCTAAATGATCACATATTTTGGCCGAAGCGCCCTAAAATCCAAATAACCAACGAAAAACAATAGCAATTGTGAGCGGCAAGCTATGCACGGGTGCACAATAAACGCCAGGACGTACCAATGCACAATAAACGCCAGGACGCATGCTTGGTAGCGAGACTGGAGGCTGGTTTGGTTTCACTTTTTTTTTGGGGGGGGGGTGCAGCCATCAAATTGCCTGCTCAGCCGTCGGGCGGGGACGTCGGAGCCCCTGGTTCTGGTCCGCGTGTCTCCTGCACTGTTTTCGGCAGACTCGCCACCGGAAGGACTCCGATCTGCTCTGTTTGGTAGTGATGCGTTTAAAAGCGGTCTGCCGAAATCTCGGCCGGGCGACACGCGAAATGCATTTACAAAAGTGAGCTGGTGTGGTTGCCGTACGCGAGGGCTGGCGCGGAAATTGTCACCTGTCGGCGCCATTACTTGTTGCCCGTGAACCGCACGAGTTCAACACGAGGCACATACCCTCGTCCTTTTGATTGTAACATTATTCCCACTGGCGTTGTTTCAAAGTGAACTCGATAGACTCTCCTCCTCTCCCCCAGATTCTCCCCATCGAGGATGGTTTAAGGTCCTTGTAAGTAGAACAAGTGAGGGTGGACGCCGAGTGTCGATTGTGAGGCTTTTGATACACTCCTCTCCCAAATAATTTCAATTCGTAACATGGGTCCTATGGGCACCTTCGAATCGATTTTAGTCCTCCCATTACCTCTATGTATTGACCCTCCCCCCCCACACCGCAGCTATGTCCAGCAATTGACACCTTTGGATGTAAGCGCATATGCCGGGCCAGAAAGGGGAAACAAAACAACAAGCTCCCACGAAACCCGTCGCAAACACATTCGGCATAAAGGTATCACTCGCCATTCAGCATGGTCACATCACAGCTTACAGCACGTTGTTCACACATGGTGTCCTTTTACGCCACGCATGGTGTCCTTTTACACCTCACTTGCGTGTCCTTTGAAACCATACACGGTGTCATTTACATCATACATGCGTGCCATTTTACACCAAACATGGTGTCCTTTTACAGCACACATGGTGTTCTTTTACACCACATATTACACTTTTACACCACATATTACACTTTTTCACCATACTTGAGTGTCCTTTTACACCCCATATTACACTTTTACATCATACTTGCGTGTCCTTTTACACGTCACGTACGTGCCCACGTCACACATGGGTGTTCTCTCACATTTCACCTGAGTGTCATTTACCCCTTGCAGCACCGAATCTGCCTCCACATTTGATGGGCGTATGTGGCTCAGTGGTTAGACTGAGCGTCTGGCAGGCGGGAGGCACGGGAGTTCGATTCTCCGCGGTGCCCGCCCTTGCTGCCAGGGTGGGAGGCAGGCAACACCATACGGCCTCAGCTGCTGAGTGCATTGTAAAAGCCGTAAAAGCCGCAACCAACCGACCACTTTCACAGTTCGCGAATACACAACTGCTTCATAAGCTTACGGTCGCGGCTTCTTACAGCGCGAAATCATTTCGCCGATTATTCTCATACTTTAACTTTAGATCTTGCGGTCGTACCATCTCGCACCCCACGTGCGCGTGTTTCCGCTCACTAGTGTCCGTTTACGCGCCACAACGGTGTTCGCCGACGCTTCCGACGACGCCCGTCACGTCCGTGGGCGGCGCAATTTCACACCCGACAGCCAGGTCAAGCGACGGTCACTGCTGGTGGGCGTGGTCTGGCCGTTTACGGACGTGACCTGGTCAGTGGGCGTGATCAGACCGTCTACGGCCGTGACCTGGTCAGCGGCAGGTCGGTGGGCGTGGTCGGCCCCTCTGTCGACGTGAGCTAGTCAGTGGCAGGTCGGTGGGCGTGGTCGGACCGTCTACGGCCGTGACCTGGTCAGTGGCAGGTCGGTGGGCGTGGTCGGACCGCCTACGGCCGTGACCTGGTCAGTGGCAGGTCGGTGGAGCCGGTGTTGTCGACGCCGGCCGAGCCGCTGGCGCCGCTCCTCGGCATCCAGCGCGAGTACTGCGACGCCCGCCGCAGCACCCGGTTGCGCACGCGCTCGGCCATCGTGAACGAGAGGAAGATGAAGACGCCCTGCAGCGTGTTGAGCACCACGAACGCGTACCAGAGTGGCGGAAAGTCGAGCCAGCCGGCCGCCAGCCCGACCACCCACGACAGGCCCGTGATGGTGGCCAGCCGGCAGTAGAGCCGCAGGTTTATCTGCGCGCACGGGACCGGAGACGTCAGGCAAGCGCACGGGACCGGCCACCTCACAGCACACGATGAAGCACACCGTTCAGAGAGCAAAGGTGGAATGTGTCCGAAGAGTTAATAGTGTAATTTGCACGCAATCCTGGCGATTGAGAGAAATTGGTGACTCCAAACAGGTCAAAATATGTAACCTGTGAAAGTCGATACTGCTGCGGCAATGCTGTTAGGGCTTCGAAGCAATTGAAAGGAACATCTTGTTTTCGAACATGCGAAATATGCAAACTGTGAAGAAGGCAATGATGTTTCTCCAAGTTAATGTTGCCACTAGAACGTACTGTTGCAGCTTCAATACCCAGCATACTGAACGAGAGCATGAACTGTATATAAACTTGGCTATCGCGGTGGGCGTGGGAAGGGCCCAAATTTTTGTGGATGCGGGATGCCAATTTTTACGTCAATTCATTCTAGTCAACGCCGTAAGGTACATGGTCGAAGTCTGAGAGAAGTCAAGTCGGGGGAGGGGGGGTCAAGTCCACCCCAGCTCCCCCAGAGATTAAGCCAATGGCCATCGCCAAGTTTGGTCCCAAAACGTGAATCAAACGCGAAGCAGGTACATTCGCTGTCAAGCGTCCGCTTACGAGTTGCACTTCTAAATGTTTTGGCCACTGCCGACAGCGGCCACATTGGCCCCTACTGCAGCAGCCTGGCTCAGTGCGACCCGAACACAACTGCTCGAGTCGTACACACACTGTCACACTGCTCGGGCCACACTTACACCGTCACACTGCTCGAGTTACACTCACACTGTCACACTGCTCGAGTCACACTCACACTGTCACACTGCTCGAGTCACACTCACACTGTCACACTGCTCGGGCCACACTTACACTGTCACACTGCTCGAGTTACACTCACACTGTCACACTACTCGAGTCACACTCACACTGTCACACTGCTCGATCTACACACACTATCACACTGCTCGAGTTACACTCACACTGTCACACTGCTCGAGTTACACTCGCTGTCACACTGCTCGAACCACACTCACACTGTCATACTGCTCGGGCCACACACACACTGTCACACTGCTCGAGTTACACTCACACTGTCACACTGTTCGATCTACACTCACTGTCACACTGCTCGGGCCACACACACACTGTCACACTGCTCGTTACACTCACACTGTCACACTGCTCGAGTCACACTCACACTGTCACACTGCTCGATCTACACACTATCACACTGCTCGAGTTACACTCACACTGTCACACTGCTCGAGTTACACTCGCTGTCACACTGCTCGAACCACACTCACACTGTCATACTGCTCTAATCACACTCACTGTCACACTGCTCGATCTACACTCACTGTCACACTGCTCGGGCCACACACACACTGTCACACTGCTCGTTACACTCACACTGTCACACTGCTCGAGTTACACTCACTGTCACACTGCTCGGGCCACACTCACACTGTCATACTGCTCGAGTTACACTCACACTGTCACACTACTCGAGTCACACTCACACTGTCACACTACTCGAGTCACACTCACACTGTCACACTGCTCGAGTCACACTCACTGTCACACTGCTCGAGCCACACTCACACTGTCATACTGCTCGAGTTACACTCACACTGTCACACTACTCGAGTCACACTCACACTGTCACACTGCTCGAGTCACACTCACTGCCACACTGCTCGGGCCACACTCACACTGTCATACTGCTCGAGTTACACTCACACTATCACACTGCTTGAGTTACACTCACACTATCACACTGCTCGAGTTACACTCACACCGTCACACTGTTCGGGCCACACTCGCATTGTCACACTGCTCGAGCAACACATACACACTGTCACACACTGCAACGTAGTGTGGAATGGACTGTGCTGTCTGGGGGCGAGTAGTCCAGGGATAAGTTGTCCGTTTCACAATCAAAAGATTGTGGGTTCGAGTCTCACCTGTCGCTACTCTTCACCCACAACCAATTGGCGTGAGAGATTGGCGAAGCTATATGACTGAACGGTCGACGTGTCGTGAAACCAATAACCATCATCACAGACATGTCTGGCGTGGAGTTGACTGTGTTGTCTGAATTAAATGTAACTTGGAGTGAACTGTGTTGTCTGTATATGTAATGTGCCGTGCAGTGGACTGCGTTGTCTGTATGCAATGTGTCGTGACAATGTGGCATAAGTGGTTGCATCTCGCAGGAAATTGTATGCCTGGGACCCCAAGCGTGCTGTACGCGCATAACGGTGGACATGTCATGAGTAGGGACGCAGGCCCGCTGAAGCCGGCCCCCACGGACCAGTGACACCACACCACTGACCCGAGACGGCGCGCAGGTCATGTGCGCCGTGGACGCCATCGTGCGGCGCACCAGCCGCGTGCTGGCCACGAACAGCGCCACGTTGGCCGCCATGACGGCGGCCAGCGGCGCGGCGAAGAAGATGACCAGCGCGCGCCGGCGCGAGAACCAGCACGCGCGACTGGCGCCGAAGCCGGGCCGGAACGCGGCGTCGGTGGCCGCCGAGTTGTCGGCGACCAGCACGGCCGCCAGCAGCGCGCCGGTCAGCGCGACCACGTACAGCGTGTACAGCAGGAAGCGGCGCGTCTGCCTGCCCTCGGTCACGCGCAGCTGGATGCTCGCCTGTCTGAGGGGTAAAGAGGCGCGCGTCACGTACAGCGCGTACAGCAGGAAGCGGCGCGTCTGCCTGCCCTCGGTCACGCGCAGCTGGATGCTCGCCTGTCTGAGGGGTAAAGAGGCGCGCGTCATGTGCAGGAACCGCCGCATCACTCGCCCCGCCGTCCGCCCCCGGCCACACGCAGCTCGACGCTCGCCTGTGGGCATGGAGGCGCACGGCACGTGCGGGTGGCAGGGGCGGAGTTGCGCGGAACTGTTCGGCGGAGACGCACCCAGGAATTGTTCAAGGGCCAGTCGTCTAGTGCCGTCCATGGTTGAGCACTTTTCGGTCGAGAGCCGAGGAATTTGCATAGAAAACAACGTTTTTAACTGCTCCTACCCCTCATCCCCCTCTTGGATGCACATGTGGAAGGTGACACGGACAAATACATTTGCAGGTAAATGCATAGCACCAGGGCACACCCAAAAATTCCGTGAAAAATCGTGTGTCCAGGGTCCCACCGGAATCGAGAAGTTCTAGAAGGAAAACGACAGATTTTCATCGATAAAACAGCTGGGTCCGTGCACCTGGCTTCAGGTGCTCCTGTGAAGCAGTCCCACGTCCACGTTATGCAGGACCATCGAATGGCTGCCTGCCATGCAATAATGACTGCGCACGTGTTAAAGCACGGATACGCCAAGGGCATGATCAACCATGGAGGAGGCAGGCGGAATCGAACAAACCGTGACTTCGGAAAATGGAAACCCAACTGACCATGAGGATGAAAAATGCACCTGACAAGATAGGCGAAGAACGAGATCTTGCTGAGAACATCAAGGACGAAGGACCAAATACATTGCAAAGTTATGCCTTTCAGGTGCCATGCAGAAATACCCAAGACCAGAGGTGGAACTTTGCGTAGGCTTAGTGTTGCCGATGTAACATCAATCATCTCTACATTGCGCATTAGGCCTATGGTGATGCATGACAAAATTGACTTAAAAATTAGATTTGGCATTTGACGCAGACAATGCCAAAGCGAACCCACAGCAGAGCAGATCTTAATATATCCTATAGGAGTGACGGGAAAACAATGGGCAATAGTGGGCGTGGTGGGTATAGTTGGCCAAAAGGGAAGGGAAGCAACCGACTCAACCGATCAGGCTTTGCAGCCATGGGCTGTAGCCATGCTCTCACTCCCCCCCCGGCTGGACCGGCCAGTGACAGTGAGCGGTGGAGAATGGGAAAGCGCCATACTTGACACGCAAAAGGGGAGTGAAATAAGTGGGGATTGAATTGTCGGAGAGACAGATTAGTAGAAAACAGCATGACGATGAGCGATAAATTATATACTAACCGCTTGAAAAATTAGGAGTTTCATCAAATATTCAAAGACATTTCATGACGTTTCGATTTCATTGCTTTCATCAGGGAAACCTGATGAAGGCAATACAGCCGAAACGTTGTGAAATGTCTTATAATTTTTATCAAAGTACTAATTTTTCAGTCAATCGATATACCATTTCCGCTCATCATCATACTATTTTACCAAGTGGGCGTATCGCATTCCTTGCCGATGACACTCCTATCCGCCACCGCCTCAGCCTGGAGGTCCTCAGTGGCGCCTCACCTGAGCGTGTAGAAGACGTCGAACGCCATCACGTTCATCCAGCCGAAGGAGGCGATGAACGCGGCGTACATGACGACGGCGATGGCGGCGCAGCCGGCGCGTCCCGGCTGCTGCAGCGGCGACAGCAGGAAGCACGCGTAGCCGACCAGCAGGCAGACGCAGAGGGCGGCCAGGTTGCGGCCGGACAGGTTGCGGATGTCGGCCACCAGGCCGAACACCACCAGGTGGAAGAAGAGGCAGAGCATCGAGGCGACCAGGCACACGGTCGACACGTACGACAGGGCGCTGTCGAACTTGGCCAGGTCGCGTGTGATGGCACACACCGCCAGCTCGCCGTCGCGCACGGCGAACTCGCCGCGCGCGAAGCGCCTGCCGTACGTCTCGACGAAGACGCTGCCGTTCGGCAGGCGCGTGAACTCGTCGGCGGAGAGGTAGTACTTGGGACAGGCGGCGAAGCTGGGAGTCGGCGTGCTGGACGCGTTGGCGGCGCCGCTGCGCCGCTCGTCGGGGAACACGATGCCGCCGGAGCGGTCGGGGAACACGATCGTGTCGACGTCCACCGGATCCGGCTCGCACGCGTCGCCCGCCAGCCGGAAGCCGGGGTCGCAGGCGACGTCGCGGCACTTGCGGAAGAAGGGGTCCCAGAGGCGCGCGCCGTGGCACACGCGCACGGTGCCCACCCGGTCGCTGCCTGACCGGTCGCCCACGTCCAGCAGGATGGAGAACGCCTGGCTGCTGAACGCGCCGCCGCCGGACATTCGCACGGCCACGGAGCGCTGGCACGACAGGTCGTCGGCCGGCACGTGGTTGCAGAGCGCGCAGTGCGGGTTGCGGAACACGGCGCCCGGCAGCCGATCCTGCAGGTCGAACGTGTGCGCGTTGTAGGCGGCGCACATGGCGGCCACGCCGCCACTGCCGGCCGACGCCGGGTCGGTCCAGTCGGCCGCGCAGCCGGAGACGGACGCGCGGCACGGCCGCACCAGCCGCTCCACCGCCTCGGGCACGTGCCGGTGCACCGAGCATACGTGGAAGGCCGCGCCGCCGCTGCCACCGCCGCTGTCGTCGTCGTCGTCGCCGCCGTCGCTGTCGTCGTCGTCGTTGTCGTTGTCGTCGTCGTCGTCGTCGTCGACGTCGACGCCCCACTGGCCTGCGTCGTTGCGCCGCAGCCGGGCGACCGCGTCGCGCGACGCGTTCTTGGCCAGCGTGGGGCACTCGAGCCGCGGCTGCCAGAACACCGCGTCGGCCGTGTCGTTGTGGCAGCGCGCGCAGAACCAGTTGGCGTAGCTGAGGCGGGTGGCGCGGCTGGTGACCGGCAGCGCCGCCAGCGGGTCGGCGGCGATCGGCCGCGGCCGCTCGCAGCGGCGGCGCGCCGCGCCGCCGCCGCGCCACCGCGCCGGACAGCGCGCCACCAGGTAGGCGCCGACGCGCCGCGTCACCGGTGCGCACGTGACGTCGGCGCGGGCGCCGGCGCCGGCGGCGGCCGCGTCGCGGCAGCAGTCGCCGAACGCGCCGCAGTCGGCGTCGCAGAAGCAGCCGTGCTCGAACCAGTCCTGGGCGCGGCGCGGCCGCCGGTCGTCGCCGCGGCACACGTGCTCGGCGCACGTCAGGTTGCGCGCCGCCAGGTCGGCGTCCACGCGCGCCACGAGCGCCGCCGACGCGCCGGCGCGCGCCGCGTCCGGGAAGACGATGCCGTTCGCAAGCGGACTGGCCGTCACGCACAGCGTGCTGGCGATTACACACAGCGCCACGAACGTCACACCAGCCGGCGACAGGCCGCGGGTCGGCCGCCGCGCGGCGCGTGGCGGTGTCTCAGCTGGGGGCGGGGCCTGGACGCTGCCGGATGTATGCATGAGGTGGCGACTGGCGGCGTCGACTCCGTTTATAAACACACGCCTCGCGCGGCCCATTGTCACGCTCGGCCAGGCACCACCGTGTCTGCCGCCCAAACAAACCGACCCGGCGCACGCGACTTTCTCTTTCTCTCTCTCTCGCCGCGAGACTAGGCACGTCCGCACCGGTCGAGGCCACAGGTCACTGGCGTCACAGGTCACGGTCAAGGGCACCAGCCCCGGCCACCCGAACGACGTAGCGTAGTCGGCGGCACAATGACGACACTCGGCTGGTTCGATCGGCGCCTCCGGAGGCTTCTTCACTGTTGGCAGCCCGCCACTGTCCGTCACACCGTGACGCCTGCTGCCCACCGATGATGTCACAGTTCACACGACGACGACGACGCCGACACCCACCGACGACGCAGCCGAGATGCCGACGCACGCTAGTCTCTCCCATGTACAACGCGAACGCACACTGCCAGCGACTGCAGACAACTGTCGCTCCGGCGCCGGCTGGCCGCACGCGGTTTCCGTGACGCGCGCGTTCTCCCCGGCCGGCGGGCACGTGACGTCAGGCCGCGCGGCCGCTGATTGGCTGGCGCGGCGGTGCTCGATTTGTAGATGTGCCGCCGCTGCTGCTGCGGCCCCACTCTGTCTGTGTAATTCCCGACTGGCTTCGAAGGTCACGGAAGAGCCATGCAGTGCTAATCGTGAGGAGTTGGGCGGGCACTGGCGCGGAAGCGGAGAGCGGGAATAACGCCCGCGGACACCGCGGTCCGGCTTTGAGTCAACGCGAGGGGGGAAGCTAGCCAAGTCCTTTCCTCATCGCGATTAACGACATGCTTGCCGACCACACATGCAAACTAAGTCGCTTTTCGCTAAATTCGCACACGACATGGCCATTTGGACAACAACACGATGCTTCCTAAGTGCCCAGAACACAATTAAAAATGCACTAGGTCACAATGCAGAGTGGCGGCGAACGTGGGGCCTCACCCTGCCCAAATACAAAATCTGAATTCGCATCGACGACACAGCCATTGAGCAAGTGACGTTTCTAGTTATTGGGAGTGCATTTGGATCAGAAACTTGCTTCAACTCACGTACTGCTGACATCACAAGAGATGAGTGAAGCGCATCAAGCTCTCCGTGCACCAATTTGGTGCAGTTTACCAGTTTACACCAGTTTGCAGCCACAGTTTGGGGTGGAGTCAAGAAAGTGCCATCGCGAATTTGCAAACCAATAGTTCGATACATCCTGCAAAAGAACAGCATCATTGTAATGCCATTTCGCCGGTATTGAACCCACATGTTAAAAGTTATTCAAAACAGCTGCATTAGTGATCGGAGCAGCCACATATGGATGCCCTGAGGGTCCTTGCAGGAACCCTAAGCTGCACACCTATGACTAGCCAAGTAGTAGACGTAGACATTTCTAACCCTCTTTTTGAGGAGGACACAACAGGTTTGCCACTGCCACGCTACAATCAGATCCATTGAAAACCACCCTGCACAGCAGTGCTTTCGGCCTACAGATTAAGAGCCGAATTGGACGAAACTCACTCCATTTAGCGTCAAGATTGTGACATTTCAGATTTCTATCTTCACATCAAAATATCGGCCCGTCAATCTTGCGTGCTATAAATATGATCCATATTTGGCCATTATATATGACCAGATAAGCAATTCGTTCTACTATATTGGTGTTCTTCGGGTTAACGTGCGGAGGACATTTCTTGCATTACACGTAGTCAGTAGCGCAGCCAGAATTTTCTTGGCGGGAAATATGACTAGATGAAGAACGCCTTTGGCGCAAAAAGCTCGTCGAAAATTTCTCGTTTGACGTGGTGCAAATCCAAAAATGTTTGCTAATCGAATGCAGTTTTTGTCAAGGGGAGGCGCGGACACCCGCCCCCCTCCCCATGGTTGTGCCTCTGCACGTACCGATTTGCGAAGGCAGAATCCGGGCGGAAAAGGCATGGCACTGAAACTGCCATTTACCCTGCAAACCCTCCATTCAACATTAAACAATGGCAATCTCACGCCACCTGAGCTTGGCATAAATGCATTCGCGGAACGGGGAAACAGCACGGGACGCCGAAGTTTTATCCTGCAATTCCATGGAATGCTGACCACCTGCTTTGACCGATACCACTCCTCCATGCTCCTCCAGCTAGCGTGGAAGGTCAAGGAGGTCATTGCGTGGAAGGTCAAGGAGGCCATTACCGACCAAACAACACGTGCATACGGGCTCGGCGTGCAATTTACTCCATTCGACGCGAACGTTTTCCACGGTGCATCTTTCGCTAACGGTGTTGGTGTACAAATCAGGTGATGCAACAGCTGTGCAGTGTGAACGGAGCTCCTCAAATGACAGGTGTCGGTGCACTGTGATCACGTGCACAGCATGTGGCGTGGCAGGTGTGGCGGCCGCCACACAAACTTAGGCGAAATGGCGCGGCTGTCATTTTTAAGACGTGGCAACCATTTCCCCAACCATGGGGTGAATGCACACAATTGGGGTATGGCCCTGCTATCTAGGTACTTTTGAACATCAAACATTTCGCATACAGCATAAGCGACTGTTGGTTCCACCACGCCGTATCACCCCCCCCCCCATACATGCGAGACCCAATCGGGAAGAGCTACCCTCCGCCCAGAGCTCTCTGGGGGTTAGAATAAGTACTGGCGGAAGTAGGACTGGCGATCTTGGCAGATAGGCTAGTGTCAAGGGACTCCCAGGAGCACAAAGCGAAAAATGCTACGAAGGGCATATAACTGATAACAGATAGGTCAGTGCAGCGAAATAAGCACGAAATTCCGCCAACACAGCACTCAAGTCATGCCACTCTCATGTCACAAACATGTCACAACCATGTCACAACCATGTCACAACACAACCATCAAAGACAAACCCACTACCTGCTGCTGAATATGTGAGACATGGTAGTGGTAGGCAGATACAACGGCCTTCCCGTCAAACTAATGCTCGAGTTGTCTGTAATTCCAAAATGTTGCTTCTGGTGCGTTCTCCTGCTAGAATCGTGGGTCGCTTCATCCACAGTTGGCAGGCAGCTATGGAGTAGCGGGGAGTGGTGGAAAATTTGGAAGTAAAGATAATTTCCCTTTCCTTGTGTATTCCTCCTAATCATTTTTTAATCGTTCAGTTGTGAATAGTTTTGCTCTCATCCACTGTGTACATCGCCCTATTTCCTTTTCAATACCGAATTATGTATATTGTTAGTGTGATAGGGTAATCGTTACGTCGTGTCACTTACCCGATTTGGCAGCTGAAGATAAATGGAGAGGTTGATGCACATCAATATAAATGCATGTAAACGAGTTAGAATACGTACATAGATATAAGTATGTCATACACTTATATCCACCACACATAGGGAGCCCTATGTGTGGCTCCCACGCATGGAACATGGCTCGGAGACATGACGCTCGCTTCAGCAGCGTACCTGGACTATATTCTGATCTATTATTTTGATAACGAAGCTCATGCAGTAAAGCCAGCCTTACCAAACACGTAGAAGCACGAACTTTGCCTGTGCGGCGTGTAAAAGGAATGAGCGCTTGTCAATGGCCAGGCACCCTTAGTCAGGATTGTTGTTTTAGCCGGTGCCGACAGCGGTGTCTGTCTCAACCTGCCTCACACTCGAGCCTTCACACTCGACCTTCCTCCACCCCCAGCTGAGAGTGGTCTGTCCCGACCTCCGTCACCCGGACCCTGCACCCCCAGCTGAACAGCCCCACAGTGGTCTGTCTCGACCTCCGTCACCCGGACCCTGCACCCCCGGCTGAACAGCCCCGCAGTGGTCTGTCTCGACCTCCGTCACCCGGACCCTGCACCCCCGGCTGAACAGCCCCGCAGCGGCCCGTGTCGACCTCCTTCGCCCGGACCCTCCACCCCCGGCTGAACAGCCCCGCAGTGGTCTGTCTCGACCTCCGTCACCCGGACCCTGCACCCCGGCTGAACAGCCCCGCAGTGGTCTGTCTCGACCTCCGTCACCCGGACCCTGCACCCCCGGCTGAACAGCCCCGCAGCGGCCCGTCTCGACCTCCGTCACCCGGACCCTGCACCCCCAGCTGAACAGCCCCACAGTGGTCTGTCTCGACCTCCGTCACCCGGACCCTCCACCCCCACCTGAACAGCCCCGCAGCGGCCCGTCTCGACCTCCGTCACACGAACCCTCCACCCCCAGCCGAACAGCCCGGCAGCCGTCCGTACAACAGCCGGTCACGAGCTCATTAGACGCGGCCGTGGCGGCACCACAACAGCGGCGCGCCTGCACCACCCTGCCGTGGCGGCACCACAACAGCGGCGCGCCTGCACCACCCTGCCGTGGCGGCACCACAACAGCGGCGCGCCTGCACCTCCCTGCCGTGGCGGCACCACAACAGCGGCGCGCCTGCACCACCCTGCCGTGGCGGCACCACAACAGCGGCGCGCCTGCACCTCCCTGCCGTGGCGGCACCACAACAGCGGCGCGCCTGCACCTCCCTGCCGTGGCGGCACCACAACAGCGGCACCACAACAGCGGCGCGCCTGCACCTCCCTGCCGTGCCGGACGTGCCGCCGGCCAAGGTCTGCCAGACGGCAATTGCTCGGCGGCAGATCACTCGACGGATCGCTGAGCGTCCGGCTCCGGCGTCGCCGGCCTGCACGGTGCAGGCCGGCTCGGTCTGTCTGTGCACCGTGCATAAGGTCGTGCCATCGTGCACCGTGCATAGGCCTGTGTCATGGGCTTGACCATCACTGCAACTGGATGCAGTGGATATATATATATATATATATATATATATATATATATATATATATATATATATATATATGTGTGTGTGTGTATGTGTGTGTGTATGTGTGTGTATGTATACATATATACATGTCTAGCAAAATTTTGACCTGCTGGGCATATACTCAGGGAATGTCAGAGGCCGAAGTCCTGGAATTATATATTTACTATTTATAAAAAAATAAAGAAATACTTGGAAAGCTATATAGTTGCAAAACAGGCCGCTGATAAGGCTGCATAATGTGCCACATCTTAGGCAAAAGTCAACATTCAATGTACGCAGCCAGAGCTTGGAGTTGACATCGTCTGGACGACAGTTCTCTTGACTTTCTCTCTGGATCAGACCTATAAACTGAAGTAGATGAGCATAAAGAGACTTGCTGTCACAGTCGACGGGCCCATTGGTCATCTTGAGGAGGATCTTGGATGATACGGGAGGCGGAGAGGTGTTTCAGCGCACTGCGCCGTATCAAAGCGCGGATGAGGAGCATCACGCCGCAGAAGCGCCCCAACAATGTGGCGGTGTTCGACGTCCATCGGGAAACGGTGAGAGGCTGCATCCCTGGGATATGGCGGCCAGTTGTGTGTCGCTAAGCGATGGCTGTTGCGCGACGTTCGGCGAGTTCCAGGGTACAGCCCAAGTCAGCAAAGACTGACACAAACACAAACCCTCCCATTCAAAGCCATAAACCAGCAAACCCTCCATGCTTACAGCCACAATAGAGCAGTATTTTTGCTTCCTTGCGGAGATTGGACTTCAAGTAATTTATGCACCTGCCTAGCTGATAATTTGCTTCCTCAGATATCTTCTATTCGAATGTGACAATCTGACGCGTGCATAAGCAAGCTTGTTATGGGTGCAATATAACCCACATTGGTTGACGCACCCTGAAACCCCAATGATCATCATCCGTTGATGACGTATTGTGCCACGTTGATGACGTCTCGTTTCACGTCCAGTGACTCATTTTGCATTAATGTAACACGTCATTAACCGGGAAAACGAACGGTGTCTGGTGACGTAAAAATACGAATTTTGCGACTTTGCCGGAAGCTTATAGATGATTTTTGTAGCCATTGTGTAAGGCTAACTCGCATTGTCGCGTGTTGATTCTAGTTTCATTCCAATAATACATGGTGCTCTGTATGACCGGACTCGATCTGGAGAATGGTACATGGTGCTCTGTATGACCGGGCCCACCTCGTGTTGTTGCTATGATATGCTTACATACCATAATCATATCATAGCAGCAACAATACATATCATATCACGAGCCTGCCATATATGTATGGCAGGCTCGTGTCCTCGGCCGATGCTTGACCTCCGTCGACGCGTGACCTTGGCCGGGTCAGGCGTCGATCCTGCCAACAACATGGATGTATGTAGCTGTCCGTCTGCCGGCTGTAGCGATAGTCTGCGGTCTGTAGCGGTAGTCTGCGGTCTGTAGCGGTAGTCTGCGGTCTGTAGCGGTAGTCTGCGGTCTGTAGCGGTAGTCTGCGGTCTGTAGCGGTAGTCTGCGGTCTGTAGCGGTAGTCTGCGGTCTGTAGCGGTACTCTGCGGTCTGTAGCGGTCTCCCTGCCAGAGGTAGCGCAGAGCTGTGGACGCTATGCGAAAAATCGCGGCATTTCCCGCAGTGCGCTATTATGGCTGACATGAAGTGTTTTGTAACTAAACCATTGCCGTACTGACTAGTCTACAACGTGGTGTCCTTCTGTCTTTATATTTTAGCCATCGGTAGGGAGGAAGCAACATATATCTGTGGGATTAATTTTGGCCATTGTTTCAGCTTGCTTCCTAAACGATTTCAGTTGTTTTGGAGGAAGTTTCCCCATCAGCAGAATGCTTGACCAACGGCAACGGTAGCAGGCTTCTTCCGGACCGAATACGACCGATTTTGAATAATTTTATGGGTGCCCCGAACGAAAAGACGAAAGGACAAAAAGCCGAACTGTTTTGTGTTGGTTGGCTTGGCAATATAAGGTTAGGCCACGTTTCGTTTGGCATTGGTATGCATCCAGTTTTATATACTTTTGAGGAGGGCAAATACCCCCCCCCAATAATTTCAACTTTTAACATGGGACCCTATGGAGCGTGGTCTCCCCCCACCCCACCCCTACCCCACCAATATATTTCGGACTACTCATTTCCTTCGTGTATTTTTCCTCCAAATAATTTTCCAAATTCAACACACCTGTATGCATCTCAATGTGAGAATGCATCTAAGTTGCTACATAACATCAGCTGATATTCTGGTACCGAGGTGGTCACGTGTCCGCCAGCTCCGGCCTGTCACAGGCTCTGGCGGTCGCGGCGCGCATCTAGCCCTGAGCGCAGCACCAACCACACAGCTGCTCGGTGTGTGTTTGGGCAGCTGCAGTACCGGTGTCGCGTGCCGCACATCTGCAGCCGCCGCCCGACACGCACACCCACGGACGGGCGCGCGCGGTCGGCTCGGGACCGGGAAATCCGCTCCGGCCTGCTGACGTGGCAGCGGGCGGTGGTGGCCACAAGCCGGCGCGGCCCTTTACCGGACTGGTGGTTGTGGTGGGGATGAGGTGTGGTCCTTGGTTGATTAGTTGGCGCAGTGTGTTTGGTGTGCCCTACCGGACTGGTGGTTGTGGTGGGGATGAGGTGTGGTCCTTGGTTGATTAGTTGGCGCAGTGTGTTCGATGGTGGCCACAAGCCGGCGCGGCCCCTTTACCGGACTGGTGGTTGTGGTGGGGATGAGGTGTGCTCCTTGGTTGATTAGTTGGCGCAGTGTGTTCGATGTGGGGATGAGGTGTGGTCCTTGGTTGATTAGTTGGCGCAGTGTGTTCGATGTGGGGATGAGGTGTGCTCCTTGGTTGATTAGTTGGCGCGGTGTGTTCGATGTGGGGATGAGGTGTGCTCCTTGGTTGATTAGTTGGCGCAGTGTGTTCGATGTGGGGATGAGGTGTGGTCCTTGGTTGATTAGTTGGCTCGGTGTGTTCGATGCATGGATCGCCGCCGTGACTTGCGTTTACAAACACATCCGGGACTTTTGGTGTCATTTTCAGCAGAAGCAAGCCAAATTCGGTTGGTGATGAACTGCAACGAAATAGATAGATAATGTCAGCATCAGTCGGCATTAGGTGCGCTTGACGAGCGAGGGCAAGCAGAAGGATGTGGAGCTCCCGTGCTGGAGCCACACGATCGGCCACCATACAGTGACAGGGAGCATGACGGTCGACAGCAACCGCCGCTTTAAAACTTCGAGATACTCCAGCTATTTTGCTTCCGTTAGCTGGACACAATAAGGGGCAACTGAAGCCGGTGGCACACGTGGTTAACAGGCCGGAATGCTATCCCTCCACCGTCCACATGCCCCCAAATGCCTACTCCACCGCCCGCTCGTCCAGGCTATGCTTTCCGGTGTCACAACCTACATTGTTTGTTCGTGCCGAAATCTAAATAAGACATTTGGAACTGGTCAACAAACACCGTGATCGGGTGAACCAGCCCAATTCAAGTATCTACATGGAATCATCATTGTTAGGTACTGAAACTTCCACACAACATCCTAAAACGAGCCAACGTTCGGAAACTAAACCGCGAATAACAAAGGAGTGGAATGCATTGTGAAAATATGTTGGAAGTGCCATGGGGAAAGATGAGGGAGTTGGGTTTGGGGAATTGTGGTGGAGCCCTTGCTGGAATTGTGGTGGAGCCTTTGTTGGAATTGCGGCGGAGCCTTTGCTCCCATGATGTGCGCACAATATCACGTTTTCTTTATCGCTCCTGACTCAGCGAACATCACTATGATGACATTTCCTACTTATAGTTATAGTGCGCCACAAAGGAGATATACCGGTGCAGTCTAAAAATGACTATGTTTTTAGGCGGCCAGTTAGTTTCACACCGCACTGTCCACATTCATTTTGCGTGCCACGCAACATGAATGTGCCCGTTCTATCAGTTGTCGGACGACTGACAGAACGGCTTTTGCCAATTTGTCTAAATTATGGAGAAGTATAATCGTGAAAGACCCGCTTGAATCACGATGCTATTCGCTTTCAGCCAACACGACCACCTGTGGAGAAGTGGGATGACATGTCCCAGTTGCCCCTGTTCCAGCCCAGTCCTCTCAGCCAGCACGACCACCTGGGGAGATGTGGGATGACATGTCCCAGTTACCCCTGTCCCAACCCAGCTCCTTTCAGCCAACACGACCACCTGGGGAGATGTGGGATGACATGTCCCAGTTGCCCCTGTCCCAACCCAGCTCCTTTCAGCCAACACGACCACCTGGGGAGATGTGGGATGACATGTCCCAGTTGCCCCTGTCCCAACCCAGTCCTTTCAGCCAACACGACCACCTGGGGAGATGTGGGATGACATGTCCCAGTTGCCCCTGTCCCAACCCAGTCCTTTCAGCCAACACGACCACCTGGGGAGATGTGGGATGACATGTCCCAGTTGCCCCTGTCCCAACCCAGTCCTTTCAGCCAACGCGACCACCTGGGGAGATGTGGGATGACATGTCCCAGATGCCCCTGTCCCAACCCAGTCCTTTCAGCCAACACGACCACCTGGGGAGATGTGGGATTACATGTCCCAACCCAATCCTTTCAGCCAACACGACCACCTGGGGAGATGTGGGATGACATGTCCCAGTTGCCCCTGTCCCGACCCAGCTCCTTTCCGAACATGTGACCCATGTTAGTGGAAGTCAAGCACAGTATGAACATGGAAGTATTATCTAGGGGCTGGGGGAATGTGCCCTAGGGACTGTGTATATGTTCCATAGGAACTGGGTACATGTTCCATAGGGGTTCGGGACATGTTCCCTATGGTCTGGGGACATGTTCCCTATGAGTTGGGAACATGCTCCCCAGTGGCTGGGGACATGTTCCATAGGGGCAAGGGACATGTTCCCTATGGTCTGGGAACATGTTCCCCATGGGATTGGGTCATGTTTCCTAGGGGCTGGGAACATGTTCGCTAGGGGCTGGGGACATGTTCCCTAGGGACTGAGGACATGTTCCCTAGGGGCTTGGGACATGTTCCCCAGGGGATGAGGACATGCTTGTCAGGGTCTGGGAACATGTTTCCTAGGGGTTGGGGACATGTTCCTTATTGGCTGCTATAGGCTGCCACCCAATGACAGGCGAAGTTAATATACGATATAATGTATCCTTTGTGTCATGGTAGCGTGAAATACAATCCACATTGGTGAAGAAAAAACAACCATGACAATGAAATTAACGCGGAAATATATTACAATGCAAAGTAAGAAAGTAAGATGCCGTAAAATGCATCAAAAGATTGCGAGATCTTCACCCAAAGCTATAAAACCATGCACCACTATATTCGCCACACACCGTAGTCTGTCTCATCACCTCACTCAAACATCGGCTCACTCAAACAAACAATCTCAGGACAGAAGGCAATAAAAGAGTTGTATGTTAGCGCCGTACAAACAAAAATACGACTTGATTTGCTCACTCACTGGCTCACTCGTTGTTTCCTCCGCCGAACGGAATGTGACGCAGAGACAGGGGGCATCTCTCGTGTCCAATCTGCCGAACGGAATGTGACGCAGTGACAGGGGACATCTCTCGTGTCCAATCTGTCAAATGGAATGTGACGCAGTGACAGGGGGCATCTCTCGTGTCCAATCTGCCGAACGGAATGTGACGCAGTGACAGGGGACATCTCTCGTGTCCAATCTGCCAAATGGAATGTGACGCAGTGACAGGGGGCATCTCTCGTGTCCAATCTGCCGAACGGAATGTGACGCAGTGACAGGGAGCATCTCTCGTGTCCAATCTGCCAAACCAACTGTAACGCAAAGGCAGGGGCTCCTCTCGTGTTTAATCTGCCGAACTGAATGTGACGCAGAGACAGGGGCTCCCCTCGTGTTCGGATATGACACATTTAGAACCATGCCTTTTAAAACGACTCGCGCATCTACCATTTCGCAGAACACCCGACCACCTAGTTATTGTAGACTCCACAATTTAAGGAATTTCTGATATTCAAGTGACGCTGGGCCTTACCCCAGTATTGCACCAGATATAGATATTGCACAATCCGCTGATGACACAACTGCTAATCTCGGACCGTGAGCATAACTTGCAGGATATGCTATGGACTTTGCGGTTGGCATTGGCTCGCCAGTATGACTGGTTCTGTGCGAATAATCTCAAGATTAACGTGAACAAAACGGAAATGATTGTGCTTGGCAGCAGAGCAATGCTGAGGGACATCCCAAACATTATTGTAAACTACAACGGAGCGATTGATTATACAGGAGTCACAGATAGTGAAAAACCTGGAAGTATACATGAATAAGCATATGACCTTTACTGACCATGTCAATCATGTGACAGCCAAGTGCAGTGACAGGTTGATTGCACTGAACCACGCTAGGCATTCATTTCCCAGGCAATTGACTTAGGTCAGAGGCATAGCCAAGGGTAGCCTATGCACCATTGCACCATGACACCGTCAATGAATAATGCAACTCGTCGCTCACCATTGCCGCATTCACGCCACCAGGTTTCCTGCATTACCATTCCTTTCACCTGATGAAAGCTCGCTGCAACTCACAATACAGGCAGGCGCGCAAGGATAGCGACCTGACACGATCCGACCCTACCTGACCTGACGCGGTTTGACCCAACCTGACCTGACCAGACCAGACCAAGCCCGACCTTACCTGACCCGACCCGACCAGGTCCGACCCAACCCGACCCGACCCGACTTGACCTGACCCGACCCGACTAGGCCCGGCCCGACCCAACCCGACCCGACCCGACTTGACCCGACCCGACTAGGCCCGGCCCGACCGGACCCAACCCAACCCGGCGGCGGTCAGTGACCAACTGCGGCCACTGACGCTAATAATATGCGTAAGCTTGCAATATACCATGCGCTCCAAAACACGAATTTCAATATTCCAAATTACCCCAGATTCACTCTTCCTGAGATACGACTTATGCAAATAGGCAGAACACGCCAAAATACCACAGCACAAACACACGTACTTCAGCTTTCCAAAAGTCCTTCATCCCAGCTAAAACCAGTCTCTGGAACAGCTTTCCTGCCTCTATTGAGTCACTTTGCTCTTTATCTTTTAAACGTGCAGTCACCGAGCATGTCGGGTCGGCAGCTGCTTCTAAATTTTCAGCTTGATATAAAGCAAGGAAAAAAATTCATACGAAACTTCGAGCTGGAGCGTCAGAACTAAATTCACACTTTTCTTCCAATTCAAATTAGTTGATTCTCCGAAATGCATGTGCAGTTACCCGTCTGATACCGTCGGACATTTCAGTTTGCACTGTCCCCTTTGCAATGACCAACGAGCTTCCCTCTTAGCAGACTTATCCGAAATACACACACAGTTCAGTTCCATACCACTATTAAAGCAAGCAGAAATCCTTATGTATGGCTCCAACCTGAGTGTGGACGACGGGCGGCAGGGGGCATGCTGTTTTCAAAGTTTTCGCCTTCGTACAGAACGGTTCAAACCCTAAAAGGAGGTATATCTACATCGGTGAGGCTACATTGCAAAATACTGGTACTTTTCGGATCCGTTTTCGTTGTTCCAGTTGAGGCTCAGCGGTGTGCAGCAATCCGTACAAAGGGCGACGGGCAGTGTGCATCCCTCCCGACGGCATTGCTCAGCTGCACACACGCCTGTATACATGTGTGAATGGGCGTGAGCGTGCGTGCACGCCCCCGTGTGTCTGCGTATACGAGTGTCGATGTCTAAACGTGTGGAAAAAGTGAGAATGGGAGAGGTAAGCGCGCGTGGAAAAAGTGAGAATGGGAGAACTACCTGGATTGAAGGCCTCGTGCCTTTTGCACTGACCTTTTGTACTGACCTTTTGCACTGACCTTTAACACTGTCCTTTTGCACCGACTTTTTGCACTGACCTCCTCCATGTATGTTGCCATTGTCGATCAAAACATGATAAATATATTCAACAACAACAACAACACTTCGCACAGCTTCGACTAGACTTGGACAGGGATCAAACAAATTGGTAGAAAGATAAGATACGGACGTTAAAAGTTCAGAAATATCATCTCTGAAACGCTAACACCACAGTACACACAGTGCACACATTATGCTGCTGACACTGTTGACAGAGTTCACAAAGGCTGGCAGCGAGGCACTTGCAGTGACCACAGTTGGCAGACGGTTCCACGCGACCGCAGCGCCATACCGGAAGGTTCGCTGTGTGCACGCTAGCCTGCACTTTGGTAGTTCCAGACGGCTGGCGATGCAGGCACTGACCTGGAGACCATTGATCTGGCCACAAACATGCCGCGCACTGCCGGGGCCCCAGCTCATTGTTCAGGCTGTTAATTCACTTTCGTGACGTCATGTTCCGCCGAACTGGGGACCGGAGAACTACCACTGGACCACAGGTTGCATTATTATAAGGATCATTATTCGAGCGTGAAAACACACTCATAAAAACACTGAATATCCGTCCCACAAACAGCAGATCAAGCAAGCTTTACATTTTGACGCTTATGTGGACGCTAAGACCGAGGATGAAACTAATTTTGCTGCAACCATGTACGATGTCCCACATTCGCTCGCCTGTTTCGTTCTTCCGGTCCAATGGCCCAGTTTTCCCGTGCGTGTCCACATAACCCCATGGCTTAGCATGGTTCTATTGCCGAGGCCCAATGCCAGACATGGAATCGTTGTGAAAGGAAGACTGTGGATGTAGAAAGCTGTACGACTTGCACGGACAATGATTACTCTATCTTCACAAAATATTTCGATTCCGTAGGCTGCATGGCCTTCATTTGACATTCGTCAAAATTATGTCTCCGCGCCCTCCGCTGGACTTATTCCTTCCACGAGCCTGAAATCCGCAAGCATCAATACCCGGACAAAGCATGCTTACTCTTCTCCGACTGCATCGAAATGGATCTTGATAGTCGCATGCCTTTCCCCACGACACGTTGACCACAAATCCCCCGTATATTGCACACCGCATACCGCCAGCTGACTCCGTCGGGAACCATGCATCGTCCGCTGCCAACCGATGCGTCAATGCGGAAAAACGCCCTCCACGCAACCTTGGACAACGGGAAATGGTCGACTATTATCTTCCCAGGCTGGACAGGCTGCACTGCACGCGCGGTCAGCCGGCCGGCCACGGTCAGCTGTAGCCACACGGTCCGTCAGCCGGCCGGCCACGGTCAGCTGTAGCCACACGGTCCGTCAGCCGGCCGGCCGGCCACGGTCAGCTGTAGCCACACGGTCCGTCAGCCGGCCGGCCGGCCACGGTCAGCTGTAGCCACACGGGCTGGTCAGCCGGCCGGCCACGGTCAGCTGTAGCCACACGGTCCGTCAGCCGGCCGGCCACGCTCAACTGTAGCCACACGGTCCGGTTAGCCGGCCGGCCACGGTCAGCTGTAGCCACACGGTCCGGTCAGCCGGCCGGCCACGGTCAACTGTAGCCACACGGGCTGGTCAGCCGGCCGGCCGGCCACGGTCAGCTGTAGCCACACGGTCCGGTCAGCCGGCCGGCCACGGTCAGCTGTAGCCACACGGTCCGTCAGCCGGCCGGCCGGCCACGGTCAGCTGTAGCCACACGGTCCGTCAGCCGGCCGGCCACGCTCAACTGTAGCCACACGGGCTGGTCAGCCGGCCGGCCGGCCACGGTCAGCTGTAGCCACACGGGCTGGTCAGCCGGCCGGCCGGCCACGGTCAGCTGTAGCCACACGGGCTGGTCAGCCGGCCGGCCACGGTCAGCTGTAGCCACACGGTCCGTCAGCCGGCCGGCCACGGTCAGCTGTAGCCACACGGGCTGGTCAGCCGGCCGGCCACGGTCAGCTGTACCACACGGGCTGGTCAGCCGGCCGGCCACGGTAGCTGTACCACACGGGCTGGTCAGCCGGCCGGCCACGGTCAGCTGTAGCCACACGGTCCGTCAGCCGGCCGGCCACGGTCAGCTGTAGCCACACGGGCTGGTCAGCCGGCCGGCCACGGTCAGCTGTAGCCACACGGGCTGGTCAGCCGGCCGGCCGGCCACGGTCAGCTGTAGCCACACGGTCTGGTCAGCCGGCCGGCCACGGTCAGCTGTAGCCCACGGTCCGTCAGCCGGCCGGCCGGCCACGGTCAGCTGTAGCCACACGGTGTCAGCCGGCCGGCCGGCCACGGTCAGCTGTAGCCACACGGCGTCAGCCGGCCGGCCGGCCACGGTCAGCTGTAGCCACCGGTCAGCCGGCCGGCCACGGTCAGCTGTAGCCACACGGTCCGTCACCGCGGCTGCAGGCGCCGGCCGGCCACGGTCAGCTGTAGCCACACGGGCTGGTCAGCCGGCCGGCCACGGTCAGCTGTAGCCACACGGTCCGTCAGCCGGCCGGCCACGGTCAGCTGTAGCCACACGGGCTGGTCAGCCGGCCGGCCACGGTCAGCTGTATCCACACGGGCTGGTCAGCCGGCCGGCCACGGTCAGCTGTATCCACACGGGCTGGTCAGCCGGCCGGCCACGGTCAGCTGTAGCCACACGGTCCGTCAGCCGGCCGGCCACGGTCAGCTGTAGCCACACGGGCTGGTCAGCCGGCCGGCCACGGTCAGCTGTAGCCACACGGGCTGGTCAGCCGGCCGGCCGGCCACGGTCAGCTGTAGCCACACGGTCTGGTCAGCCGGCCGGCCACGGTCAGCTGTAGCCACACGGTCCGTCAGCCGGCCGGCCGGCCACGGTCAGCTGTAGCCACACGGTCCGTCAGCCGGCCGGCCGGCCACGGTCAGCTGTAGCCACACGGTCCGTCAGCCGGCCGGCCGGCCACGGTCAGCTGTAGCCACACGGTCCGTCAGCCGGCCGGCCGGCCACGGTCAGCTGTAGCCACACGGTCTCGTCAGCCGGCCGGCCGGCCACGGTCAGCTGTAGCCACACGGTCCGTCAGCCGGCCGGCCGGCCACGGTCAGCTGTAGCCACACGGTCCGTCAGCCGGCCGGCCGGCCACGGTCAGCTGTAGCCACACGGGCTAGTCAGCCGGCCAGCCGGCCACGGTCAGCTGTAGCCACACGGTCCGTCAGCCGGCCGGCCGGCCACGGTCAGCTGTAGCCACACGGGCTGGTCAGCCGGCCGGCCGGCCACGGTCAGCTGTAGCCACACGGTCCGTCAGCCGGCCGGCCGGCCACGGTCAGCTGTAGCCACACGGTCCGGTCAGCCGGCCGGCCACGGTCAGCTGTAGCCACACGGTCCGTCAGCCGGCCGGCCGGCCACGGTCAGCTGTAGCCACACGGTCCGTCAGCCGGCCGGCCGGCCACGGTCAGCTGTAGCCACACGGGCTAGTCAGCCGGCCAGCCGGCCACGGTCAGCTGTAGCCACACGGGCTGGTCAGCCGGCCGGCCGGCCACGGTCAGCTGTAGCCACACGGTCCGTCAGCCGGCCGGCCGGCCACGGTCAGCTGTAGCCACACGGGCTAGTCAGCCGGCCGGCCGGCCACGGTCAGCTGTAGCCACACGGTCCGTCAGCCGGCCGGCCACAGTCAGCTGTAGCCACACGGTCCGTCAGCCGGCCGGCCGGCCACGCTCAACTGTAGCCACACGGTCCGTCAGCCGGCCGGCCGGCCACGGTCAGCTGTAGCCACACGGTCCGTCAGCCGGCCGGCCGGCCACGGTCAGCTGTAGCCACACGGTCCGTCAGCCGGCCGGCCGGCCACGGTCAGCTGTAGCCACACGGGCTAGTCAGCCGGCCAGCCGGCCACGGTCAGCTGTAGCCACACGGGCTGGTCAGCCGGCCGGCCGGCCACGGTCAGCTGTAGCCACACGGTCCGTCAGCCGGCCGGCCGGCCACGGTCAGCTGTATCCACACGGTCCGGTCAGCCGGCCGGCCGGCCACGCTCAACTGTAGCCACACGGGCTGGTCAGCCGGCCGGCCACTGTCAGCTGTAGCCACACGGTCCGTCAGCCGGCCGGCCACGGTCAGCTGTAGCCACACGGTCCGGTTAGCCGGCCGGCCACGGTCAGCTGTAGCCACACGGGCTAGTCAGCCGGCCGGCCGGCCACGGTCAGCTGTAGCCACACGGGCTGGTCAGCCGGCCGGCCGGCCACGGTCAACTGTAGCCACACGGGCTGGTCAGCCGGCCGGCCACGGTCAGCTGTAGCCACACGGTCCGGTCAGCCGGCCGGCCGGCCACGGTCAGCTGTAGCCACACGGGCTAGTCAGCCGGCCAGCCGGCCACGGTCAGCTGTAGCCACACGGTCCGTCAGCCGGCCGGCCGGCCACGGTCAGCTGTAGCCACACGGGCTGGTCAGCCGGCCGGCCACGGTCAGCTGTAGCCACACGGTCTGGTCAGCCGGCCGGCCGGCCACGGTCAGCTGTAGCCACACGGTCTGGTCAGCCGGCCGGCCGGCCACGGTCAGCTGTAGCCACACGGTCTGGTCAGCCGGCCGGCCGGCCACGGTCAGCTGTAGCCACACGGTCCGGTCAGCCGGCCGGCCGGCCACGCTCAGCTGTAGCCACACGGTCCGTCAGCCGGCCGGCCGGCCACGGTCAACTGTATCCACACGGGCTGGTCAGCCGGCCGGCCGGCCACGGTCAGCTGTAGCCACACGGTCCGTCAGCCGGCCGGCCGGCCACGGTCAGCTGTAGCCACACGGTCCGTCAGCCGGCCGGCCACGGTCAGCTGTAGCCACACGGTCCGTCAGCCGGCCGGCCGGCCACGGTCAGCTGTAGCCACACGGTCCGTCAGCCGGCCGGCCGGCCACGCTCAACTGTAGCCACACGGTCCGTCAGCCGGCCGGCCGGCCACGGTCAGCTGTAGCCACACGGTCCGGTCAGCCGGCCGGCCGGCCACGGTCAGCTGTAGCCACACGGTCCGTCAGCCGGCCGGCCACGGTCAGCTGTAGCCACACGGTCCGTCAGCCGGCCGGCCGGCCACGGTCAGCTGTAGCCACACGGTCCGGTCAGCCGGCCGGCCGGCCACGGTCAGCTGTAGCCACACGGGCTGGTCAGCCGGCCGGCCACGGTCAGCTGTAGCCACACGGTCCGTCAGCCGGCCGGCCACGGTCAGCTGTAGCCACACGGTCCGTCAGCCGGCCGGCCGGCCACGGTCAGCTGTAGCCACACGGGCTAGTCAGCCGGCCAGCCGGCCACGGTCAGCTGTAGCCACACGGGCTGGCCACGCCCACTTCAGAGGCGGATCCACCGAACTGCATGGGAGGGGCGCCGCTTCCCCGGGGGGGGGGGGGGCACCACCGAGAAAGTGTCTGGCGGGGTGCTTTCAGCTGAAAATCCGTTGCGAGCGGAGATACAATCGATACCGGATTGATAGCTCGTGCTGCAGCCGTAGCTGATGAGCAGCATGCGAGTATCCATAGCAGACACGTAGAGGTCCTGAGAAACTTGGGAGCGAACAGAAGCCTGGATATTCCAGTGCGGACAAGGGCGTCGATGTTGTTACTTTGGACGGGAGTGAATACCTACACAAAGTACAGGGTCTCTTGTCGGATACTTCCACGTAAAAGCAGGCACCGCCAGGGTGGCCCACCAAAGAGTCGACACGATTTACAGGACAAGCAAGAAGCATACCACGACGAGCCGATAAAGGGAAAAGGTTGTAGCACTTGCTTGAAACAAAACAAAAAACAACTCCACCGATGAGAGGTCTCCGCAAGATTTGTATGCAAGATGTTCATGTGAGGCAGTCAGCTGAGTGGCGCACGTTTCAACTCGGGAGACCGTATCGGCCGTTTAAAAGAGGCAAACGACAATGAAAATAGATAGAAAGTTTCGACGTCAAGTCGCTATTCACTGCCGTGCCGGTAAGCGGTGTGACAGCAGCTGCCGAAGGAGTGGTCGAACAGCTCGACACCGACACGCTCGCGGCAAGTGCCGAGAGGCGATTTCATCAAACTTGCCAAACTTTGTCTCGATTTTGGATCATTTGAATTCAGTAAGGCAGAATACAAAGTGACTGGCATGGTCATGGGATCGATCGCCTCTATGTCCAGTACCGACCAACCTCTATATGGAGGCACTTTGAGTGGACCACTCTACCAACGTAATCGGCCAGGAAATATGGTGGTTACGGTACGTGGATGATGTTCTTGTGATGGTCCGTGGAAGTTCAAGCCTACAATATTATTATCGGCCAGCTCAACAGTGTGGCACCTTCGATACAGTTTACACTGGAAACGAGGACGGGGACGGGGGGGCCGAATGGCTAAGGTGTTGAGCTCTGGACACCAAGGTCCCGGGCTCAACACTCGCACCATTCGTGATGTTTCCCAATCTCGCAGCCCAGCGGCGAAACAGTTTGGGCGGCGCCATTAGCCTTGATCGTGCATACAGTGCGATGTAAACCACCCAGTAAATAATAAACAATGAAGACGAGGACAGAAAACTGCTCTTTCTGAATACACTAATATGGCGAACGCCGCAAGGACCAAGATTTCCCGATGGGCACAATATGGCCATAGTTGTCGACGCGCCCTAAAGCCTAAATAACTAACTAACTAACCAACATCTCCCGTTTACAGGTGGTGGTGGTGAATTGGTGTTTAGGGGCGCGTCGACTGCAAAGGTCATTTTGCGCCCATCCCGTTTACAGGAAGCACACCAATCAGGATGACCTCATTTTTTCTACTCGGTCCATGATTCTCACACGAAGTTCGGGGGTGATCCTTGGCGTCATTCTCAGAGCCCTCAGTCTGCTCTCTGGACTTCTTAGAAGCTGAACTTAAGCACGCAATCACATCGTTTGGGTTGAAAACCTGTCGAAAACAACTTCGCACTCAACACCTCAGCTCCATTGTCCACCAAAACCATAATTTGGAAAGCACCATAAATCGTTGACAACCCTGTTCGGGCCTACCATTCTTCGTAGGACCAGTTCAGTTTTTTTCAAGTTAGCTTCTACTCATTCTAAGGCCCCGAGATGAGAATCAAATCATCAGAGCACCGTGTGCTTACGTTCTTGTTTATCCCACTACAGTTTTGACGTCTTACGTGTTTGGCGGCAGCGATTGATCCCTGTCCCCTCAGGGACAGGGATCAATCGCTCGCCAGTCTGAGTGCCCCTTTCTGCTCCAGGCCCCCGCCAATGTACGGGCTGTGCTTTTGTGAGCGCATCAGGACATGCTGCGTGCTCACGACAGGACGTGCTGCGTACTCACGACAGGACGTGCTGCGTACTCACGGCAGGACGTGCTGCGTACTCATGACAGGACGTGCTGCGTACTCACGACAGGACGTGCTGCGTACTCATGACAGGACGTGCTGCGTACTCACGACAGGACGTGCTGCGTACTCACGACAGGACGTGCTGCGTACTCACGACAGGACGTACTGCGTACTCACGACAGGACGTGCTGCGTACTCACGACAGGACGTGCTGCGTACTCACGACAGGACGTGCTGCGTACTCATGACAGGACGTGCTGCGTACTCACGACAGGACGTGCTGCGTACTCACGACAGGACGTGCTGCGTACTAACGACAGGGCAATCAATTTTGGTTGGAAATTTAGCAACCTGATTTTTAATTAATAACCGCATTAATTTAGTAAACGTAATTTAGTAAGCAAAAAACACTTCGCTAGGATTGTTGTTCGCGAGGCTTTACAGAATCAGTCAGTGGCCAATGCATAGCTTGTTCCACTGACCTTGAACTCGCCTCCCGATCGGGAAATCCAAGTTCGATAGCACAATTTCGACCGGAAACTTAACGTGCCCACAGTGTTGGCACGGCCGCCTGGACCCAGTGACCCCGAACTGGCTTGGCCAGTTGTCAAATAGCCATTCCAGCAGGCGTTAATAGCGATCGTTGGGAACGATTCGATCGGTTGTGCCAAGACGGCGAGACATTCGCAGGCCAGCACTCTATCCACTGAGCTCACCAGGCGGCAAATCAGGTAGATAATGAATGTACACGGCGGATATGACGTACGAGTTGGATTTGCCCTTTGTTGTCACCTTTCTGGTAGCTGGGCGGTGAGGTATGATCAGACAGAACCATGGTTAGAATAACTATGAATTACATCCACAACCAGCTCAGTGCCGCAAATAACGCTCCCCAGGGCGAAGCTACCTTCTTCGAACAGGTGGCAAGTCATTCTGAAGTGATCATCTCATTCAGCGCCAGTAGGACTGATGTAACACAACCCTTCAGCAGCAGCTCAGCCCAGCTGCCCCTTCCCTGTTCCCCTCGACGCTGCGTTCGCCTCTCACTCTTTCTTTCTTGTCTCTGTCTCTGTCTCTCTCTCTCCTATCGGATCACGAGGCCGTCTCGGGCCGCTCGTCGGCTCAGTGTGCCACTGTGGCGGTGGCCACACCTGATAATGGCCGACAGGACACAGGTAGACACGAGGCCGGCTCTTCCGGGCCGTCCCAAGGCCGGATATGACGTCATGGCGGAGTGGACTGCAGGCCGGGAGACGCGCGAGAGCAGTCCATCGGCTGTCGTTAGTCTGGGGAGACACGCGAGAGCAGTCCATCGGGTGTCGTTAGTCTCGGGAGACACGCGAGAGCAGTCCATCGGCTATCGTTAGTCTCGGGAGACACGCGAGAGCAGTCCATCGGGTGTCGTTAGTCTCGGGAGACACGCGAGAGCAGTCCATCGGGTGTCGTTAGTCTCGGGAGACACGCGAGAGCGGTCCATCGGGTGTCGTTAGTCTATCGAATATCGGGCGGTCCACCGACGTCCACAGGACGCCTTGGTCAGCCCGTGGAACACCAGGACGAGTCCACCGGGCAGCCGGGTAGGCGCGTCCTCAAACGTCCGGTTAGCCAGTCGACACCGTGACTAGTACATCCTCGATTCGTTCACACAAGCTCGGCAATGGCTAGTCGAACGCGGCACTGCCACGTAACGGGGTCAATGAACTTGGTGTGTGGATGAATGGTATTGGCTGTGATGCAGGGTGCATCCAGGACCGGTTCAGCAGACCGGCAGGACTGCTCTCGCGTGGAAGGAGGGGGGGGTAATGCAAAACACTGATTTCAAGGAACTCTTTGCATTTGAAGAGCTGACATTCGTCGGGCCTACATAGGATATTCATCTCATAAAATGTGCTTAGATTTCGAGAAAATGCCACTTTAGTGCAAACTAGTTGGGCAAAATCTGTATCTGGGGTGGGCGAGGCGGGCACAGGGTGCCCCTGTGCTCCCCGTGGTCCGCCAGTTCGGCCATACATCGCCGAACCGCCGTACAACACAGACTCACGCGATGTTTTCAGCGAGGCAGAGGCGAACATACGCCACCACGCCGGAGATAATCCAGAGCAGAGTTGGCGACCAGGCGGATCCGAACACATAAACAACATGTGGAGGTGTCAAGCAAAACAATACCAGCACCGCTCCAAAAAGAAATAAAAGTGAAAATAAGGACTGCGCTGTATTTCGTCGGTGGGCCGAGTATCGGGGTCCTGGTCTTATTTCTGATCATCAAGGACCTGAAAATGCTCCATTATCATTACAAGAATAACGCTTAAACGCACGAACGTCTCATACATGGGTGCCCACTCATTTGCCAACAGTGATTCGTTCCTCATATCGGTGAGCTTTCACGGCCATGCATGCTAAGTAGCACCTTAACATGCGCCGGAAATATCCCACCCCACCAGGTGTATCGTCGATTCCCAAATAGACACAATGTAGCTGAAATGTGCACATGTACTACAGTATTATATCACTTGCACCGCCTCTTATCAAGCTGAGATGCTTCATGTCTCATCGCACAATGATGCAATCACCACTTAGAATCCAGACCAATCAATAATATCCCGGAATCCTTTTAATATCAACTCCTACATAGCACTGATCAAAAACACTGTCCCGTAGTACGGTAAATACTGCATAGCATTACAATCCATACGAGAATACAGAGCGTTATCTTTCGGATCGACAATGAACAATGCGACCTCCGAACACAGGCTACCAATTGCGCGACTGTTTCTGTGGCTGAAAACAACTGACACCGTTTCCTGAAAGTCACCTGACCTCAGTAAAACACCGAGAAAATCTGTCAATTGGAAATCAGCTCACACCCCCTGCCCTCCCCTGACGTCGCAATAACACAGCCAGCTGATGTCGCAGCTTCCTGCAGCGTGGCTCCGCCTCCAGGTTGTTGACCTCGTCCGGGTCGGTGCGGTGGTCGTACAGCTCGCCGGCCAGCACCGGCCGCCAGGCGGGCCGCAGCGCCACCGGGTCGTAGCGCACCCACTCGGTGTAGCGGTAGCGGCGCGTGCGCACCGAGTAGCCCATCACGGCGATGTTGCGTAACCGCGGCTGGTCGGAGTTCTCGGCCGGCACCAGGGACGGGCGCGGGTACTGCGAGAACGCGGCCGCCGCGGCCGGGGTCACCACACCGTCGCACGGGTCGGCCGGCCGGGTCACGAGGTCGGCCGGCCGGGTCACGAGGTCAGCCGGCGGGTCAGACAGCCCCGGCCTGCTCGGCGGAGGACCTGCAGCGGCCGTTCCGCTGCTGCCGGGCGGGACGCCGCGGCGAGCGTCAGGGACCGAATGGTCGGCGGGGAAGCTGGACGCCCGGCGGCTACCGGTCGTATCAGAGGCGACAGAGGCCTCCCACGTCAACCCAGCCGCGAACATCAGCTCGAACAGCCTCCACGGGCCGGCGCCTCGTGGCTCAGCGCCGCTCCACGTGTAGCCTGGACCGCGCCAGGCACCCAACCCCCTTCCAGGCGTGTCGTGCAACACACTCGGTGCGGCCGTGTTTCGGGCCCGACCGTCTGCCAACTGGGCCGGTTTTCCGTGCGACCTGACTGCAGGTCGGTCGGCCGTCCGGTCGCGTCGCTCCGCCGGTCGGTCCACCGTCCGGTCGGCCCGTCGGCGCCGCCGGCGCCGCCGTCCGGCCGCGAGCGGCAGCAGCGAGCGGCCGTGCGTGCAGAGCGACGGCTGCCGGCGGCCGGCGGCCGGACACGCCGGCACAACGACGCCGGCAGCCGCCGCCGCCAGCGTCGGCAGCACGTCCACCAGCTCCACCGGCTGCCGGACGCGCCGGCCGGCCGCCACACGTGGCTGTGACGTCACACGTGGCTGTGACGTCACACGTGGATGTGACGTCACCCGCGGTCGTGGCGTCACGGCCGTGCGGCGGGTCAGTGAGCCGGTGACGCCGGGCAGGTGCAGCAGCAGCGCGGTGCG
Organism: Ashinkailepas kermadecensis; assembly: GCA_034440615.1. Lineage (NCBI taxonomy): Eukaryota > Metazoa > Arthropoda > Thecostraca > Neolepadidae > Ashinkailepas > Ashinkailepas kermadecensis. The sequence goes on from JAOTOM010004837.1 coordinate 146,995, forward strand.
AGTGGCGTCCTCGGACGTGCTGTACTTGGCCCACTCGCCCCGCTCGCCCAGCGCCCAGCCTGCGGCGGTGCGCGCGTGTTAACACTCGCACGTCCGGCGGTCCGCGCCAACTTCGCATGTCCGGGGGGGGCAGATGTCTGCCCCCCTAAGATCTCGAGAACTATGCTAGGTAGCGACAAACGGAAAACGGCTTTGGATAGCTGGTGACAAGCTCTATCGAAAGTATTTCGGTCATTTTCTCGCTCAGGTCAATATTTAGGTCACTGGGTCATCATATGTCAAATTCAACCAGATCGGGTGGGACCCTCAGATATTGGCACATATCTCAGGACCTGTAACAGATAGAAACAAACTGCAAATGCTATTCGACAGCCCTTGAAATGTGCTATCGACATACGCTGTGTAATTTAAGGTCAGGTCAACAGATGGGTCACCGAAACAATGACCTCAGGTCAAGGTCATGGGGTAGAGTAGGGAGGTCATGTAATATATCAATCGACACGTCTTGGCGATACAAGCACAATGACGGTAATTTCAGCCTTCTAGCTCAATGCATTGCGATATAGTGCGCAGAAATGTGCTAGTGATTTCAGGTGACCTCAGCTGACCTTGGTGGGGCCACTGAGCAAAAATGTCAGCGATAGCATTGCGAATAGCTTCCAACTACACGCCATAACGGTTGGAGGTCATTCCGAGAGCAAATATGTAACCAGGAAACATTTGTATATTTTTCCATAGGCCTATAATGGGTAAGCCATGGCCACGACCTGACCTCAGGTCAACGCTACGAAAAAACCGTGATATACATATTATAGACCCTGATAAGATCATGACGTGATTTAAGTTTGAAATAAATCGCCCAATTATTGTGGGAGTGATGCCACCTAGAACTCGGAGGGACGTTAGGTCACTTCGCCTGACCTGGTGACCTGACTTGAGATGACCCAGGGTCAAAAATTTATTAGGATATGCGGATAAGACCAATGAGCAGCCATGCGAGGTTTGGCCTTGCTAACCCGATTAGTGTGGCGGCAAAGTAGGAAAAACCGCAGGGGGGGGCAGATATCTGCCCCCCCCCCGGACGTGCGCGGGTTAAAGGCGCTCGCCGCTGTGCGTTCGACTGCGTTTGTGCGGATTTGCCGTTAAGTCGTCGCTTTCGCGACGGCAGGTTATAATGCGTGCGGTACACTCGGACTGTTGGTTGGTTGCCTGGCTATTGGTTGGTTGGTTGGACTGGTGGTTGGCTGTTGGAGTTTGGGGGCGTATCGACTGCGTCGGTCGTGCAGCGCCCGTCGCTCAGAGTGCAGGAGTGAGATATTTCGGCCGTACCGGAATTTCGCCTGAAGCGAGGCTGAGCCTTCGCAGTGCGGGATAATTTTCGACCTCTAGGTGCAGCGGAGTCAATTCCCCCCCCCTCCCCGATAATGCATCGGTGACAGTATGACAGGCGGTGCAGGACGATGGCTAAATTAAACCTTCGTCGCAAACCACCCGTTTGACAGTGTGAACTCCTTCCAGCACATGAGTATTCAACCAGATTCAAAGGCCTTCCTTGAGATTCGGATTTTACACACGGAAACCGAAATAGAACATCACATGGGTATCGATACTGCAGCAGATGCCTAGCGGAAAAAATGCAATGCATTCTTTTTACAACAATTATCATATGAAATATGGACCCAATGGTGCATAGCTATTAGAGCTCCACTTACCGTGGTCGCCGGTCAGCAGAACAACCGTATTGTTTGCGTGTCCAGAGGTGACCACAGAGGCCAGCAGGCGCCCCACCAGGTGATCCACGTACGTGACAGAGGCATAGTAGCCCTGACGCACCGACCGGGAGAACCAGTCTGTGGTGGGGTCAGTCGGTCACAGTGTGGTGGGGTCAGTCACAGTCACAGTCACAGTCACCTCGTGTGTTCTTCCACGACGCATTCGACTGCTGGATAATACAGCGTCGCCAACATCTCACGTCGGTTGGTTGCCAGTGGACCCGACAACCCCGCCAGTTGCGGGATTCGAACCCACGATCTTACGATCCAGAGTCGAACGCCCTGCCGACCGCGCTACCGCGACCGCCACAGTCACAGTCACAGTCACAGTCATGATGGTGGGATGTTCTAATCCAGTCACAGTCATGCTATGCTGTGTTCCAGTCACGGTCCCCGCCACAGATAAGGTGCGTTCCAGTCACAGCCACAGCCATGTTATGCTTCAGTCACAGCTACAGTCATGTTACGTTATGTTCCAGTCACAGTCACCGCCACAGTCATGGTATGTTCCAGTCACAGCCAGTCATGGTATGTTCCAGTCACAGCCAGTCATGTTATGCTTCAGTCACAGTCATGTTATGTTATGTTCAAGTCACCGCCACAGTCATGTTATGCTCCAGTCACAGCCACAGTCATGTTATGCTCCAGTCACAGCCACAGACATGATATACTCCAGTCACATTCACCGTCACCGTCATGCTATGTTCAAGTCATGGTCATGCTATGTTCCAGCCACAGTCACAGTCATGTTATGCTCCAGTCACAGCCACAAGCATGATATACTCCGGTCACATTCATCGTCACCGTCATGCTATGTTCCAGTCACAGTCACAATTATGCTATGTTCCAGTCGCAGCCACAGACATGGTACGCTCCAATCACATTCACCGTCGTCGCCATGCTATGTGTCAGCCGTAGTTGCCATCATGTTATGTTGCAGTCACAGTCACAGCCATCGTTGTGGTATCGCCGCACTTACAGACATGGACACAATCACCGACAGTCATCGCTGCAGACCATGACAATTATGAGGCTCTGCAGCCATCTTCGAGGCACGCTAACATCAAGTCATTAAAGGTGTACAGTACAATTTTGCGCACAAAGTACACCGTGGACTTGCTAGTTTGAAGGCGCGTCTCCAACCACATTGCCGGGGTTGGCTGGTCATCATGGCTACGTCTAGCCACGAGACTATCATAATCAGTCACGAGAAAACACGACTGCCCGCTGACCTTACACACATCAATTGCACAACTTCCTCGGCGACACAGCCGCACGCCCCAGTAAAGCCGCCCATCACGCCGTCTGCGGCACCACTTCCGTCGGCACGCGCTGCGTCATGTCATTCGTCACGGGCGCCGAGACACTGACACAGAAGCCGACCGCACGGGAAACTAACGCCTGGTCGAGAGAGTGACGTCACGTCATTCGTCACGGGCCCCGACACCGACCGGACAGTCGACCACACGGGAAACTACCGCCTAGTCGAGAGAGTGACGTCACGTCATTCGTCACGGGCCCCGACACCGACCGGACAGTCGACCACACGGGAAGCTAACGCCTCGTCGAGTGACGTCAAGACCGCGTCACAGGCGCGCGCGCGCCGTTACCTACCCGGCATCTGGCCGTACGGGAAGCTGACGTTGAGTTGGGCGACGTCGTGTCTGCGTCTGACGTCACACCAGGGGTTCCAGGCGACGGGCGGCAGGCGGGCGGGCCGGCGGGGGTGGCGCGGCAGCGGCACAGACTCGATCGGGTGCACGTCTGACGACGAGAAGGCGTGGCGAGCGGTGCGTCCGGGGGTACAGACAGAGGCCTGCCCTGCACACCGGGTAGGCCTCTCTATCTCTCTATATGTATGTATGCATGTATGTATGTATGTATGTATGTATGTATATACTAATAATATTTATATATATATATATATATATATATATATATATATATATATATATATATATATGTATGTGTGTGTGTGTGTGTGTGTGCGTATATTTCATGCATACTTTTCCACTCGTAATGTGCACCTTCAAATATACCTTAGTGGTTCCAAACTGCATTCGCAGTCACTTCGATAGCTGTAACTGTATGCATTGCATGCTTAACACGCGCCCTGGAGGGCCTCTGAAAATTACGCGCTGTAGGGCGGGGGCGGATCCCCCCCTAAGATCTCGGCTCACATCAAAACTGGAGGAACGAAATTTGCAGGGTGGATGGGTACGGTAGTGAACACTATTGTGTGCAAATTTCATGACCTTCGGTCAATATCTTCAAGATCGAATGAGGTCACATTTGTCAAAATTTTCTTGTTTTACGTGGCTTGGCTTGTTATTGTTACGGATCGCTGTGATTGTGTTTAAATGCTTCAAAATGGGCATAAATGATGTTTTGGACATTACTAATGATGCAATACAGATGCTAGACCAGACATTTGACCTCAGGTCATCTATATAGAAGCACTTTATCAGGTCAGTTACCTGTTCCAGTTACCGGAACCGGGCTGCCCGCCCGACTGCTCCGTCGGGCAGCTCGGCGCAATCGGCTTCGCGAAGAAAGGAGTGAAGTACATGAATAAAGTATGGAAACGCGATGGCAAACAGTACAAATGACAAACAGTAGTGCATTTATGACAACATTCCAGTTGACCAAGTTTGGTTCCATTAACCTGTTATGAACTTGACCTGACTTGACCTCGGTATTACCTTACATGACCTTGAAACTATATAGCATATCAATATACATCAAACAAGTCGCTAGTGTTGCCAAGAACACTCCCTTTTGCGAATATACGGGAAGCGCATCAACGCCGATTTTTGTGGTCTGGCGCTACGAAATGCTTTGACTTTAACGGCCCCTAACTCGAAACATTTTAGGCCGATTTCCATTTTTCTTGCTTTAAACGACGCGCCGGTCATTCCTAAGCAAGTACGGAGAAAATCGCGTATATCGACCCGTAACATCTGCGGTTATGTATACAAAACCGGAGGGGGGGGGGGATTTCGCCCCCTCCAGTGCGCGTGTTAAAGCATCCTCCTCTTTACACCACCAATCTGTTCTTTCCAGAACAGCCACATATCGGAGATGCGGAAAATTAGCACCTCGATCAAAATTAGCACCTCGATCAATGACCAGAGATCCTTCCAGTCAGTCTTCAGAGCATCTCCAGAAAATACTAACGGCTGCTGAATCAGCGCTGATATGCTGAGGCATCTTTTATCGATGGGTGCTCCATGGTTGGGGGTAGGGGTTAATTAGTTATTTGGGCTTTGGGGCGTGTAGACTGCTATGGTCACATTACGCCCATGCGGGTGGATGGAATCATACGCAATCGCTATGAGGTGGGTTGTTTGGACGCTATTGAAGCATATGTAAGCCATGAATAAATAAAACAAGCAAGCATATATTAGCTTTTGTTGTGAGACACCTTAAGTAGACATTCAGAAATAGACATTCAGACATTCAGAACTATGAAGGTATCACAACGCAACTCGTGCGTACACGAAGCCAACCATTGTAGGGATCCGATCACTGAAGGGGGTCTACCATTGTAGGGATCCGATCACTGAAGGGGGTCTACCATTGTAGGGATCCGATCACTGAAGGGGGTCTACCATTGTAGGGATCCGATCACTGAAGGGGGTCTACCATTGTAGGGATCCGATCACTGAAGGGGGTCTACCATTGTAGGGATCCGATCACTGAAGGGGGTCTACCATTGTAGGGATCCGATCACTGAAGAGGGGTCTACCATTGTAGGGATCCGATCACTGAAGGGGGTCTACCATTGTAGGGATCCGATCACTGAAGGGGGTCTACCATTGTAGGGATCCGATCACTGAAGGGGTCTATCATTGTAGGGATCCGATCACTGAAGGGGGTCTACCATTGTAGGGATCCGATCACTGAAGGGGGTCTACCATTGTAGGGATCCGATCACTGAAGGGGGTCTACCATTGTAGGGATCCGATCACTGAAGGGGGTCTATCATTGTAGGGATCCGATCACTGAAGGGGGTCTACCATTGTAGGGATCCGATCACTGAAGGGGGTCTACCATTGTAGGGATCCGATCACTGAAGGGGGTCTACCATTTTTAGGGAGCCTACCATTGTAGGGAGCCGATCACTGAAGGGGGTCTACCATTGTAGGGATCCGATCACTGAAGGGGGTCTACCATTGAAGGGAGCCTACCATTGTAGGGATCCGATCACTGAAGGGGGTCTACCATTGTAGGGATCCGATCACTGAAGGGGGTCTACCATTGTAGGGATCCGATCACTGAAGGGGGTCTACCATTGTAGGGATCCGATCACTGAAGGGGGTCTACCATTGTAGGGATCCGATCATTGTAGGGAGCCTACCATTGTAGGGATCCGATCACTGAAGGGGGTCTACCATTGTAGGGATCCGATCACTGAAGGGGGTCTATCATTGTAGGGAACCGATCATTGAAGGGAACCGATCATTCAGGGGAGCGGATCATTGAAGGGAGTCAATCATTGTAGGGAGCCGATCATTGTAGGGAGACGATCATTGAAGGGAATCGACCATTAAAGGGAGTCGATCATTGTATGAATCCAATCATTGTATGAATCCAATCATTGTAGGGAGCCGAGCATTGTAAGGAGCCGATCATTGTAAGGAGCCGATCATTGTAAGGAGCCGATCATTGTAAGGAGCGATCAATTGTAGGGAGCCGATCATTGTAAGGAGCGATCAATTGTAGGAAGCCGATCGTGAGCGAATGAGTCAAGACCCCTGCCCATGATGAAAAAAAAACACTCCGCCACGAGCTGTACACTTCGTAGATGCTAGCATCGACCAGAAAAAACGTAGCGACTGTCTGAAATGTGAAGGAGGGAAAAGATACAGCCCGAGTCGATTCTTGTCATGTGATGTCGACCGCAATTACAGCATACCGAATTGGCTTTAGCATCCAAATGAAAACAAAAAACAAATGCGGCTGATGCCGTGGGATTAGCCTGTGGGCACATAAGGGCACACTCCCACCAACCCACATAGTCGATACATGGGTCGCCACAAACACTGTGAGCTTTCCAAGCTGATAGACTGGGAGTATGTACGTTATAGACGTGGCGTGTCACGGCTGGTACTGTTCACCGCTCAGTGGTAAATCTCAATCTTGCGGCACTTTACTTCACCACGGAGTTTCATCATCATCACCGCATTGGAAACTGGAACAACACGGATATCCGCCATGTCCATGCTGCACCAATGAGGGCAAGGCAGCCAATAGTAAATTCCAATGGTTTTTCGAAACGTCAGAACGCGGATGCGGATGGTGGGTACCTTAACCCATAATAGAACAGTGTGGAAACAATTGTTTTCCCGTGAAGATACTGGCTGCGCCCCTGAGCATGTAGATAGCATCTCCGAAGATTTTGGAAGTCGCCAGCTATTTCATGTTCAGGGACAAATTGGAGCCAGAGGAAGAGCAAAGCCGTTTTCCCCAACTTTTTGGTATTTTTGTCCCTAAAGCAGCAAACTCATGGCATGTAGGGACCATTTTAATATGCTAAGTGGACAAGGGGCCATGTCTCGCAATTATAGCCATACCCCCCCCCCCCCCTCCCCCAGTGAAATCGCACTTCCTATCGCATATGTATTATTGGGGGAGGGGGAGAATCGGAAGACTGGTAGTTTATCCACAGTACAAATGGAAGTGCCCCTCCTCTGCCCACTGCCTAAGCTTCCAAAAAGAGCCCTTGTCCCAGAATATTTTCGCCAAAAATAATTATTCCTAGAATGGCTTTATTGACCAGGGTCCTATGCAAAACAGCTCGTTGGGTGAATCCCGGCACCGCCACCCGATCCGTGAATTTCAGTTCAACGACATCATTTTGAACGAGAGTCTAACTTGCGGCCAATGCGCCGACGCGGCGTTACCGGGTGCCGCGACCCCGGCCCGATCGGGCCAGTTGCCAGCTGGCCTCCCCAGCCGGGGGGCGTGCCGGCGCGCGGAACGACCCGGACCCTGTCTGGTCGGTGCATGGCAGACCAGTGTGGGCCGACGCTCTGGCCGACTCAGTTACCTGGGCGGCAAAGGTTGCGCGGAGAGAACTTGCTTCGCAGCACAAAAGCAGGCCAGGGTGCAGGCAGGCATCTCCCCGCCGCATATAATGGATAGGAGCGGCGGGGGGGGGGGTAATTTCAGGAGTTGGCACGAGCAGTTTTGTATTTCCACATGAATGCAAAGCCATTCCTGTGGGTGCGGAGGATCAGTGTTCATCAAAACCTAGCTTCAGCAGCTACCAACAGTCGCTGGTGGCAAATATTGACAAATTAACATAACACATTACTCAGTAGAAACACGGGTGTATTTGTACGGCGGCTGCTCCCGCCTGGGATTGAATGCGCACATCTGGAGCGGCAGAGATCTAAATGTACTTCAATGGTCGCAGGAACGCAACAGATGCGCCACACAGCCTCGTGTAGGCTCACATTATATGACCAGCAATTGATGTATCAAGCTATTATGATGAGACCATATCATGGTTCAGCCAAACAGCATGTGTAGTCTGATGCTTTGAATGTCGATCCTCCACAGCGTGACAGTCGCATGGTTTCCTGGGATACATCACATACCTAAGTACTCCATGGGCATCTTCAGAGGGATATGCGGCTTGTGCAGACCGACAGCCAGCAGCCACGGCGTCGAGTGCGGCCGCCCGCCGCGATCCTGCAGCCATCTAGTGGCGCGATCGACAGTTTGAATATCGGGCAGTGTCCGCATCGGCTGGGTGCTGACGTCGACCGGACAGAAGAGATTGGCCTGCGGCTTGCCGTCGGCGCCCAAACACACGGGCGAGTTCTGAAAATACAGACGGCATCAACACACCGGTGGTGGTTATTGGTTTTACGACACGTCGACCGTTGAGTCATGTAGCGTCGCCAATCTCTCACGCCGATTAGTCGCGGGCGAAGAGTAGCGACATCAGTATCACATTCGGGATGTGATTACTGATGAGATTTTCTATGGTAACACAATGGGAGTGTGTTATGCAATAGCAAGTGAATTGGTGCAAGATAGGCTGCGATATCTTCCTAGGAACTTGAGGTAAGGGATTGATTGGGGTGAGAGTATGTACATTTCTAGTACCTTTTCCAGATAGGCTAAACCCAGATGGGCCCCTGTGGCTCTTATTAAGTCTTAACACTTTATGACTTTATGACTTTATGACAGGTGAGACTCGAACCCACAATCTTTCGATCGTGAGAAGAGCAACTTACCCTTAGACTACTCGTCCTCACCAACACACCGGGTGGAAGTAAATTGTGACAGTGGGAAGAGGAACACGGATTGTTGAAGTTTGGCGAGAATATGAAGGCAGCGGATCCACGCAATGAAGAAATCAGATTGATGAACGAATCTGTCCTTCATAAATACAGAACGGATAACACTAAGATATACTAATACTGACGTCACAATACTAACGGAACATATGCAGCTCCATGGTTATCTCCACCCTCAAGAGCCACCACATACTCAAGCCCGATATAATATGAGCAGAGCAGCATGCTTCGATCAAATTATGGCGTCCAGAGACTTGCGACGTTGCTGCTTGTTGCACGATCCTGCACCGCCACGGCACATGGAGGCTTCATTTCTGCACCGGTGCTCTCATATGCTCATTGTGATCGCTCTCTCGGCTTTCTTCTTGCAAAACACAGCAACGTTATGAAACCACAGTATAAAAATAGACAGAGAAGCACGCGGACCAGAATTCGGTACCAACCAAGACGCTACATCTAAAAGCCGGTAACGTTTGGATCCCTCAGTACGTATCTCGGAACCCTCCACGACACCTCTGGCTCCGTGGACGAAGCACGAAAAAAAAGGTAGCTAGGCTGCACGACGCTGCCCTGACCTTGAACGCCTCGGAGGGCGGGTGGTAGGGCGGCTCGGACCAACTGTATGGCTGGTCATCGCTGAAGTTCGAGACGACTCCTGTAGCAGGAGGAGACAATACACAGCCACAGGAGACAATACACATATCGCACACCTGTGAAAGTGCGCATGCACACAAGGTCATCCAGCCTTAGCGCTAGCTTGAGCAGATAACCGGCGGGACAGCATAGGAATACAAGTACAGCTGAGGTGCAGATCACACATTGTACGGAAGGCTCGTGACTTCAGTGCATACCAAGATGGCTTTACGACGCCAATTACGCTAGCATTTGAAGAAATCACCGGGACGGCACGTGTCGTGCGGGTGACTTGTGACGATCTCGCTTGGTGCGGCTCGGGGTTTTGTAATTTAGAGGACATGACCATTGGCCCGTTAAATTCGGAGGGGATGTGCTATTTTCAATCACCAATTCCTCCCTGCATGTCTGAACAGGTCATTGTCAAAACCCACCATTCGACCGTACAGTAGAAAAAGGTGGGTATAATTTTCCCGGCCAGAACCATGTTCCGGATGGCGACAGTCCGAGACACGGCTGCTTGAGCCAGGTCTGCTCTCTTCATTTTTTCAGTTGCCGACGATCAGCGCCATACTCCTGATGCACTCTCCATCTGTCTTCACAGAAATAGTTTGCAGGGACATTCTCGCGCGGACAACTTGCCATACACCCAGTAAGGCGGCCGGCATCTTCGTCCGCTCCGGATGCCGAATAAGTAAAATGGTTGATTATTGTTCCGGGTTCCCGAGGAGAGTTCCAGGGAGGAATGTGGCTCTTCATTTCTTCTTTTGCATATAACTTGACGAAGGTATCGCATATTAAATCGCGTTAGCTTTGCATACATTCTTGGAGGCGCGTAGCCGTATACGTACTCAGGGTAGCATAAGCATTCAAGCCAGTATAAGCACTCAGGGCAGTATGAGCAATCAGGGTAGCATAAGCACTCAGGGTAGTATAAGCACTCAGGGTAGTATAAGCACTCAGGGTAGCATAAGCACTCAGGGCAGAATAAGCACTCAGGGTAGCATAAGCACTCAGGATGGCATAAGCACTCAAGGTAGTATAAGCACTCACGATAGTATAAGCACTCAGGCTAGTATAAGCATTCAGGATAGTATAAGCACTCAAGATAGCATGAGCACTAAGGGCAGTATAAGCTCTCAGGGTAGCATAGGCTCTCAGGGTGGCATAACCACTCAGAGCAATGCACCTGTGACTGATATGCACTGATATTCGACTGCACTGCGCTTTTAACACTTGTCCTCGCCCGTCCATCGCCCACACAGCCACTCCCAAAATACTGGCAGATAGAAAGGGTGGAGCAATACATCATTCACAACATAAGCTGGTTGTGGGACTTTCGCAAGGTTATATGTATATGTAGAAGTGTAATATGTATTTGTCTCGGCTGCTTCCCCTTAGCACATGTACGTAAGATCCCGGACACGCCGCAGAAGCCGTTACCAGCTGGCCACCTGCTCGCAGTCTCCCCGGAACAGCATAGCCAACCGACACTTGGTAGTTGCCTACCGATGCAATAACACCACAAACAAAACAAGGTCAAATGATGCATGGCTGACAGCAATCCCCTTCAAGACAACACAAAAGTAATGTGTCATATTCTGGGCACCAATATGTGAGCTGCTCGTATGTACGGATGACGTACGGTTGGCAGTCGGTCAAAGTGAAACAGTGAGCTTATACAGGAAGTTGGACAGAATATGCCACAACATAGCCATGAGGTCGGCACTATTAGAAATTAAAATATAGGAATGTACCACCCACTTTAGGTCTTGTGGCTACTCCTGATGTAGGTGAAGGAATGTGACACCCACTGCATGCTTCGTGCCTACTCCTGATGTAGGTGAAGGAAGGTGACACCCAGTGCATGCTTCGCACCTACTCCTGATGTAGGTGAAGGAAGGTGACACCCAGTGCATGCTTCGTGCCTACTCCTAATGTAGGTGAAGGAAGGTGACACTCAGTGCATGCTTTGCGCCTACTCCTGATGTAGGTGAGTCTACCCGAGCACTGACCTGCCCTAACCTGGGTGGAACACCTTGCCCATGGAGGCAGTGTGGTAGCCGTGCTGTCTGAAGAGCTGCGGCAGACTGGTGAAGTTGCCGGCCATCTGGCGCCAGTAGCTGCCCGTGTCGAACAGGTGTAGCGCCTGGGGTCGGCGGGAGGTCAGCAGCGACGTGCGGGAGGGCCCACACAGCGCCTGCTGTGGGCACAGCACACAGCAGATGTCAGTTGCAATGTGTTGAAGGGCCCACACAGTGCCTGCTGTGGGCACAGCACACAGCAGATGTCAGTTGCAATGTGTTGAAGGGCCCACACAGCGCCTGCTGCGTGGGCACAGCACTCAGCAGATGTCAGTTGCAATGTGTTAAAGTGCCCACACATCGCCTGCTGTGGGCACACCACACAGCAGATGTCAGTTGCAATGTGTTGAAGGGTCCACACAGCACCTGCTGTGGGCACAGCACACAGCAGATGTCAGTTGCAATGTGTTGAAGGGTCCACACAGTGCCTGCTGTGTGGACAGCCACAACACTGTCAGCACAGCAGACATCAGCTGCGATGTTGGTTGGTTGGTTGGTTATTGGTTTTACGACACGTCGACCGTTGAGTCATGTAGCGTCGCCAATCTCTCACGCCGATTGGTCGCGGACGAAGAGTAGCGACAGGTGAGACTCGAACCCACAACCTTTCGATTGTGAGACGAGCATCTTACCCCTAGACCACTCGTCCCCTCAGCTGCGATGTGCCAGAGAGTCGACAGAGCACCTGCCATGGGGACAACACACAGCACCCTCAGCACAGCAGACACCAGCTGCGACATACAGCGAGGAGTGCCTGCTGTGGAGATGACACACAGCACAGTTAGGAAAGCACAGCAGATGTAAGTTGCGATGTGCAGGAGAGCCTGCACAGCACCTGATGTGGGGATGGCGCACAACACTGAAAGCACAGCAGACATCAGCTGGACATGCAGGAACTCCACCTGCTGTGGAGACGGAGCACACAGCTGTCTGGTATACATGGCAGAGTAGATGAAGGAAAACCCGAGTGTAGACACTGGGATGCTGCTGCCCCCTCCCACATACATGCACACACGCACATACATGTATTTTAGTGTCACATTTTGGCAGACTATATTGCTGGGCATGGGGAGAAGAGCCACTTTTTGGTGCCCAGACAAAACTTGGTCCAGTTCAAACTCTGCTATTTCTCCTTGAAGCACATGGAGTCAGCTAAGCAAGCCCAAAAACCCGGGTTCAACACTCGCACCGCTGGAACATTTCCCAATTCCGCGGCCCACCGGCGAAAGAGTGAGTGATTTGGGTTTTAGGGCACATCGACCATGGTAGGTCATTATCAGTGTGGGCGGCGCCACTAGCCGTGAATGTGCATAAAGTGTGTCATGAATCACCCAATAAACAAATAAACAATAAGCAAGCCCAATATACAGTCTGATAGACATGCCAGGAGGAAAATCCCATGTGCATCCCACTACCAGCTGGACAAATCAAATTGGCAACAATACCAACCTATTCAGAAGCCACACTCACTCACTCACTAACCTGGGCATATGCCTGGGTGAAAATGGCACTCTGAGATGCCAGCACATCCATGTTGGGGGTGACTGCCAGCGGATCCCCATAGCTTCCCAGCGCAGGGCGCAGGTCGTCCACAATAACCAGCAGCACATTGTGAGGTGGGGATGTGCTGGCACACCCCACCTCTGCCATCAGCAGCACTAGGGCCAGCATGGGCTGAAAATGGTGCAGAACATTGCCAGGTGAGGATTGCCTGGCTCATACCACCTCTCCCACCAGCAGCAGTGCAAGAGCCAACGTGAACCAACAATGGTGTTTTGATTGCTGGGGCATATCAGTTAGCTAACTATGTACACCATAACAAACCATAGCCATAGATGATCTCAAGTGGAATAGACCTATTTTACATTACCCCCCAGTCTTGACCAAGGAAAACTCAGTATGCTTTTTGTTTTGTTAATGTGCTGAGCAATGTCACATGCTGGTTCAGGTATATGCATATGTTCAAACTAACAGTGGGTTCCTGGGTCCACAACCTACACCCGGGCATTACTCTATTTATCAGTGTTCCCAAATTTAATTTGAGTAAGATGTCCTGTGTAAAAAAAAATGCCAGTGATGAGGAAAAGATGTCAAAATATAGTACTTAGATGTACATTTTGGGAAACATCAAATGTTGAATCCAAATTGCAGCTGTTGCATTTGATTGAAACCATTGTGACTATTTTGATGTATGAATTTAGAAAATATAGGCAAACAATTTTGGGATGTAATATCTAGAGCTAAGAAAAACTGGATAATCCTGCATTATTCTATTATTTAACATGCATTGGGGAGGTTGACCAATTAAGTGTATAAATTTTGCACAGAAAATAATTGCCAGATACAGGGTGGTTTGTGAGTAATTCAAAATCATAGATGCAATTTAGAGTGAGCATGTCACGAGAAATCTCTATCGGGGATTGAATACATGGCGATCGGTTTTCTACAGTTGTCAAGAAAGGTTTGCCTGTGTGTGTATGTGCCATTTTGACACATGAATTAATATGCAGATTACTGAGTGGAACACATTGTCTAAATTGCGAAGGGTCTAAACAACAGACACCATCTCACATACACCGACTGACATACACCATCTCGCATACATGGATGATCTCGGAAACCGCTCGGTCGATCTTAATAAAACCTTCACCAAACGATCGCCCGTGTGCCAGAGGCGTGCGGTTTGGACTTTCGTGACCTTGGGTCAGGTCAAAGGTCACCAAATTGCAGAAAAACAAAAAAATCAAACATTTAGAAATGGATGATCTTAATGAAACCTTCACCAAACGATCGGCCGTGTGCCAGAGGCCTTCGGTTTGTACTTTCGTGACCTTAGGTCAGGTCAAAGGTCACCAAATCGCCGAAAAACATAATTTTTGGCTCACAGACATGGATGATCTCGGCAACCGCTGGGTCCATCTTAGTGAAACATTCACCAAACGATCGGCCGTGTACCAAAGGCGTGCGGTTTGCACTTTCGTGATCTTGGGTCAGGTCAAAGGTCACCAAATCGCCGAAAAACATGATTTTTGGCTCACAGACATGGATGATCTCGGCAACCGCTGGATCGATCTTAGTGAAACATTCACCAAACGATCGACCGTGTGCCATAGGCGTGCGGTTTACACTTTCGTGACCTTGGGTCAGGTCAAAGGTCACAAAATCGCCGAAAAACATGATTTTTGGCTCACAGACATGGATGATCTTAGTGAAACCTTCACCAAACGATCGGCCGTGTGCAGAAGCGTGCGGTTTGCACTTTCGTGACCTTGGGTCAGGTCAAAGGTCATCAAATTGCCGAAAAACCAAAGAATTGGACTTACAGACATGGATTATCTCGGCAACCGCTGGATCGATCTTAGTGAAACCTTCACCAAACGATCGGCCGTGTGCCATAGGCGTGCGGTTTGCACTTTCGTGACCTTGGGTCAAGTCAAAGGTCACCAGATCGTCGAAGAACCAAAAAATAGTTTCTCACAGACATGGATGATCTCGGCAACCGCCGGATCGATCTTAGTGAAACCTTCACTAAACGATCGGCCGTGCGCCAGAGGCGTGCGGTTTTCACTTTGGTGACCTTGGATCAGGTCAAAGGTCACCAGATTGCCAAAAAACCAAAACATTTGACTTACAGACATGGATGATCTCGGCAACCGCTGGATCGATCTTAGTGAAACCTTCACCAAACGATCGGCCGTATGCCAGAGGCGTGTGGTTTGCACTTTCGTCGCCTTGGGTCAAGTCAAAGGTCACCGGATCGTCGAAGAACCAAAAAATAGTTTCTCGCAGACATGGATGATCTCGTCAACCGCTGGATCGATCTTAGTGAAACATTCACCAAACGATCGGACGTGTGCCAGAGGTGTGCGGTTTGCACTTTCGTGACCTTGGGTTAAGTCAAAGGTCACCAGATTGCCGAAGAGCTAAAAATACCACCAGACACCATCTCACATACACCGACTGATATACACCATCTCGCAGACATGGATGAACTCGGCAACCGCTCGGTCGATCTTAATAAAACCTTCACCAAACGATCGCCAGTGTGCCAGAGGCGTGCGGTTTGGACTTTCGTGACCTTGGGTCAGGTCAAAGGTCACCAAATTGCACAAAAAAAAACAATTTAACATTTAAAAATGGATGATCTTAATAAACCCTTCAGCAAACGATCGGCCGTGTGCCAGATGCCTTCGGTTTGTACTTTCGTGACCTTAGGTCAGGTCAAAGGTCACAAAATCGCCGAAAAACATGATTTTTGGCTCACAGACATGGATGATCTCGGCAACCGCTGTATCAATCTTTGTGAAACCTTCACCAAACGATCGGCCGTGTGCCATAGGCGTGCGGTTTGCACTTTCGTGACCTTGGGTCAAGTCAAAGGTAACCGGATCGTCTAAGAACCAAAAAATAGTTTCTCGCAGACATGGATGATCTCGGCAACCGCTGGATCGATCTTAGTGAAACCTTCACCAAACGATCGGCCGTGTGCCAGAGGCGTGCGGTTTGCACTTTCGTCGCCTTGGGTCAAGTCAAAGGTCACCAGATTGCCGAAGAACTAAAAATACCACCAGACACCATCTCACATACACCGACTGACATACACCATCTCGCAGACATGGATGATCTCGGAAACCGCTCGGTCGATCTTACTAAAACCTTCGCCAAACGATCGCCCGTGTGCCAGAGGCGTGCGGTTTGGACTTTCGTGACCTTGGGTCAGGTCAAAGGTCACCAAATTGCAGAAAAACAAAAGATCGAACATTTAGAAATGGATGATCTTAATGAAACCTTCACCAAACGATCGGCCGTGTGCCAGAGGCCTTCGGTTTGTACTTTCGTGACCTTAGGTCAGGTAAAAAGGTCACCAAATCGCCGAAAAACATGATTTTTGGCTCACAGACATGGATGATCTTAGTGAAACCTTCACCAAACGATCGGCCGTGTGTCAGAAGCGTGCGGTTTGCACTTTCGTGACCTTGGGTCAGGTCAAAGGTCATCAAATTGCCGAAAAACCAAAGAATTGGACTTACAGACATGGATGATCTCGGCAACCGCTGGATCGATCTTAGTGAAACCTTCACCAAACGATCGGCCGTGTGCCAGAGGCGTGCGGTTTGCACTTTCGTCGCCTTGGGTCAAGTCAAAGGTCACCGGATCGTCGAAGAACCAAAAAATAGTTTCTCGCAGACATGGATGATCTCGGCAACCGCTGGGTCGATCTTAGTGAAACATTTCATGAAGATCAATCCAGCGGTTGTCGAGATCGGCCATATCTGGGAGCCCAAAATTGTGTTTTTCGGCGATTTTGTGACATTTGACCTGACCCAAGGTCACGAAAGTGCAAACCGCACACCTCTGGCACACGGCCGATCGTTTGGTGAAGATTTCACTAAGATGGATTCAGCGGTTGCCGAGATCATCCATGTCTGTGAGCCAAATATTACGTTTTTCGGCAATTTTGTGATATTTGACCTGACCCAAGGCCACGAAAGTGCCAACCGCACGCCTCTGGCACACGGCCGATCTTTTGGTGAACGTTTCACTAAGATCGATCCAGCAGTTACCGAGATCATCCATGTCTGTGAGCCAAAAATCATGCTTTTCGGCGATTTGGTGACCTTTGACCTTACCCAAGGTCATGAAAGTGCAAACCGCACGCCTCTGGCGTACGACCGATCGCTTAGTGAAGCCTTCACTAAGATCGATCCAGCGGTTACCGAGATCACCCATGTCTGCGAGAAACCATTTTTTGGTTCTTCGATGATCTGGTGACCTTTGACCTGAGGCAGGGTCACTAAAGTACAAACCGCACGCCTTTGGCACACGGCCGATCGTCAGGTGCAAGTTTTATTAAGATCGTTCCAGGGGTTGCCGAGATCGTCTATGTCTGCGAAAAAAAAACATTTTTGGGTTCTTCGGCCATCTGGTGACCTTTGACCTGATCCAAGGTCACCAAAGTGCAAACCGCACGCCTCTGGCACACGGCCGATCGTTTGGTGAAGGTTTCACAAAGATTGATCCGGCGGTTGCTGAGATCATCCATGTCTGTGATAAACCATTTTTTAGTTCTTCGGCGATCTGGTGACCTTTGACCTGACGCAGGGTTACGAAAGTGCAAACCGCAGACCTCTGACATACGTCCGATCGTTTGGTGAAGGTTTCACTAAGATCGATCCAGCGGTTGCCGAGATCATCCATGTCTGCGAGAAACTATTTTTTGGTTCTTCGACGATCCGGTGACCTTTGACCTTGACCCAAGGTCACGAAAGTGCAAACCGCACGCCTCTGGCACACGGCCGATCGTTTGGTGAAGGTTTCACTAAGATCGATCGAGCGGTTGCCGAGATCATCCATGTCTGTAAGCCAAAAATTCTTTGGTTTTTCGGCAATTTGGTGACCTTTGACCTGACCCAAGGTCACGAAAGTGCAAACCGCACGCCTCTGGCACACGGCCGATCGTTTGGTGAAGGTTTCACTAAGATCAGCCATGTCTGTGAGCCAAAAATCATGTTTTTCGGCGATTTTGTGACCTTTAACCTGACCCAAGGTCACGAAAGTGTAAACCGCACGCCTATGGCACACGGCCGATCGTTTGGTGAATGTTTCACTAAGATCGATCCAGCGGTTGCCGAGATCATCCATGTCTGTGAGCCAAAAATCATGTTTTTCGGCGATTTGGTGACCTTTGACCTGACCCAAGGTCACGAAAGTGCAAACCGCACGCCTATGGCACACGGCCGATCGTTTGGTGAATGTTTCACTAAGATCGACCCAGCGGTTGCCGAGATCATCCATGTCTGTGAGCCAAAAATCATGTTTTTCGGCGATTTGGTGACCTTTGACCTGACCTAAGGTCACCAAAGTACAAAACGAAGGCCTCTGGCACACGGCCGATCGTTTGGTGAAGGTTTCATTAAGATCATCCATTTCTAAATGTTCGATTTTTTTGTTTTTCTGCAATTTGGTGACCTTTGACCTGACCCAAGGTCACGAAAGTCCAAACCGCACGCCTCTGGCACACGGGTGATCGTTTGGTGAAGGTTTTATTAAGATCGACCGAGCGGTTTCCGAGATCATCCATGTCTGCGAGATGGTGTATGTAGTCGGTGTATGTGAGATGGTGTCTGGTGGTATTTTTAGTTCTTCGGCAATCTGGTGACCTTTGACTTAACCCAAGGCCAAGAAAGTGCAAACCGCACACCTCTGGCACACGTCCGATCGTTTGGTGAAGGTTTCACTAAGATCGATCCAGCGGTTGCCGAGATCATCCATGTCTGCGAGAAACAATTTTTTGGTTCTTCGACGATCCGGTGACCTTTGACTTGACCCAAGGTCACAGAAGTGCAAACAGCACGCCTATGGCACACGGCCGATCGTTTGGTGAAGGTTTCACTAAGATCGATCCAGCGGTTGCCGAGATCATCCATGTCTGCGAGAAACTATTTTTTGGTTCTCCGACGATCCGGTGACCTTTGACTTGATCCAAGGTCACGAAAGTGCAAACCGCACGCCTATGGAACACGGCCGATCGTTTGGTGAAGGTTTCACTAAGATCGATCCAGCGGTTGCCGAGATCATCCATGTCTGTAAGTCAAATGTTTTGTTTTTGTGGCAATCTGGTGACCTTTGACCTGATCCAAAGTCACCAAAGTGCAAACCGCACGCCTCTGGCGTACGGCCGATCGTTTGGTGAAGGTTTCACTAAGATCGATCCGGCGGTTGCCGAGATCATCCATGTCTGTGAGAAACTATTTTTTGGTTCTTCGACGATCTGGTGACCTTTGACCTGACGCAGGGTTACGAAAGTGCAAACCGCACGCCTATGGCACACGGCCGATCGTTTGGTGAAGGTTTCACAAAGATCGATCCAGCGGTTGCCGAGATCATCCATGTCTGCGAGAAACAATTTTTGGTTCTTCGACGATCCGGTGACCTTTGACTTGACCCAAGGTCACGAAAGTGCAAACCGCACGCCTATGGCACACGGCCGATCGTTTGGTGAAGGTTTCACTAAGATCGATCCAGCGGTTGCCGAGATCATCCATGTCTGTAAGTCCAATTTTTTGGTTTTTCGGCAATTTGATGACCTTTGACCTGACCCAAGGTCACGAAAGTGCAAACCGCACGCTTCTGGCACACGGCCGATCGTTTGGTGAAGGTTTCACTAAGATCATCCATGTCTGTGAGCCAAAAATCATGTTTTTCGGCGAATTTGTGACCTTTGACCTGACCCAAGGTCACGAAAGTGTAAACCGCACGCCTATGGCACACGGTCGATCGTTTGGTGAATGTTTCACTCAGATCGATCCAGCGGTTGCCGAGATCATCCATGTCTGTGAGCCAAAAATCATGTTTTTCGGCGATTTGGTGACCTTTGACCTGATCCAAGATCACGAAAGTGCAAACCGCACGCCTTTGGTACACGGCCGATCGTTTGATGAATGTTTCACTAAGATCGACCCAGCGGTTGCCGAGATCATCCATGTCTGTGAGCCAAAAATCATGTTTTTCGGCGATTTGGTCACCTTTGACCTGACCTAAGGTCACGAAAGTACAAACCGAAGGCCTCTGGCACACGGCCGATCGTTTGGTGAAGGTTTCATTAAGATCATCCATTTCTAAATGTTCGATTTTTTGTTTTTCTGCAATTTGGTGACCTTTGACCTGACCCAAGGTCACGAAAGTCCAAACCGCACGCCTCTGGCACACGGGCGATCGTTTGGTGAAGGTTTTATTAAGATCGACCGAGCGGTTTCCGAGATCATCCATGTCTGCGAGATGGTGTATGTCCGTCGGTGTATGTGAGATGGTGTCTGTTTTTTAGACCCTTCCCAAAAAAGATGGGGTGAAAAATGTGTCTGTGGAGTCCATTTGGCTTGATGTTGCTGTGGGAAAAGGCAACAACAATAAACTGAGGATAGGAGCTTTGTATCGATCAGGAACCTTGCCACATTCTCAGCAACTGGAGCTTGATAAGGTGATTTGTGAGGAAATCAGTAGAAACTTTCAGAGGAAATGCCTTATTCTTGGTGACTTTAATCTAAAAGGATATGAAAATGTTGGTGTTGGCTCCCCCATCATGTAAACTGTTTAGGAAATGCCTTGAAGAGGACTTGTTCTTACACCAGTTTGTAATGGAACCAACCAGGCAGGGCTCATTCTTGGACCTTGTCTTCTCAGATTTAAGTGATTTAGTTCAAGACTTGACTGTAGGAGAAACTCTGGGAAGAAGTGACCATAACATAGTGAGATTCAAGGCACAGGTATCAGGGACAATCAAGGATAATTTGGCAAAGATTCCAAATTTTAACAGGGCAGACTTTGCCTGCATGAGAGAGGCTTTAAGTGCCATAAAATGGGAAGAAGAATTCTTTGATTTAAATGCCTGTGAAATGTGGGAAAAGTTCAAATCCTACTTGAGGGAAATTCAGATTAGACATGTCCCCCAAAAGCAAAGGCGCAAAGAAGGGTAGGAAAGCCAGCATGGCTTACACCAGATGTGATGAAAGCAATTAAGGCTAAGAAAGGTGCATTTAGAGTATTTAAGGAGGCTTCAAATATCGTAAATCTAAGGTCGTATCAAAAATCTAGAGACGCTGTGAAGCAGAAAATCAGAGCAGCAAAGCGAGCAAAAGAATTGGATTTGGCTAGGAACTGTAATGGGGACAGTAAAAAGTTCTTTAGTTTCTACAAGCTAAGTAAAGTTTCAAGCACAATTGGTCCACTGGATGTAAATGGGACTATATTGAGTGAGGATAGTGAGATGGTTGAGGAGCTGAGCAAGCAGTTTAAATCAGTGTTTACAGTGGAGGATGTGACTAATCTGCCAACCGTGAACCACAGTTCAGTGACAGGTGATCAGATACACGATGTTGATTTCATTGATAGTGATATTGTTTTCAATTATATCAGAAAAATAAAGACAAACAAGGCAGCAGGACCCGATGGAATTTATGCTAGGGTATTGCGGGAAGCTGAAAAGGAAGTGGCAATTCCACTTAGTATAATATTTTGTAGATCAGTTTCGCAAAATGAAATTCCAACAGATTGGAAAAGGGCAAATGTAGTTCCTATTTTCAAGAAAGGAGAAAGAGGGAAAGTTGAAAACTATAGGCCAGTAAGCCTCACATCCCTAGTCTGCAAGGTACTCGAATCAATTATCAAGGATAGAATAGTTAGTTTTCTGGAAGGAAACAAATTGATTCAAGATACTCAACATGGGTTTAGAAAAGGGCGATCGTGCCTCACAAATCTCTTGGACTTTTTGAATTTTGCTACAGAACAATTTGATCAGGGAAATCAGGTTGATGTAGCATATCTTGACTTTAGTAAGGCCTTTGACAAGGTACCCCATAAACGGTTAATGATGCAGCTTCAGGTCCATGGTATTGCAGGTAGCATCCTAAAATGGATAGAGTTGTGGCTTTCAGATAGACAGCAGAGAGTGATGCTAAATGGTACAAAGTCATCATGGCAAAATGTTCTTAGTGGAGTCCCCCAGGGGTCGGTACTGGGGCCACTATTGTTCATTATATATGTGAATAGCATTGAATGTGGCCTAAGCAGTAAGGTTTTGAAATTTGCGGATGATTTGAAGATCTTTAGGGCAATAACAGGGCAAAATGAGCAGGTTTTGCTGCAGAAAGACTTAGACGAGCTAGTGAAGTGGTCCGAAAAATGGCAAATGAAGTTTAATTTTGATAAGTGCAAAGTCATGCATGTAGGTAGGCAGCATATGAAGGCTCCATACTTGATGGGTGGCCAAGTACTATCTGTGACTCAGCAGGAGAAGGACTTA
This sequence comes from Ashinkailepas kermadecensis, assembly GCA_034440615.1. NCBI lineage: Eukaryota > Metazoa > Arthropoda > Thecostraca > Neolepadidae > Ashinkailepas > Ashinkailepas kermadecensis. Next base: position 169,595 of record JAOTOM010004837.1, read on the forward strand.
GGTGTTATTTTGAACACAAAATTGGGGGCATCAGAACAGACCAAAGAAGCCAGGAAGAAGGCACTAAGAATGCTTGGGGCAATACAGAGGAACGTGTCATACAAAAGTGAGGAGGTCATCAGGAAGCTTTACTGTGCATATGTCAGGCCACATTTGGAATACTGTGTCCAAGCTTGGTCCCCTAGTTATGAGAAAGATTGTTGGCTTTTAGAGAGAGTACAAAAGAGGGCAACAAAAATGGTTAATGGTATAGGCAACCTGGAATATGAGGAAAGACTGAAGAAATTGAACATGTTTTCACTTAGATATAGAAGGCTGAGAGGAGATCTCATCGAGGTTTTAAATTTGTTCATGGTCAGGAACAGGGATACCTCAGGGAAATGTTTGAATTTAACAGAAATGATGCAATTAGAGGTCATCAATTCAAAATTAAAGTTAATCACAGCAGGACAAGGTTAAGACAGTCTTTCTTCACCAACAGGGTAGTAGAACACTGGAACCAGCTGCCAGGAACCATTGTCAGTAGCAACACACTGAACATCTTTAAAAACGGCATAGACAATCATTATAAGAATAGGGGGATTGTTTTTCTGTATTCCAGGGAAGGTTGATCGACAGGGAGGAGTGGGAGTTGGGAGGAGTTTGTAATTGTTGACTGTGTTATGAAATAGCAAGTGAGTCTCTTATTAAGTCTAAATGCTTTATAACTTTATATAGGGTGTACCTAGCAGTGGATTCAGCACCTTCCTTCGGGATGTGATACTGATGAGATTGTCTATGGTAGCACAATGTGTATGATGGGAGGAGTTTGTAATTGTTGAGTGTATTATGCAATAGCACGTGAGTCTCTTATTAAGTCTGAACGCTTTATGAATTTCTGTGGGATGTGCCTAGCAGTGGATTCGGCACCTTCCTTCGGGATGTGATGCTGATGAGGTTGTCTATGGTGGCACGATGGGTGTGATGGGAGGAGCTTGTGATTATTGAGGGTGTTAGGCGGTAGCAAGTGAGTGGTGTTAGATGGGCTGGGATATATAGCTTCCTAGGAACTTGGGATAAGGGATTTATTTGGGGGGGGGGTATTTAAATTTTTTAACCTTTTTTTTTAAGGGTTAACCCAAAAGGGCCCCCTTGTTTTTTTTTTAATTTTAATTTTTTTATAATTTATTATTTTATTTTTTTATGACACATCTTGCCATCTAGTGAGAAATCCGTCCACTGTCGCGCCACAGACGCTGCGTTTTCTCCGTCCCTTCCCCAGACAGCTGATCAATGGCGTTACCAGGGTACGACTAGCCGGCATATTCCAGTCGAAAAATGCAAGTATTGCGTTAGAATCGCAATGCAATGAACATTTTAAGCTAGCCATGAAATCTGATACAAACCGATCTGAACAGTGTGTTCGTGCTATGCATCCGCCACTGCGCCGCATATCAGCTTCCCACGGGACGACAGCCGGTTCCCGAGGTCTGGAAAACTAACAATGTGCGCACACCACACGCATATTCAATGACACATCCTGCCATCTAGTGATAAATATTGTGATCTATGCTTCAACGTTCAATCGCATGACATTCATTCAACATCCGTTGTTATAAGACCTAGACCGTGCTGCTACCTAGCGATAGCTATCTGAAGTGATGCTTCTAGAAAATAGTGGAGTTCTTGAATCTGTGGAGGTTGCGAGCTGTGGAGGTTATGAACGCTTCGCAGTTGTGGAGGTTACGGGCTGTGGAGGTTACGACCGCTTGGAGTTGTGGAGGTTATACCTGTGGAGGTTATGAACGCTGCGGACTTGTGGAGGTTGTGAGCTGTGGAGGTTACGACCGCTTGGAGTTGTGGAGGTTATGACCTGTGGAGGTTATGAACGCTGCGGACTTGTGGAGGTTGTGAGCTGTGGAGGTTATGAGCGCTTCGTAGTTGTGGAGGTTGTGAGCTGTGGAGGTTATGACCTGTGGAGGTTACGACCGCTTCGGGTATATTGAATTTGTGGAGGTTATTAACTGTGGAGGTTATGATCTGTGGAGGTTATGATACGCTGTCGTTGTGATGTACCAACAACATTTTCCCATCTTCCAGTCTAATCCTGTAATTAAACTCTTCCTGCTTAGCAATAATAGTCGCAGGCTTTCCACGGTCGTACGAATTTATAGTACTCGCCTCCATCCATTCCCCGTTTGCGTGTCAATGCCGACCCTTGGCGTATGTGTGCCGATCGCTTGCGTGTGGCCCCTCTTCCCGTTTGTGTATGAATGTCGACCCTTGGTGTATAAGTGCCGACCGCTTGCGTGTGGATGCCGACCGCTTGTGTGGACGCCCACCGTTTGTATCTGGATGCCGACCGTTTGTGTGTGGATAGCGGCCGTTTGTGTGTGGATGCGGGCCGTTTGTGTGTGGATGCCGACCGTTTGTGTGTGGATGCCGACCTCGTGCTGCGCTAGCACGTAAAGCGCAGCGTTGAATGCGAGCCCCGGGCCGTCAACAGGGTGGTGTTGGGGGCGGGGCGGAGGGGGGGCAAGTGTTGATCCAGACGGCCGGCTTAGTGGATAGGCAAAGCCCAGCGTACGCCTCCACAGTTCACTGAAACCTTTTGAGACTTATTGGAAAATTTCGGCACCCGCCATATCTGGTAACGTCTCCTCAAAAGTCGCCGGCCCGCCGGCTCGGCCTGTGATTGGCTGATCTGCGCTGGATGGCGGACCGCTACAGGGGACACCGCGTGGCCCGCCGGGACAGGAGCTGGGCCCGCTACAGGTGACATCGCGTGCCCCGCCGGGACAGGAGCTGGGCTCGCTACAGGGGACACCGCGTGGCCCGCCGGGACAGGAGCTGGGCCCGCTACAGGGGACACCGCGTGGCCCGCCGAGACAGGAGCTGGGCCTGCTACAGGGGACACCGCGTGGCTCGCCGGCAGGAGTGGGCCGCTACAGGGGACACCGCTTGGCCCGCCGGGACAGGAGCTGGGCCCGCTACAGGTGACATCGCGTGCCCCGCCGGGACAGGAGCTGGGCTCGCTACAGGGGACACCGCGTGGCCCGCCGGGACAGGAGCTGGGCCCGCTACAGGGGACACCGCGTGGCCCGCCGGGACAGGAGCTGGGCCCGCTACAGGGGACACCGCGTGGCCCGCCGGGACAGGAGCTGGGCCCGCTACAGGGGACACCGCGTGGCCCGCCGGGACAGGAGCTGGGCCCGCTACAGGGGACACCGCGTGGCTCGCCGGGATAGGAGCTGGGCCCGCTACAGGTGACATCGCGTAGCCCGCCGGGACAGGAGCTGGGCCCGCTACAGGTGACATCGCGTGGCCCGCCGGGACAGGAGCTGGGTCCGCTACAGGGGACACCGCGTGGCCCGCCGGGACAGGAGCTGGGCCCGCTACAGGGGACACCGCGTGGCTCGCCGGGACAGGAGCTGGGCCCGCTACAGGTGACATCGCGTGGCACGCCGGGACAGGAGCTGGGCCCGCTACAGGGGACACCGCGTGGCCCGCCGGGACAGGAGCTGAGCCCGCTACAGGGGACACCGCGTGGCCCGCCGGGATAGGAGCTGGGCCCGCTACAGGTGACACCGCGTGGCCCGCCGGGACAGGAGCTGGGCCCGCTACAGGGGACACCGCGTGGTCCGCCGGGACAGGAGCTGGGCCCGCTGACCACCCGTGGCCGAACCACATATTGAATCAACTTTTGATAGTACTGGGCTGGGGAATATATTAATTATTATGATTATGGAATGGGGAATATGCTAATTAAAAGGTCCTGACGACACTAGAAATGGCTTTGTTTGCACCATTCATCATCCTAGTGTCACCCAGCCTTGCGCTATATACCACCAGGCCATCCAGCCCTGCGCTATATACCACCAGGCCATCCAGCCTTGTACTATATACCACCTAGCTTTGTGCTAGTAGCAACTGCAATAACAGCGAATCATTTTACATACACTATAAAACCCTCAAAAATGATTAAGGCTCAGGTATTCCTTAATTTCGTTGCAATTTCGGTACCTATCCATTCTAGCCTCAAGCAATCCATCAGGACTAGTCATGTCAGTATATGTAATACAATTACAAAATCACATTTATTGCCCGGCATTGTAGAATGCTTATCTTCTTTTTTCGTTTCAATAACGTGCTTATTATTGAACTGCAGACTAAATCCACGAACCGCCACGAATTCGCGATTCTGATTCAACCGACCCTCCACCCAGAGACAGGAACGCCCAAGTTCAACACTGTTCAACTTTCCGAAAAGGCCGGCCGCGGCCGCCGTCGCGCCAACAAAGCCCCCGCCAAACCCCCAATGTACTATTGGCGCCACAAATAGCCTTGCAGTCAGGCTGGACGTCCTGCCACTTCAATATCCTGCACAGGTATAGGTGTCGCGGGACCAGTACATGCAGGATAGTCAGGTGCCAGGACGCCCAGCCTGACTGCCAAGCTGTTTGTGACGCCAGTTATGTCTTCTTTAGTTTATATATTTATCCGAGTTATTCACGGTTGGCCGCCGCCCGCCACCGGGCGCATTCCATAGCCTGAGGCGTCCTTCCGGCGGAGCGGGGCGGCCAGCAGTCGGTGGCCGGTGGCGGTGCATACCGGGCTTCAGGACAGACATGTGGGTCAAGGTCTAGAAAGTCTCGGATAAAAAGACAACCATACGGAGTGTTTTGCAACGAACTTTATGCAGTCGAAGTTGCACCGAGTTTGCCATCTGACGTCTACCCCCGCCGGCCAGACTTGACGTCTACCGTGTGCTCCCTGTCGTTTGACGAATACTGCCTGCTATCTGCTGCCTACCATACAATGCCTGACGTCTACCTCCGACGCCCAGACTTGACGACTACCGTGTACTGCCTGCCATTTGACGAACACCGTCTGGTATCTGCTGCTCACCATACAATGTCTGACGTCCCTGAATCTATATATTCTGAAATCCCGACCGTGGAGGTGCTGAGCAGCTTTCGGCAGTACCAATTGGCATCTGAAAATCATGTGGCATATTATATGATGTAGCGCCACTTTGCCTGCCACATATATATTTTGCCAACCGTTTTGAACACTATTTTAGGAAGTGTATCCAGTGAGCACCATAGAACTTGTCGGTACTTGTCGTGACACCTGGCGTCACACGTGAATCGCAACTGTCAACGGACATGCGTGAGACGAACGGAACGACACGCATCCGCCGCGGTGGGAAGTTCCCAGCCTGTCATTTACCGCTGCGCATCCTTGCCAGTCAGACGCTGTGTCGTGCAGTCGCGTAGCCAGCGGCCAGCGATTACAGACCCAGGTCGCCTATGGTGCAGCAGCGGCCGGACACAGCACACATCGAGCACTGCCAAACCCCATGTATTGGTGCGAGTACAGAACAGCAATCACTCTCAGCCTCTTGTATACCGCGCTGAGCCGCACGACAGACCACTTAACACCACCCCGAGTCGTCGCCAAAACGTCGAAATTTACACCGGCCAGCGAGGATTGAACCCTCGACCTCACTGTACGGAAACAAACCCGTCGGCCACCCGCCACCCGAGGACCGGCTGCCGGCACAGGCCACAGACACAGGTGAGTCGTCGCCCGCACGGTGGGCACGTGCCCACAGGTAGGGTGGCCAGACCGACGGCATCTGCTGCGGACGCCGCGCTTCACGAGCGCCGAACGCATGCCGAGTTCGGAGCTCAGCAGCGGCCGGAAACATCAGCGGCATTAGACTGGGTGGACCCTGCCTAGTCAGAGTGACCCAGTGGCTGCAGGGTCAGTCTCAGGTGGGCCTGCCTGGCCAGAGTGACCCGTGGCTGCAGGGTCAGTCTCAGGTGGCCCTGTCTGACCAGTGACCCAGTGGCTGCAGGGTCAGTCTCAGGTGAGCCTGCCTGGCCAGGGTGACCCAGTGTCTGCAGGGTCAGTCTCAGGTGGGCCTGTCTGGCCAGAGTAACCCAGTGGCTGCAGGGTCAGTCTCAGGTGGGCCTGTCTGGCCAGGGTGACCCGTGGCTGCAGGGTCAGTTTCAGGTGAGCCTGCCTGGCCAGGGTGACCCAGTGGCTGCAGGGTCAGTCTCAGGTGGGCCTGTCTGGCCAGAGTGACACGTGGCTGCAGGGTCAGTCTCAGGTGGGCCTGTCTGGCCAGAGTGACCCGTGGCTGCAGGGTCAGTCTCAGGTGGGCCTGTCTGGCCAGAGTGACCCAGTGGCTGCAAGGTCAGTCTCAGGTGGGTCTGTCTGGCCAGGGTGACCCGTGGCTGCAGGGTCAGTCTCAGGTGAGCCTGTCTGGCCAGTGACCCGTGGCTGCAGGACGAGTCTCGCCCCCTGCGAAACGCCAAAGGCCGGGGACGGACGGCGCACAACTGTCAGCCCACCCCCGTGCTGCTTTCCCCGACAACCGGGGGATGGAGGCCGGCCGCAGTCCGGCAGGTGCCGCCGTGTCAGACCGCCCCCACACTGTCGGAACGCACCCATCACCACTTCACGGTGCGACTCGCCAGCAGCACGAGGTGTCGAAGGGCACACTGCTAGTCGATGGGAAGTGCTCGACTGGAGGAGCCACAGCGCGCCCGGCCGCCCGAAGCACCATTTTGCGGCAACGGACATCAATATAATAGCATTTGCAATCCCATGCAAGCCGATACATGCAGCTACAACTAGGACACGAACATCGCACGTCTGGTCCGGCCGGAGCTTCAGAGCCCTGTCCAATGTTCAGAAGCCGGCACTGTGACCACAACTGCAGATCATCCTTCCTCCTGCCAACACGTACATCGCCATCGGCGTTCTACAACGCGACTGCTCAGGCTGATCACGACCAGCAGCAGGCAGAAGTGGGATGTAACACAGAGTGCTGACTGTGCTCTGATGTTCGCCAAGAACGAAACACACTCGCACGTTCGCCACCATCGATAGCTTGAATAACGTGGGTACCTATGTGGCGCAGGAGGCGCACGCCACACCTTCAGTTGTGCGAGCGCCACCGTACCGTGGGTACCTATGTGGCGCAGGAGGCGCACGCCACACCTTCAGTTGTGCGAGCGCCACCGTACCGTGGGTACCTATGTGGCGCAGGAGGCGCACGCCACACCTTCAGTTGTGCGAGCGCCACCGTACCAAGTCGGAGCATCGACACACAGACATAGTCGGAGCTATGCCGGTGGCCCGCGCGTATTACAACACCCCTTCCCTTCCTTCCCTTCCTCCACACTCGCCATGTCCCATCGGGACTGGCTCCAGTGTAATCACACCTCGGTCCACTCCATCGCCATTTCTTCCACTCCGGCCCCGGTATAACCATACTTTGATCCACTCCCTCACCGTTTTCTCCACTCCGGCTCCGGTATAACCACACTTCGGTGCACTCCCGCGCTGCTAACGCCACTGCAGCTGAATTACAGCCTGACTCGTCAATTCGGGTTTCATTACGCCGACACTGCAGTTGGTCACGCTCCGGTTCCTCACGCATCTGGTCCGGGCACACTTCCAGCCAACGTCCGGTGGACCTTGGCGTATCTCAACCCTTCTCTATTCGAACGATATGAGAGCAGGAGCATTCGGAGCAGGAACAGCATCGTCCGTCTGCCCCGGTCCCGGCCCCATCTGACCTTGTGGCAGTCCCATCTGACTCTGAGGTGGTCCCATCTGACCCTGAGGCGGTCCCATCTGACCCTGAGGTGGTCCAATCTGACCCTGAAGCGGTCCCATCTGACCCTGAGGCGGTCCCATCTGATCTTGAAGATGTCCCAATTGACCTTGTGGCGGTCACATCTGACCCTGAGACGAGGGCATTGTGCCCTGTGTCGGTCCCACTTGGCCAGGGTATCCCTGGGGCGGCATCGGCCCGCCATGACCCGGCTGACCCATGTGATTCAGAACACCGCCAGTCGAGGTCATCTCTGCAGGATGAGCCACCGCCGGGTCCGCCTGAGCCACCTGACCTTGATGCGGCCCCATCTGACCTGGAGGCGGCGGCCTCAGCTGGCCAGGGTGGCCCTGCAGCTCCAGCTGGCCCGGCTGACCCTGTTGACCCACGTGGCCCGGGTACGCCTGCGGTGCTAGCTGGCAGCCGCCGGCGGGGGGCACTGCTCAGTGCCGACGGTCACCGGGCAGCCGCCACCAGCTTTCGCCGCCTCGGCCCCAAGGTTTCAGCATCTCAGGTGACAACAGACGGAGGTACGGCCACCACTCGTCTATAGTAGCTGCAGCAGCTTTCACGCCTTGGAGGCTCCATCTTTGTTTGCGTGTCGGACAGTTAGAAGCGAAAAATGATGAAATCGTGCTGTGCATGGAGTTGTTCCAAGCGTCTTGGTCACCAAGGCGATTCTTGGAAACAGATTTCGCTCCATCTGTAAGTGTTTTATTGCTCAATTTCTCATAAATATGAGGGTACATACAACAACAACCCCAAGGCCGAACAGCTGCGCCAAGCCATGCGACGTCTCACCCTGCACAACTTAAATTTACCATGAACCACATGGAACTGCGAGCACAGGACGGCAACGACCACGGTCTGCTGGACATCCGGCGTTCAACGCGTCAACGGGTTCAGGAGGGCGAAGGCAAGCCGATGCCAGCAGTCGTACAGCATGCCCTGGAGATGGGAGGTATCTGCTCTGCATTCGTGGAGTCGGGTACATCGCTGGGTATGTGTGCCGTAAACTGGTGGAGGAGCGTGGTGTGAAATGTACCGCGTGCGTTGGAGCAGTGCTGTGCAATGAAAAGGACCGTCCACCGCTTGAAGTCAGGCATCTGATGAACTTGCGGGACAACGGAGGCCTCGTCGTCCCTTCAGCGTCCACGTGCTGTGCTGTCATGTCGGCTGAGCGACACTTCACCGCACTAAAGAACTGCGGTGATATCACTCAACGGTCTAATCTAGCACTGGACATATGCATATGTAGATATCCCAAAGCAAGACTGGAGATCTCTCACCGAGCCAGGGGGTCCAGGTCCTTATTTTCAGACTTAACAGAGAAAATGACAACATTACCATAGTACCAAACTAGGTGTCACTTTGTGCACGCTGACTGGGGCCACTGGCCCCTTCGCTCATTGATTTCGTCACCTCACTAATGTATTTGCCCCCGCCCCAAGCAGAATATGTATGGATATGGATTGTGGCTTTACGACGCACTCAGCAGCTGAGGCCATATGGCGTCGCCTGCCTCTCACCCTGGCAGGAAGGGTGGGCATTGCGGGGAATATCACCCAGTACCTCCGGCATGCCAGACGTTCAGCTTAACCACGGAGCTACGGACGCCCCCCAAGCATGCTTTTTGCTTTTATTATGTTAGGCACTTCGGCCTGCTCAGGCCATTTCGTGCCGGGAATAGAAATAGAGAGATAAAAAATATCATGTTCTAAAAGTCAATTTACAAGTCCTGAAGTAAGTTGGTTTTTCGGAGAAAAATGACAAGGAGGTTGACGAGAACAGGGTGTGTATCTCCTATAGTGTGGACAGAGAAAAGGGGATGTTGTGTGTACAGCAGTAGTTGGTAAGTGTTTTTCCATGTTCATGGCATGGTTGACAGTGTATGAGAATATGTGAAACGGTAAGATGAGTGTTGCATGATGGGCATGAAGGTCGTGGTGAAGCAGTGTAAATATATCGATGGGTGAGAAAAGTGTGACCTATGCGGAGCCGCGATATATCTTTTTCTTCTTGTCTGTTTTTGTATATGATGTGGTCCAGTTTTCGATGACAGGTTTGATGAGACGTAATTGTGTGTAGTTTGTGGTTTCAGTCCATTGTTGGTTCCAAAAATGTCGAATGTTCTGTCGTATTGTTGATTTGATGGCGTCAAAATATAGTGGGATTTATGTGATGTGTGGTAATTATAATGTTGTTTTGCGAAATGATCTGCTTCCTCGTTTCCTGGGATGCCACAGTGACTGGGCACCCACAGGAAACGGACCTTCATGCCCATCAGATGAAGTGTTTCAAGTGTCATGAATGGAAATATGGCAATGGTGCGAAAAGGAAAGTGAAGAAAGAGATTCAAGAACAGATTTTGAGTCGGAACAAATGACGACATGGCGCATGGGGTGACAAATTGAACGGTTGCGGACATAGCGAAGGGCAGTGAGAATGGCGTGCAATTCGGCGATGAAAATGGAGGTCCCGTTTGGCATGCGATGTTGTTTTGTGTATGTACCGGAAACAATGGCATTTCCTGTGCAATTTGCGTCTTTGGATCCGTCGGTGAAAACAAAAGGAACATGGCAATAACGAGAACGAAACTGGTGGAATTTTTGTTTTGGCGCATTCTGGACAAAGCTGTGATTTTGGAGTGGTGGTGAGATAGAAAATATGTCTTTCGGTCATCTGCCACGGTGGTGTAGTTGGTGGAGAAAGAGCAGTAATATGTGGAATGTTGTATTGGAGTTGTGTAGAAAATGTTTTAATGTGTGAAGCTATGGTAAGGCCGGTTCGCTTTTCGGCGGTACCTAAATATTCGTGGTGTAGATTTGGGAGAATTTGTAAAGACGCGTGTGTGCGGTGGTGTTCTCTAAATTGAATTTTTGCGGCATATCTGAGTGTTTGTTCAATTCTTCGGGGACCTAATGATGGAATTCCTGATTCGATTTGTAAAGAAGTAATGTGAGACGTGGTCATTGCACCGAGTGCTATGCGAATAAATTTATTTTGTAAGGTGTCAAAAAGTTTCAAAGCGGAGGTGCTGCCACTTGCTTAAACTATGGAGCCATATTCTATGATGAGAAGAACCAAGGATTTGTATAATTGTAATAGCGTGTGACGATCGGATCCGAATGATGAAGACGTAATACAGCGAAATAAATTGAGTCTGTGAAAACATTTGGTCTGGATGTGTTTGACGTGCTGGTGCATGGAAAGCTTGCGATCGAAAATAACACCAAGAAATTTGAACGAATTTACCAAATGTATGTCAGTGTTTCCGAGGTGAAGTGGTATATCTTGATTTGGGCACGGAGTTGATTTGCTGAATATCATTGTGGCAGATTTTGGAGCTGAAAATGTGAAGCCGTATTTGATGGACCATTGGTGTATCCGGTCAAGTGCGTTTTGAAGTCTAAATAAGCAATGTGTTTCATTTTTATCTGTGCACCAAATTGCGCTGTCATCTGCAAAAAGAGAGTGATATCTGAGGTGGCATGTCGGTGAAAATATCGTAAACAGCTTCCCTGTGGTAATCCATTTTTCATGAAATGTAACTCGGAAATCGCTGACCTGCACCGGAGATGAAAATGATGGGAACCGGACAAAAATCCTATCAAATAACGAGCTAAATTTCCTTTCACGCCGAAGTGAAGAAGTTTGGAAATTAATGCCGGTTTGTATACCATATCATACACTTTACTAATGTCTAAAAATACTGCAATGGTGTGTTCATCTTGTTTATAACCAAGGCGTATGTCAGTTTCTAATCGAATGAGATAATCTATTGTACTGTGGCCATGACGAAAGCCGCATTGAATTGGAGATAACACATGATTTGTTTCTAAGTACCAGGTCAGTCTTTTTACAATCATATGTTCTAAACGTTTTCCTAGACAACTGGTGAGAGCGATTGGTCGGAAATTGTTGGGGTTGCTGTGGTTTTTGCGCTGGTTTTGGAATAGGGATGATGAGGGCTTCCTTCCAGGTTTCGGGGAAAGTATGGCCAGACCATTATGATTAAATGTTTGTAAGATGCAATGTTTTGTATTGTTGGATAAATGTCTGAAAAAGGAATAATGTAAATTGTCGGTACCTACCGAAGTATTACCGGCTGAGGAAATTGCAGTATCTAGTTCTGAAACTTGAAACGGGATATTGTATGTTTCAGTGTTGTCCGACTCAAATTGTGCCAAATCGGTGTGAAATGTGTGTTGTGCATTTTGTAGAAATTCCGGTCTGTAGTTGTTGTCCGAGCTATTGTGAGCCATGGTGTCCGCTATTATATTTAGTGTTGTTTGTGGGTCTGTAATTGTGGTCTTTTGAATTTCGAGTGCCGGGAGTGATTTTAATGGAGTGCGTCCTGATAATCGGCGGATTAACTGCCAGATTTTGCTTAAAGGTGTTCGAGAGGTGAGTTGCTGTAAATATAGTGACCATGAACGGCGACGAGCTCCGCGAATGATGCGGCGTGTCTTCGCACGTTCATAATTACGGTTGACTAAATTTTGCTGGCCGGGATGGCGTAAATATTTTATAAATGCTCTCTTTCTTGCGGGTATTGCTCGGGAAACTTCTATCGACCACCATGGGACTGGTGTTCTTTTTGTGACATGTTTTGTTAGTGGAATACCGGTGGAAGCTGCTTCGAAGAGTGTTTTGGTAACTTGGTTGATGTTTTCGACGGGAGAAATGTTGGGGTTGTATTGAATATGTGAAAGTTCCTGAAAAGTTGTCCAATCGGCCTTCCAAATTTTCCAGCGGGGGATACAACTGGGTGTGGTATCGGCAGTTGTTGACATGGTCGGTATTAATCGAATGGGGTAGTGATCGCTATCATGAATGTCCGTTTCTATTGTCCAATGAAAGTCGTTGGCCAGGGCTGGAGAACAAATTGTTAAATCAATGGCAGTTTCTGTATTGTGACCGAGGTGGAAAAATGTTGGCTCACCGGTGTTGAGTAGTACTAAATTGTGTCTGTCTAAGATGTGTTCAACTATGCGTCCGCGAGAGTCTGGAAGTGTGCGTGTTCTATCCCACGCTGCGCTATGGGCGTTAAAATCGCCAAATAAAATGAAAGGGTTTTTGAATTGGGCTATGAGGTTTTCTAATTCTGTCAAAATGTTTGTGTTTTCTGTATATGGTGGAATATATAATGAACATACATCTATGTTCCTAGCATGAAAACGCATAGTACAAGCCACGGCTTGTAATGGTGAATTGAGTGTAATTTGTGTATGTGTGTAATCATTGTTTATGTAAAGGGCTGTACCGCCACTACGGTGTGATTCTCGGACCTCATCGTGGAGGTATAGCGAATAATTGAAAAGATTGAAATTATATGTATCGGTAGGCAAAAACCAGGTTTCTTGAAGTGCGATGAGAATTGGAGTTAAGATGCTAAAAGGCTTTCATTTCTGCTCATTTGGAAATCAGACTACGGCAGTTCCATTGGAGAAATATGGACATTGGTGAGAATTCATACTTGTCGGCACCTTTCGGTGCCTGGCGCAGCCACGATTGCAGCTCGGGCGGGCATGTGGGTTGGGTGCGTCCGGCGGTGGATGGCCCGTCAGTACCGTCCGGCCGACCGGTGACCTTGGCAGGTTCACGCCGGCCGTCCACTGCCGCAGGGGACGCCCGCCGGCTGGGAGTTGGTCGGATCACGTGGGCGCCGGGGGACGAGACGGGGACTGACGGGGAACGAGAATTTGCTCCCGCAGCGGAGTGACTGCGGGGCCTATCACTCCTCCCTGGAGTGGTCCGTTTGTTTGGAGCCGGAGTGGTCTGAGTGTTGGGAGCCAGGGTGGTTTGTGTCGGTGTGGTCAGTGGAGTAAGTTTTTTTAGTGGAGCTAAACCTGGAATCATGTCTGTTTGCATCGAGGCAGAAGTAGTGTTGACGCTACGTGTTGGGGGAGCAACGGTGGCCGCCTGGGCTTAAGTTTTAGTTGATGGAGAGGCGGCCTCGACAGACGGTCGGGCCTGGGGTTATGACACCCCGGTCGTGGCTTTGACAGCGCAGACCTCCTTCTCCTTGTGCCATACTGGACAGAGGGGTGATGTGGTCAGGTGGTCCGATGTGTTGCAGTTGAGACAGTGGACAGGTTTGGAGCAGGTGGAATCAGGATGGGGTTGATTCACCACACTTTGGGTAGCGGGCTGTTTGGCGACAAGTATTGCTGCCATGCCCAAAACGCTGGCGATTGAAACAGCGGAGAGGATTGGGAATAAAGACACGGACTTTGAATCGGATGTAGTCGGCGAGGAGGGTCTTGGGAAGAGTTGTAGAGTTGAAGGTAAGGACTAGGAGACTCGTGTCACGTTTCTGGCCATCTTTGAAGGATGTGATGCGGCGGACGTGGGTCACCCCTTCCGGCCTGAGGTCCGCTTGAATATCTTCCTCAGACATGAAGCGGAGCTCCGGCGCGAAGACGGTGCCCTTGGTGGAATTGCGGTTGGAGTGGAGTGAAATGGTCACGGATTTACCACAAAATGTGGTGGTACGGAGGAGGGCTTTGGTTTGGGCTCGGGTTTGGGTTTTGATGACGAGGGTTCGGTTGGCTGGGGCTTCAATGTCAGGATTGGCTAAGGAACAAATGGCGAGGAGCTACTTGGTTGGCCAGAAAACGTTGACACGACGAAAGGAGACGGACTCATCGACAGGCTTTACTACGATGTATGATCCAGCACTGTCGAGGTAGGGTTCAATGGGTTCAGGTTGGGATGAAGTGGTCTGGTTCGAGCGTGGGTCAGTGGCGTGGAGAGTGATGGTTTGGTCTGGATTGCGAGGCGAGGTCGGCGACCACGTGACCCGACCGACTCCCAGGCGACGGGCATCCCCTGCGGCAGTGGCCGGCCGCCGTGAGCCGGCTGCCAAGGTCACCGACCAGCCGGACGGCTCGGGTGCAGCCGTCCGACCTCAATCCACACGCCCGCCTGACCTCCACGCATGGATCAGGCAAGCACCGAAAGGTGCACACAAACAATAATATTTCTTCTCCCAATGTCTGCATTTTTACAATGGAATTGCTGTATTTTAATATCCAAATGGGCCGAAAAGAAATAAAAGCTTTTTTCAGCATTCTCACACCTATTCTCATCGCACTTCAGGAAACCTGGTTCTTACCCACCGATACATATAAATTCAATCTTTACAATTATTCGCTATGCCGTCACGACGAGGTCAATGGACCCACCGCAGTGGCGGTACAGCACTTTACATCAATAATGATTATACACATACACAAATTACACTTAATTCGCCTTTACAAGCCGTAGCTTGTACATTGCGTTTTCATGGTAGGAATATAGATGTATGTTCGCTATATATTGCATCACACAGACAACACAAACATTTTGACACGATTAGAAAACCTCATCACACATTTCAAAAACCCTTTTATTTTACTTGGCGATTTTAACGCTCATAGCCCAGCGTGGGATAGAACACGCACACTTCCAGACATCCGCGGACGCATAGTTGAACACATCTTAGACAGACACAATTTAGTATTACTCAACAGCGGTGAGCCAACATTTTTCCACCTCGGTCACAATACAGAAACTGCCATTGATTTAACAATTTGTTCTCCAGCCCTGGCCAACGACTTTCATTGGACAATAGAAACGGACATTCATGATAGCGATCACTACCCCATTCGATTAATACCGACCATGTCAACAACTGCCGATACCACACCCAGTTGTATCCCGCGCTGGAAAATTTCGAACGCCGATTGGACAACTTTTCAGGAACTTTCACATATTCAATACAACCCCAACATTTCTCCCGTCGAAAACATCAACCAAGTTACCGAAACACTTTTCGAAGCAGCTTCCACCGCTATTCCACTAACAAAACCTGTCACAAAAAGAACACCAGTCCCCTGGTGGTCGATAGAAGTTTCCCAAGCAATAGCCGCAAGAAAGAGTGCATTTAGAAAATATTTACGCCATCCTGACCAACAAAATTTAGTCAACCGTAATTATAAACGTGCGAAGACACGCCGCATCATTCGCGAAGCTCGTCGCCGTTCATGGTCATTATATTTACAGCAACGTACCTCTCAAACACCTTCAAGCAAAATCTGGCAGTTAATCCGCCGATTATCAGGACGCACACCATTTAAATCACTCCCGGCCCTCAACATTCAAAACACCACAATTACCGACCCACAAACAATAGTAAACACAATAGCGGACACCATGGCTCACAATATAGCTCTGACAACCACTACAGACCGGAATTTTTACAAAATGCACAAAACACATTTAACACCGATTTGGCACAATTCGATTCGGTCAACACTGAAACATACAATATCCCTTTTCAAGTTTCAGAACTGGATACTGCAATTTCCTCCGCTGGTAATACTTCTGTAGGTCCCGACAATTTACATTATTCCTTTTTCAGACATTTATCCAACGACACAAAACATTGCATCTTACAAACATTTAATGCATTATGGTCTGGCCATACTTTCCCGAATCCTGGAAGGAAGCCCTCATCATTCCTATACCAAAACCCGGCAAAAACCACAGCAACCCCAACAATTTTCGACCCATCGCTCCCACCAGTTGTCTAGGAAAACTTTTCGAATGTATGATTGTAAAAAGACTGACCTGGTACTTAGAAACAAGTTATCTTTTATCACTAATTCAATGCGGCTTTCGTCATGGCCACAGTACGATAGATCATCTCATTCGATTAGAAACTGACATCCGCCTTGGTTATGAAAAACATGAACACACTTCGCAGTATTTGTAGACATTAGCAAACCGTATGATATGGTATACAAACCGGCATTAATTTCCAACTTCTTCACTTCGGCGTCAAAGGAAATTTAGCTCGTTATTTGATAGGATTTTTGTCTGGCTGCCGTCATTTTCATCTGCGGTGCAGGTCAGCGGTTTCCGAGTTACATTTCATGGGAAACGGATTACCACAGGGAAGCTGTTTATCACCAGTCTTATTCAACATTATCATTAACGATATTTTCACCGACATGCCACCTCAGATATCATACTCCCTTTTTGCAGATGACAGTGCAATTTGGTGCACAGATAAAAATGAAACACATTGCTTATTTAGGCTCCAAAACGCACTTGGCCGGATACACCAATGGTCCATCAAATAGGGTTTCATATTTTCAGCTCCAAAATCTGCCATAATGATATTCAGCAAATCAACTCCGTGCCCAAATCCAGAAACACCACTTCACCTCGGAAACACTGACATACATTTTGTAAATTCGTTCAAATTTCTTGGTGTTATTTTCGATCGAAAGCTTTCCATGCACCAGCACGTCAAACACATCCAGACCAAATATTTTCACAGACTCAATTTATTTCGCTGTATTACGTCTTCAGCATTCGGATCCGATCGTCACACGCTATTACAATTATACAAATCCTTCGTTCTTCTCATCATAGAATATGGCTCCGTAGTTTACGCAAGTGGCAGTACCCCCGCTTTGAAACTTTTGGACACCTTACAAAATAAATTTATTCGCATAGCACTCGGTGCAGTGACCACGTCTCCCATTACTTCTTTACAAATCGAATCAGGAATTCCACCATTAGCTCTCCGAAGAATTGAACAAACACTCAGATATGCCGCAAAAATTCAATTTAGAGAACACCACCCCACACACGCATCTTTACAATTTCTCCAAAATCTACACCACGAATATTTAGGTCCCGCTGAAAAGCGAACCGGCATTACCATAGCTTCACGCATTACAACATTTTCTACACAACTCCAATACAACATTCCACATATTACTGCTCTTTCTCCACCAACTACACCACCGTGGCAGATGACCGAAAGACATATTTTCTATCTCACCACCACTCCAAAATCACAGCTTTGTCCAGAATGCGCCAAACAAAAATTCCACCAGTTTCGTTCTCGTTATCGCCATGTTCCATTTGTTTTCACCGATGGATCCAAAGACGCAAATTGCACAGGAAATGCCATAAATGCCATTGTTTCTGGTACATACACAAAACAACATCGCCTGCCAAACGGGACCTCAATTTTCATCGCCGAATTGCACGCCATTCTCACTGCCCTTCGTTATGTCCGCAACCGTTCAATTTGTCACCCCATGCGCCATGTCGTCATTTGTTCCGACTCAAAATCTGTTCTTCACTCTCTTTCTTCACTTTCCTTTTCGCACCATTGCCATATTTCCATTTATGACACACTTGAAACGCTTCATCTGATGGGCATGAAGGTCCGTTTCCTGTGGATGCCCAGTCACTGTGGCATCCTAGGAAACGAGGAAGCAGATCATTTCGCAAAACAACATTACAATTACCAAACATCACATAAATCCCACTACATTTTGACGCCATCAAATCAACAATACGACAAAACATTCGACATTTTTGGAACCAACAATGGACTGAAACCACAAACTACACACAATTACGTCTCATCAAACCTGTCATCGAAAACTGGACCACATCATATAAAAAAACAGACAAGAAGAAAAAGTTATATCGCGGCTCCGCATAGGTCATACTTTTCTCACCCATCGATATATTTACACTGCTTCACCACGACCTTCATGCCCATCATGCAACACTCATCTTACCGTTTCACATATTCTCCTACACTGTCAACAATGCCATGAACATGGAAAAACACTTACCAACTACTGCTCTACACACAGCATCCCCTTTTCTCTGCCCACACTATTAGGAGATACACACCCTGTTCTCGTCAACCTCCTTGTCATTTTTCTCCGAAAAACCAACTTACTTCAGGACTTGTAAATTGACTTTTAGAACATAATATTTTTTATCTCTCTATTTCTATTCACGGCACGAAATGGCCTGAGCAGGCCGAAGTGCCTAACATAATAAAAGCAAAAAGCATGCTTCGGGGGCGTCGGTAGCTCCGTGGTTAAGCTGAGCGTCTGGCATGCCGGAGGTACTGGGTGATATTCCCCGCGATGCCCACCCTTCCTGCCAGGGTGAGAGGCAGGCGACGCCATATGGCCTCAGCTGCTGAGTGCGTCGTAAAGCCACAATCCATATCCATACATATTCTGCTTGGGGCGGGGGCAAATAAATTAGTGAGGTGACGAAATCAATGAGCGAAGGGGCCAGTGGCCCCCGTCAGCGTACACAAAGTGACACCTAGTTTGGTACTCTGGTAATGTTGTCATTTTCTCTGTTAAGTCTGAAAATAAGGACCTGGACCCCCTGGCTCGGTGAGAGATCTCCAGTTTTGCTTTGGGATATCTACATATGCATATGTCCAGTGCTAGATTAGACCGTTGAGTGATATCACCGCAGTTCTTTAGTGCGGTGAAGTGTCGCTCAGCCGACATGACAGCACAGCACGTGGACGCTGAAGGGACGACGAGGCCTCCGTTGTCCCGCAAGTTCATCAGATGCATGACTTCAAGCGGTGGACGGTCCTTTGCATTGCACAGCACTGCTCCATCGCACGCGGTGCATTTCACACCACGCTCCTCCACCAGTTTACGGCACACATACCCAGCGATGTACCAGACTCCACGAATGCAGAGCAGATACCTCCCATCTCCAGGGCATGCTGTACGACTGCTGGCATCGGCTTGCCTTCGCCCTCCTGAACCCGTTGACGCGTTGGACGCCGGATGTCCAGCAGACCGTGGTCGTTGCCGTCCTGTGCTCGCAGTTCCATGTGGTTCATGGTAAATTTAAGTTGTGCAGGGTGAGACGTCGCATGGCTTGGTGCAGCTGTTCGGCCTTGGGGTTGTTGTTGTATGTACCCTCATATTTATGAGAAATTTAGCAATAAAACACTTACAGATGGAGCGAAATCTGGTTCCAAGAATCGCCTTGGTGACCAAGACGCTTGGAACAACTCCATGCACAGCACGATTTCATCATTTTTCGCCTCTAACTGTCCGACACGCAAACAAAGATGGAGCCTCCAAGGCGTGAAAGCTGCTGAAGCTACTATAGACGAGTAGTGGCCGTACCTCCGTCTGTTGTCACCTGAGATGCTGAAACCTTGGGGCCGAGGCGGCGAAAGCTGGTGGCGGCCGCCCGGTGACCGTCGGCACTGAGCAGTGCCCCCCCCCGGCGGCGGCTGCCAGCTAGCACCGCAGGCGTACCCGGGCCACGTGGGTCAACAGGGTCAGCCGGGCCAGCTGGAGCTGCAGGGCCACCCTGGCCAGCTGAGGCCGCCGCCTCCAGGTCAGATGGGGCCGCATCAAGGTCAGGTGGCTCAGGCGGACCCGGCGGTGGCTCATCCTGCAGAGATGACCTCGACTGGCGGTGTTCTGAATCACATGGGTCAGCCGGGTCATGGCGGGCCGATGCCGCCCCAGGGGTACCCTGGCCAAGTGGGACCGACACAGGGCACAATGCCCTCGTCTCAGGGTCAGATGTGACCGCCACAAGGTCAATTGGGACATCTTCAAGGTCAGATGGGACCGCCTCAGGGTCAGATGGGACCGCTTCAGGGTCAGATTGGACCACCTCAGGGTCAGATGGGACCGCCTCAGGGTCAGATGGGACCACCTCAGAGTCAGATGGGACCGCCACAAGGTCAGATTGGGCCGGGACCGGGGCAGACGGACGATGCTGTTCCTGTTCCGGATGCTCCTGCTCTCATATCGTTCGAATAGAGAAGGGTTGAGATACGCCAAGGTCCACCGGACGTTGGCTGGAAGTGTGCCCGGACCAGATGCGTGAGGAACCGGAGCGTGACCAACTGCAGTGTCGGCGTAATGAAACCCGAATTGGCGAGTCAGGCTGTAATTCAGCTGCAGTGGCGTTAGCAGCGCGGGAGTGCACCGAAGTGTGGTTATACCGGAGCCGGAGTGGAGAAAACGGTGAGGGAGTGGATCAAAGTGTGGTTATACCGGGGCCGGAGTGGAAGAAATGGCGATGGAGTGGACCGAGGTGTGATTGCACTGGAGCCGGTCCCGATGGGACATGGCGAGTGTGGAGGAAGGGAAGGAAGGGAAGGGGTGTTGTAATACGCGCGGGCCACCGGCATAGCTCCGACTATGTCTGTGTGTCGAAGCTCCGACTTGGTACGGTGGCGCTCGCACAACTGAAGGTGTGGCGTGCGCCTCCTGCGCCGCATAGGTACCCACGTTATTCAAGCTATCGATGGTGGCGAACGTGCGAGTGTGTTTCGTTCTTGGCGAACATCAGAGCACAGTCAGCACTCTGTGTTACATCCCACTTCTGCCTGCTGCTGGTCGTGATCAGCCTGAGCAGTCGCGTTGTAGAACGCCGATGGCGATGTACGTGTTGGCAGGAGGAAGGATGATCAGCAGTTGTGGTCACAGTGCCGGCTTCTGAACATTGGACAGGGCTCTGAAGCTCCGGCTGGACCAGACGTGCGATGTTCGTGTCCTAGTTGTAGCTGCATGTATCGGCTTGCATGGAATTGCAAATGCTATTATCTTGACGGCCGTTGCCGCAAAATGGTGCTTCGGGCGGCCGGGCGCGCTGTGGCTCCTCCAGTCGGGCACTTCCCATCGACCAGCAGTGTGCCCTTCGACACCTCGTGCTGCTGGCGAGTCGCACCGTGAAGTGGTGATGGGTGCGTTCCGACAGTGTGGGGGCGGTCTGACACGGCGGCACCTGCCGGACTGCGGCCGGCCTCCATCCCCCGGTTGTCGGTGAAAGCAGCACGGGGGTGGGCTGGCAGTTGTGCGCCGTCCGTCCCCGGCCTTTGGCGTTTCGCAGGGGGCGAGACTCGTCCTGCAGCCACGGGTCACCCTGGCCAGACAGGGCCACCTGAGACTGACCCTGCAGCCACGGGTCACCCTGGCCAGACAGGACCACCTGAGACTGACCCTGCAGCCACGGGTCACTCTCGCCAGACAGGGCCACCTGAGACTGACCCTGCAGCCACGGGTCACCCTGGCCAGACAGGGCCACCTGAGACTGACCCTGCAGCCACGGGTCACACTGGCCAGACAGAGTCCATCCAGTATAATGCCGCTGATGTTTCCGGCCGCTGCTGAGCTCCGAACTCGGCATGCGTTCGGCGCTGGTGAAGCGCGGCGTCCGCAGCAGATGGCGTCGGTCTGGCCACCCTACCTGTGGGCACGTGCCCACCGTGCGGGCGACCACTCACCTGTGTCTATCTGTGTCCACCTGGAACTTGACCATTTTAACGGTCAAGTTCCAATCCAACGCAAATCGGTTTCTTCGGTCGACTCGCATTTTTTAGTTTTCGCCCAAACCTGCCCAAATCTTGCATCAAGCGACAGTTCTTGGTGAACCCTCGATGAACACTTCATACTGAGATATGTTAAGGTCAAACCTCAAAGTAACGTTAGGTTGAGTTATTCGATGGCCTCGCGTTCGGTTACTTCGTTCAAATTTCTATCAAACGGGCGTCATTCGACGCAGCTCTACCTAGCGCAGGTCAATTTATATCCGAAGTACCCTTTATATAATATATTGATATATATATATATATATATATATATATATATATATATATATATATATATATATATATATACATATATGAATACAGGAGTCTTTCGAATATAAAGTGACCGCAATCCGAGGAGTTTCCGAAGAGTGGGGGTTCGCTAGGTAGGTAGGGGGCCCTCTTCATCCCCCTCCCCAGGACGAAATCCTGGCTACGCCACTGGCGCGGTCGAATGTCAAGACGGCTGCTAACTCACCCGTACGCAGATGTAAAAGGCACGCGCCCAAATGCAATCAGGCAAAACACTGCATTCTCCTAATGGGTGTCTTTCAGCCAGCCTTAATGGCCTGCTAGAATGACCGCATTGAGCGTCAACGTCCACCTTGAAAGCACCGCCACATATATCAGAACAGACGCTGCCATTCTGTCCCGTGGCGGATTTGTACCTCACAAAGGCGGCTCAATGCCCGCCGATCAGACGAGGCAATACCCCGGCGGCACAACACAGTTAACCATGACTTTGCTGGGGTGCGTTGGCTGGCGGGCATACCATTGTATCCGGCCAAGCCATCAGCAACCACGGTGACAGCATTAGCAATGGACATGCCGACACCGCTGCGCCTGATTGCAATCGGGGGATCGGGATAATGAACCCGGCGCTGGACGGGATCGGAATAATGAATCCGGCGCTGGACGTTTATCAGGCACCACTGACCAGCCATAGCAGCCAGCTGCAGGCGTAGAACTGCGTAGGGAAGTGTGTGCATACACATTGAGCTTCACATGTACTGCGGGGGAGGGCAGTCGCCGGGTAAATTATGTTAATAACCCACGAGTCAATCGGGCCATGGGAATTTTTTGCCCCCACACCTGAGGTTTACGGCGATAAGAGTCAAACCAAATGAGGCAACAGTTTGGGACTTGCAGTACCTTTAAATGAACACCTAGGGTACCTTGTGAAAGACAATTGACCTGAAGGTCATCTTAGGTTATGCCCTAATTGCATCATAAAGTCTTCAGTAGGCGCTATTTTTAACGTATTAAACGGTTGCTGGTTGCTATGCAGTACAACCAGACCAACGTATACGGACAGGTCAATGCAGGTGCAGTTGGTACACCAGAGGTCATTTTGTAATCGTGTCATGGATGATGTACGCTTGGATTGGAAACTCCGCGTCGGCGCCTTTGATCTGCGCGTATCAGCGGTACCGACCTGCCACCTAGCGGAGGGTAAGTAAAAAACGCGGAAACGCGGCCAGTTTTAGGCCGTGCGCCTATGGGAGCTCGGGGTACGCATTTCGTATTGGAATTTTTTTCCCAATTTATTCAGCCACCCAAGGAGGATTGCATCTGCCTTTCATTACACAGAATTGATCAAGGAACCTTACCATTATTTCCTTATTGACTTATTACGCTCCGTTCTGAAGTTGCCGTGATGCGAAGTGAATGCATCTGTGAGAGGTATTTCGTAGCCCATTTCTACGAAAGGGTCGGCCCGCCAATGTTGATTTATTGAAAGGATCGGAGGGGGCAAAATACATGAAGGCAATAGGCAGACCAAAATGAATAGGGGGTCACATTCCATAGGCTCCCATGTTAGACGTTTAAATTATTCCGGGTGGGGGAGGCAAGCATTGAGGGGGCAGTTTCACCCTTAACACGCGCCCTGGAGGGCCTCTGAAAATTACGCGCACTGGAGGGGGGCGGATTCTGCCCCCCCCCTAAGATATCGGCTCCTATTAAAGCTGGAGGAACGACATTCGCAGGGTGGATGGGTACGGTAGTGAACTCCATTGTGTGCACATTTCATGACCTTAGGTCAATATCTTAAAGGTCAA
This sequence comes from Ashinkailepas kermadecensis, assembly GCA_034440615.1. Classification (NCBI taxonomy): domain Eukaryota; kingdom Metazoa; phylum Arthropoda; class Thecostraca; family Neolepadidae; genus Ashinkailepas; species Ashinkailepas kermadecensis. Next base: position 193,446 of record JAOTOM010004837.1, read on the forward strand.
ATGAGGTCACATTTGTCAAAATTTTCTTGTTTTGCGTGGGCTTGGCGTGTCATTGTTATGGATCGCTGTGAATGTGTTTAAATGCTCCAGAATGGGCATTAATGATGTTTTGGACATTACTAATGATGAAATACAGATGATAAACCCGACATTTGACCTCAGGTCACCTATATAGCAGCACTTCATCAGGTCAGTTACCTGTTTCAGTTATCCGAACCGGGCCGCCCGCCCGACTGTTCCGTCGGGCAGCTCGGCGCTATCGGCTTCGCGAAGAAACGAGTGAAGTACATGAATAAAGTATGGAAACGCAATGACAAACAGTAATGCATTTATGACAACATTCCAGTTGATCAAGTTTGGTTCCATTAACCTGTCATGAACTTGACCTGACTTGACCTCGGTGACCTAACAGGACCTTGAAACTATATAGCATATCAATATACATCAAACAAGTCGCTAGTGTTTCCAAGAACACTTCCCTTTTGCAAATACGAGAAGCGCATTCTCGTATACGGGAAGCGCATCAGCGCCGATTTTCGTGGTCTGGCGCTTGAATTTTTGTTTTCCTTTAGCTTGAACTAACTTGGAAATTTTTCGGCCGATTTCCATTTTTCTTGTTTTAAAGGACGTGCCGGTCATTTCTAAGCAGGTACGCAGAAAATCGCGTATATCGACCGGTAAAATCTGCAGTTATGTACGAAAAACCGGAGGGGTGGGCGGATTTCGCCCCCCCTTCAGTGCGCGTGTTAAAGATAAGAATGGGCGGTTCTGCTATCGCCCCCACCCTCCTTGCTCTCTAGATATGTGGCTTATATTTTCCGGTGGAGTGGTTTACGCAACTGAATGGGTGAATACAGACTTCGGCGTACCAACCAATACGCAAAGGGGATTGAGCGGAAGTTCCATGGAGGGTACAAGCCCCCTACACCATACCACTGACAAATTTATGATTTTACCAAGGAGTCATTTCTTCAGAGGGGCGGCTCTTGGTCCAGTACATTTGGACGGGGTACACTCCGATCTCCCAGAAGGGCAACATTTGTTTTTGTCTGAGGAGTGCCTTTCGCCGAAAAATTCGCGGCGTGCGTTCGGACTCCCAGAGGACTGCTGTTCCTAGGCCGAGGAGCGCGTTGCACTGAGAAATTCGAGGGAGGGGGTACACTGGAACCTCCAAGAGAGGCGTCCTTTGAGTCATAAGGGGCGCCACTTTCGCTTCCTCCCCCTTGGATCATATCAACATCGGTGGGCCGACCCTTGGGTCGAGGTGGGCTCCCACTCACAAATTTCTTCACTTCACACCACGACAACTTCTGAATGGAGCGTAATAAATCAATAAGGAAAAAACGGTAAGGTTCCTTAATCAATTATGTATCATGAAAGGCTGATGCAATCCTTCTGGGATGGCTGAATCAATTGGAAAAAATGCGAATACGAAATGCGTACCCTGAAATCCCATAGGCGCACGGCCTAAAACAGGCCGCGTTTCCGTGTTTTTACTTACCCTCAGCTGAGTGGGCCCATACGCAAACAGCTGTTGGTTTCCAATCCAGGCGTACATGATCCATGATCGTGTCACCTCAACCAGGTTCACCTGGTCATATTCATATGATGATTTTATTAATGCGTGATGAGCGCTTAGGAGGGGAAGGGTCGTTGTAAAATCGAAATATCAGCTACCAAAGACATCCCTACCTGTGAGGTCATCATAGTTTAAACATGATGACCGCTTAATTGTGGAAAAGTCATAAAGTCATAAAGTGTTAAGGCTTAATAAGAGCCACAGGGACCCATCTGGGTTAAGCCTGACTAGAAAAGGTACTAGAAATGTACATAATCTCACCCCAATTAATCCCTTATCTCAAGTTCCTAGGAAGCTATATATCCCAGCCTATCTAGCACCATTCACTTGCTATTGCATAACACACTCAGCAATTACAAACTCCTCCCATCATACCCATTGTGCTACCATAGACAATCTCATCAGTATCACATCCCGAAGGAAGGTGCTGAATCCACTGCTAGGTCATAAAAGTCATAAAGTATTAAGGCTTAATAAGAGCCACAGGGGCCCATCTGGGTTAAGCCTATCTAGAAAAGGTACTAGAATGTACATACTCCCACCCCAATCAATCCCTTATCCCAAGTTCCTAGGAAGCTATATATCCCAGCCCATCTAACACCACTCACTTGCTACCGCCTAACACCCTCAATAATCACAAGCTCCTCCCATCACACCCATCGTGCCACCATAGACAACCTCATCAGCATCACATCCCGAAGGAAGGTGCCGAATCCACTGCTAGGCACATCCCACAGAAATTCATAAAGCGTTCAGACTTAATAAGAGACTCACTTGCTAACTCCTCCCATCATACCCATTGTGCTACCATAGACAATCTCATCAGTATCACATCCCGAAGGAAGGTGCTGAATCCACTGCTAGGTACACCCTATATAAAGTTATAAAGCATTTAGACTTAATAAGAGACTCACTTGCTATTTCATAACACAGTCAACAATTACAAACTCCTCCCAACTCACACTCCTCCCTGTCGATCAACCTTCCCTGGAATACAGAAAAACAATCCCCCTATTCTTATAATGATTGTCTATGCCGTTTTTAAAGATGTTCAGTGTGTTGCTACTGACAATGGTTCCTGGCAGCTGGTTCCAGTGTTCTACTACCCTGTTGGTGAAGAAAGACTGTCTTAACCTTGTCCTGCTGTGATTAACTTTAATTTTGAATTGATGATAATAGGTACACCCTATATAAAGTTATCAAGCATTTAGACTTAATAAGAGACTCACTTGCATAATACACTCAACGATTACAAACTCCTCCCATCATACCCATTGTGCTACCATAGACAATCTCATCAGTATCACATCCCGAAGGAAGGTGCTGAATCCACTGCTAGGTACACCCTATATAAAGTTATAAAGCATTTAGACTTAATAAGAGACTCACTTGCTATTTCATAACACAGTCAACAATCACAAACTCCTCCCAACTCACACTCCTCCCTGTCGATCAACCTTCCCTGGAATACAGAAAAACAATCCCCCTATTCTTATAATGATTGTCTATGCCGTTTTTAAAGATGTTCAGTGTGTTGCTACTGACAATGGTTCCTGGCAGCTGGTTCCAGTGTTCTACTACCCTGTTGGTGAAGAAAGACTGTCTTAACCTTGTCCTGCTGTGATTAACTTTAATTTTGAATTGATGATAATAGGTACACCCTATATAAAGTTATAAAGCATTTTGACTTAATAAGAGACTCACTTGCATAACACACTCAACAATTACAAACTCCTCCCATCATACCCATTGTGCTACCATAGACAATCTCATCAGTATCACATCCTGAAGGAAGGTGCTGAATCCACTGCTAGGTACACCCTATATAGAGTTATAAAGCGTTTAGACTTAATAAGAGACCCAAGGGCCCATCCAGTTAAGTCTGTAAATAAAGATACCACAGGCCTGGTAAAAAGACCCACCCCAACCATCCCACATCCTGAAGAAACCAGTCCTCCAATATCCCACACACCTATCAATGCCTATCCACCCTAGCTATCCAGCCCTATTCCCCTGATCTATCTTAACACATGTGGATTGAATGCCTTATCAATAACTTTCAAACTGCATCCATGCCTGCTTATAGGAGTCTGTGCTGTGCACACTTACTTAACATAAATCTCACCCCATCCATCACAAATTAGAACTCAAAAACAAGATTTCCCTGTCTAAAGAAATTGTCCACCCTACTTTTAAAAAAATTTAAACGAGGAACTCCCCACAACATCGGCAAAAGTCGTTGTGAAATCGAAATATCGGCTGCCAAATACATCCTTACCTGTGGGGTCATCATAGTTTAAACATACAGGAAGTAAAATGACTATAGCAGGATACCTGTATGCGGAGTCAATTTAGATTGTGATTGGTGTTCCTATGCTCGATTTGAAAATTTGAACTTACCTTCAACTTGTACCTATTTAGAAATTCCCTCACCCGCACCCAAAGTCGGCCACATTGTATATGCTTCAATTATTCTGAAAGCGGGTAAAAAATATATGGCTTTACTTCACCGGGACTCTTTGCCTTTGCTCTGTGCAATTTCGATGAGTGTCATCTTCAACAATTCATCACATATTTCCAGGTATTTGACCTTGCTGGGATCGATAACTTTGGTCATTGCATATGTCGTTTGCGTTAGACTCAGTCTTCAGTTTCCATGTCATCAATATTGATGTACGAAATCACATTTGCTTTACGACCAGGGCTCGAAAACCATGACGAGGCCGAGTGGCTGACTGCAGCTCGACATTGACCTGCTTGGTCTGACCTAGAATGTCAACGAAAACAAGTAGCGAAAAGCTTTCAAGAAACCCTAAGCGCTCAAGTACATATCTCCATCATGCCTTTTACCGAATGTATCTATCCTGCTTAGAACCAACATTGGTGTGGGGTCAAACTTACGCAACCCCGCAAACTGTGAGGGATATAAGTGTTATCCCACAGGCAGGGGAAAAAACGGATTGAGGCTCGGGAAGTAAACGGAGGCTGCCCGACCCATTTTACCTACCCATATTTGTTAAAATCACCTGGTTTCGAACACTAATTTTCCAAAGCGGCTCATTTATTTCATTAAAATATTTTCATGGCAGTATAATTTTCCGTGGAGGTGGCTTAACGTACCACCATCGGTTATAAGTCACACCATTTGAACACGGACTGTTTACAAAGGTGGGCAAATTAAATATTATTCACCCATGGGTGAAAACAGGATTATGTTTAACAAATTTTTTTTAATGAATGTGATTTCAAATACACACCAAATGTGTAAATTCCTGTAGCGAATGATATTTTATTTCAGCCTCACACATTATTTCTTCATAAAATACAAGAAAAACCTTGTTGCCCCTTGTTTAACTCGCTGACTAGAAAGCCAACTAGGTACATTCCCAGTTTGAAATACAACTTGTTGCATGCGATAATTTAAGGTGTAGGCAATGAAAAATAGACGAAAAAGACGCCAGCGCATATGCATGGCTTTTATGAATATGTGTGACTACAAAGTTTATCAAAGTATGTAAATATTGCTTATTTTACCTACCGAGTATTTCAAACTATAATTTAAGTAAGCAAACTAGCATAATGGTAGCATGTGCTGCCACCCGGCGAAGCGCAAGTTCTGCCATCTTATCAGGAGCACCAAATGCTTCTTTCAAGTTCAACCTTGGAGTGTTTGGAATTTGCGTGTTCGCCTTTTGCGTAATTCTTTTGTCTTTGGATAATATGGTTATTTAATGGGTATGGTTATTTAATCAATCTCTTTCTTTTCACGGTTACTTTTGCAGGGGCGGATCCAGAAATTGTCATCGGGAGCACTTGTCCGGAGGGGCTCCATTTCTTCAAGGGAGCGTCACTATGAGTGTACCTGCAGAGGCACCTTTTCCTCCCGAGGGGCGCCTCTGGCTGGAAAAAAAATGAGAGGGTGTACTCGAGCCCACCCAGGGGGGCGCTTTTGGCTAGCCAGAGTGAGCCACCTTCCATGAGGGGAATACATGCACCCAGATGATCGCAGCGGCAGGTCCAGAATAATACAGAACACTAAAGTGAAACATTGCGGTCTAACTAGAGAAGAGCATCAAACGCTAAAGTGAGACAGCAATAAAGCCTACATAAAACCACCGAAGATTATTTCAAACGGGCCGTGTTCAGGGCTAGAGCAAGCATTAACTTGTGCTTGTTTTTGTGCCAGCAAGTAAAAGCATTCGGTAGTCAGAATTTAGAGGTGGCGTTGTGTAATCAGAGATGGTGGAGGGGAGGCGTCCAGTACGTAGGGCCCACGGTACGCCTCAACAACATTGGAGGGGAGGGCAATAACGTAGTATCGGCTTGCGTGGATGCATTTTATGTTTTTGAACAGTCAAGTGGCATTTATGGGTACCGCGTGACGTCAGATGGTTCCATGTGAGAATTGGTTTTCATAACCTGAAGTCAGTGAATGTCGTTGACCTCACATTTTCCTCAATGCATCGCTTCTGTGGAACGCGCTGAATCGGTTGCCGTTGAGAAACACGCCATATGTATCAAAACGAGGAAGTTAGGACATACCCAAGATTTGTTAGGCATAGCTCAAGGGTCAACTTAGTGACCTCTGGAGGTGAAACAGTTCCATGTGCTGGGAATGTGTTCGGGAAGGCATTGGCTACGTGTTGTGCGATTTTCATCGGATTACGAGGGTACCGCCAAAAACCGAATCCGATGCTGAATGAGAATATGAATTCCTCGATGTCATCACGGACGTAGTCAGTGTACTGGTTTGGAAACTGCAGCCTACTTCCTTGTCTAATCCAGACATGCTTCGCTGGGACGTTGCTTATGCTTAGGTAAATCTTGTGACAATGTGACAATGTGACTTGTTCATTTTGTATTGATAAACAGCTCAACAGCACAGGAAAACAGAAGTGGATTGATGGTAAGTGCCTGCACGCAGGATGTTGCCGGAAACGAATGTGAACACCAGACAAAGACCTTCATGTCACACAATCTTTAAAAAAAAAAAAAACTCCCTCTATGGGTGCCCTCCCTTCCTTTCGGCGATGGCGCACAGATGTCAGCCGCACTCGGTCAACAGCAACTACTGCGGCAGACGAACCTCACAGACGCTCATCAGTATACCCCAGCTGTGCCAGTCGAGGTACAATCCATCCTTCATGAGTACGAAGGCCAGATTGCGGTTGTCATTTGGCTGTCCCGACTCCCACACGTCCTGCGGCAACTGTAGCGCCACGTTCTCCAGGTCGGTGATTCTGTAGTTGGGTGCCGGTCCGTGAACCAGCACACCCAAGTAGCCGAAGTTCTCGTAGTCGAGGTTGGATGGGTTGAAGCCGGGCGTGGCGGTGGCATTGTTGAGCAGGAGCTGGACGCAGCACCGCTCGGTGGCCGTCAGGGGGATAGCCATCCGGCCCCCGGCAGCCGCGCACTGTCCCTTGACGTCGTCTCGCGACATGGGCGGATACACACGGTAGGCAGTGCGACCGCATGAGCTGTAGCCGGCCGGAGGAGACGTCTGCTGTGCAGTCCGGTGGCGGCTGTACGTGCCGCCCACATCCTGGGGTAGTGCTGAGAAGAGGACGCAAGTCGGCGACGTGCGACGGAAGCCGACGCAGGCATCACCCGCCCCCAGGCAGAGGGCAGCACACTGAATCAGACTACCGGATGGGTGTCGCGACAGCTCCGGACCTCCGCCGGTGCACGCGCTCAGTAGGCTATTGTCGCCGCTGCTGTCAGCCAGCCGGAACAACGCAGCGCTGGCCGATGGCTCCCAGCCAACCGGGAATACCAATAAGATCGACAAAACCGAGATGGTATATCTGCGCATCGTGATCTGCTTTCACCTCCGACTGTGAACTCTGTCCGACGTCTCCTCCTCAGACCCGCATCCGCTACTGACACCTGCTTCGGCCTCGGGCGGCTCCGCCTAGTCCCGCCTCCTCGGAGCGCCTGCCTCTCAGACTGCCGCCGATCTCAGACTGCGGCGTTGGGCCGGCGTCCCCCCCCCCCCCCAGCCCCACCCCCTCCCGCTGTCACACATTTGCGTGAGCCACAGGACCGCGCAGTGCATTTCCTCAATAGATGAAGCTGCCAGCGATCAATGTGCACAGCCCATGCAATCAGACAAAGCTGCACCGGTACTAAATGTAGCCTTAATTAGCCCGTGCCCGGCCCGCAACGGCATGCACCTTCGTCGGTTTTCGGAAGGGAGGACGGCTGTATTTGAACGCGCCTCCCCCATATTGGAACCTGGGCAACGAAGAAAACAAATGAGGTGGACAGAAAGGTCTCCAGGGGGCGACTCCAGTGCGTGCTCAGCATTTGGCCACGAGTCACCTTTCAAAGTCACCATAGATCATCTGTATTCAAAACGTAGCGACGCGCCCTAAAGCCCAAATAACTAGCTATTCATAACGTGGATAAACTTAGCTATAACATAGAGTTCGAGTAGCGATTGCCGTGTTCGAAAGCACCCTTTGACATACATATTTTCTTCGTCGACAGTACGCATTCGAATAGCAAACAGTTCGACCTTCCAAGCTTTTGTATTTTTCAAACATACTTGTGTCCTCTTTTGACCTTCAAAGATATTTAACGGCTAGAAAATGCATGCTCAGGACATTCTTGGTTCTATGTATATAACCACATATTGGGCAATATCCTTCAACATAACCTGAAGACACGCTGTCCACAGACTAAGAACCTAAGAAAACTAAGACTAAGTACCGCAATTGCGAGCAAAGTGTCATCACAGAAAGCTATCCAATTTTGAGGCATCAAAAATGGTGGGTAAATAGGTTGAAGTATATATACATATATGAGTATTTTATGAAATATTTAAACTTACATCACAGTGCGTACAAATTATAATGATTATTTCAATCAATCCATTTATGTTCAGTTTGGAGCGACATGGCTCCATTCACTGAGCATGTGTCTTAGTAGCCATGTACAATCCAAGCATAGTTGGAGGGGAAACAAAATTTGCATGGTATTACCAATGAAAAAGTTGTTAAACCGATTCGTTCGTAAAACCGATTCGAAGTTGTTAAGCGTTCTATTATTTGACTAACTTCCCGACGTTTCGTTTTTCAGTCATGATTGATTACTGATATACGGAGATCATGACTGAAGCCCGAAGCGTTCGCAATTAAAAAAACAAAAACGAGATAGGTTTTGACTATGAAGTGTCAAACGAGCACCATTGGGGGCGAAAAGGGCAGTAATGGCTTGCGGGGTGATAGTACGTGCCCCTCCTAAGATATGCACAGCACGATTGCTATGCACACACACACACACATATATATATATATATATATATATATATATATATATATATATATATATATATATATATATATATATATATATATATATATATATATATATATATATATATATATATATATATATATATATATATATATATATATATATATATATATATATATAGGTATATATATGGCGCTGATTTATACACTAACCAATTGCATATACAGCACAGCAAGCCTGTGCTAAACTCAGGTCTGGTTCCGGAAATCTCGACCTAAATCATTCCCGGAAGTGACGGGGTCTTGCTACATCCAACTCTTCAGTTGTCGCGTGATTGCGTCACAGTCGGCTGGCTGCAGCTGGTATTGATCGTGCGGCCAACCTGCGCCACCAGATTCCTGCAGTGCGGTGCATGACCTGTGCGCACCTAGAGCGCCAAATGCTCACCGAAATCGAGCCCCCGTCTCCGTGGTATGATTAGAATGACCACGAAGAAATTGTGGACAAAAGACGACAGAAGACGCCACCACTCTCCAAATATTTGCCGGCTACTGAGCTCTCAATGGCTGGGCAGCGTGATATTTAGTCAGCCGTTGTTCTCGGAGGTCATACGTCACTGTGTTCACCGAACTCACCACATTTGATCCGTGTCAGACTCCAACACATTGACACGTGAGGTGATTCACGTCCATGTGCGGTGTCTTGGTGTCAGACTCTAATACATGGACACGTCAGGTGATTGACATCCATCTGTAGTGTCCGACCGGATGTCGACTGAAATCTGTAGTATCAGGTGGGATGTCGACTGACGTCTGTAGCACCAGTTGGGATGTCGACTGAAATCTGTGGTATCAAGTGGGATGTCGACTGGAATCTGTAGTGCCGGTAGGATGTCGACTGGAATGTGTAGTGCCGGTGGGATGTCGACTGGGATATGTAGTGCCGGTGGGATGTCGACTGGAATCTGTAGTGCCGGTGGGATGTCGACTGGAATCTGTAGTGCCGGTGGGATGTCGACTGGAATTTGTAGTGCCGGTGGGATGTCGACTGGAATCTGTAGTGCCGGAAGGATGTCGACTGGAATGTGTAGTGCCCGGTGGGATGTCGACTGGGATATGTAGTGCCCGGTAGGATGTCGACTGGAATATGTAGTGCCGGTGGGATGTCGACTGGAATCTGTAGTGCCGGTGGGATGTCGACTGGAATCTGTAGTGCCGGTGGGATGTCGACTGGGATATGTAGTGCCGGTGGGATGTCGACTGGGATATGTAGTGCCGGTGGGATGTCGACTGGAATGTGTAGTGCCGGTGGGATGTCGACTGGGATATGTAGTGCCCGGTGGGATGTCGACTGGGATATGTAGTGCCGGTGGGATGTCGACTGGGATATGTAGTGCCCGGTGGGATGTCGACTGGAATCTGTAGTGCCCGGTGGGATGTCGACTGGGATATGTAGTGCCGGTGGGATGTCGACTGAGGTCTACCTGGAGTGAGGGACGTAGCCGGGAATTGCCCAATGGGGTCGGATGTTGCGAAAGGGGCCCGGATTAGCCGCACCAATTTCAAACGAATTTCAAACTCCACGGATTTCTGCTACCGTACTTGGGAAATTGATCGTTTTTAAGAGGAAAATAAAGTTCGCTTTTATTTTTTCAATTCCTCATTGGGATCCGGATTCCCATGTCCCATCCCTCCTGAAATTGCAAGTAAACATGGCACTAAGTACAAAGTACAATGGCACAAGATGCAAAAGTACACCAACGTTTTGGCTTAATGCTTTCATCAGGGTGATACGTAGGATATTAAAAATGAAACAGAGCGATTTAAATTTACAAATTGACACATGACAGAAGATTTCCCACCTACTACAATCTGGCGAAAAACATTCGGACGATTTACCCCAAGGCACATGCACACAATCTGTGGTGGGTAGTCACATTCCGAATCTGATCACCGGATTGCAGTCAAGGAAAATGTACATATGGCATCGGTGCAACATTCATATAGGGTGACACATCGTGGATAAGCTATCGTGGATCGTGCTACCAGCTATCGTGGACGTATCTCGCAAGACCAGCCTGCCATCAACTCAACATCTTCACTTCCGACTTCTTGCTACTCTTCACCACCAACTTCTAGACCACTCTACACCTTCAACTCGTCTATAGGTTGGTCCAGAGCCCGCTGATCACTCCGCTGCTTTCTTACTGCTTGTTATTGAAGTTTTTCTATTTTTGATTTTCGTGGGGCGACACCCGTCGCTCTTTTCTCATTTCTTTTCTAGTGGGGTGACACCCGTCACCCCACCCGTTTTCGTCATCATCGTATTTTCGCTCCCTTTGTTCTGCGTGTTTATTTAGATTTCGTTTGGTAGGGTTTTTTCCCCGTGATGGGGAAAAAGAGGAAGAAAGGCACTGACCCCAGCTCGCCACAGGACTCTGATTCGGAATTTCCTCCTCTGACCACACCCGACGACCATCGCACGAACACGGACCTGGCCTCTGATGTTCCCTCACTGAATTCGACCATTGATGACCCGCGCCGGACAATTCCCCTTGATGACGCCATGGAAGCCCTTTGTGCCTCGCCGAACCCTGCTCGTCCCAAGACCACGACCTCGCCTCGCAATCCAGACCAGACCATCACTCTTCACGCCGCTGACCCACGCTCGAACCAGACCACGCCCTCCCAACCTGAACCCATCCAGCCCATTGAACCCTACCTCGACAGTGCTGGCTCTTACATTGTAGTCAGCCTGTCGAGGAATCCGTTTCCTTCCGCCGTATCAACGTTTTCTGGCCGACTAAACAACTCCTTGCCATCTGCTCCCTAGCCAATCCCGACATTGAAGCCCCTGCCAACGGAACCTTGGTCATTAAAACCCAATCCCGAGCCCAAACCAAAGCCCTCTTCCGCACCACCACATTTTGTGGAAAATCCGTCACCATCACTCTCCATTCCAACCGCAACACCACCAAGGGCACCGTCTTCGCGCCGGAGCTCCGCTTCATGACTGAAGCGGACATCCAGACGGAGCTCAGGCCGGAGGAGGTGACCCACGTCCACCGCATTACCTCATTTAAAGACGGCCAGAAACGCGATACAAGCCTCCTTGTCCTACCTTCAACTCTACAACTCTTCCCAAGACCCTTCTCGCCGGCTACATCCGATTCCAAGTCCGCGTATTTATTCCAAATCCTCTCCGCTGTTTTAATTGCCAGCGCTTCGGCCATGGCAGTAAAACTTGTCGCCAGTCAGCCCGCTGCCCTAAATGCGGAGAAACACCACATACTGATTCCACCTGCTCCAAGCCTGCCCACTGCCTCAGCTGTAACACATCCGATCACCTCACCACTTCCAATCAATGCCCAGTTTGGCGCAAGGAGAAGGAAGTGTGCGCCGTCAAGGCCACGACCGGGGTGTCCTACCCCCAGGCCCGGCGGTCTGTCGAGGCCACCTCCCCCTCCACCAAAACGTACGCACAGGCGACCAGCATTGCTCCACCCACTCCTCGCGTCAGCACCACTTCCACTTCCATACAAACCGACATGATTCCCGGTCTAGCTCCACTAAAAAAAACTTGCACCACTCACCACACCAAACAAACCACCCTGGCTCAAACCACACAGACCATTCCAACCAAACAGTCTACAACGAATTCCACCAGGAATGCCAGACCCCGCAGCCATTCGGCTGCCGGGGAAATGCGCTCCACTTCCTTGGGCCGCCGACCGAGCCCGGTGCACAAAGCACCGGCCGGCAACCACATGACCCAACCGACTCCCAGCCGGCGGGCGTCCCCCCCCGGCAGTGGCCGACCGGCGTGACCCTGCCAAGGTCACTGGTCGAATGGACGGCTCGAGCGGGTCAACCACCGCCGGCCGCACACAACACACACACCCATCTGAACTGCACTCCTGGCGAACACATGCACCGAAAGGTGCAGACAAACACTAACACTTTTCTTCCCGATGTCCACACTATTACAATGGAATTGCCGCAGTCTAATCTCCAAATGGGCCGAAATGAAAGCTTTTTCAGTGTTCTCACACCTATTCTCATAGCACTCCAAGCAACATGGTTTTTGCCTACAGACACATATAACTTCAATATTTCTAATTACTCACTGTACCGTCACGACGAGGTCCGCGGATCACATCGCAGCGGCGGTACAGCACTTTACATAAACAATGATTTCACACATACACAAATTACACTTCATACACAATTACAAGCATTAGCTTGCACATTGCGTTTACATGGCAGAAATATAGATGTGTGCTCCATCTATATTCCACCACACACCGACAACACAGATATTTTGACACGTTTAGAAAGCCTTATAGCACATTTCAAGAACCCTTTCATACTACTCGGAGACTTTAACGCACATAGTCCAGCCTGGGATCAAACACGTACACATAGAGACACTCGATGACACATCATTGAACAATTTCTAGACCGACATAATTTAGTATTACTTAACACAGGAGAAGCAACATTCTTTCACCTTGGACATAATATAGAAACAGCTATTGATTTATCAATATGCTCTCCGACCCTCGCCAACGATTTCGATTGGACCATTGATACCGACATTCATGACAGCGACCATAACCCCATAAAATTGATACCCACTTTTTCAACTGCGACCGATACCACACCCAGTTTCATCCCACGCTGGAAAATTTCGAAAGCTGATTGGACAAAATTTCAGGAACTATCACAAACTCAATACAACCCCAACATTTCTCCCGTCGAAAACATCAACTTAGTTACAAATACACTTTTTGAAGCAGCATCTGCTAAAATTCCACTCGCCAAACTTTTACAAAAAGAATTCCAGTTCCATGGTGGTGTCCGGAAGTAGCACAGGCCATCGCAATTAGAAAAAGAGCATTTCGAAAATATCTCAGACATCCCGATTCACACAATTTACTTAATCGAAACCGTGAACGAGCCCGAACCCGCCGCATCATTCGCGAAGCTCGTCGCCATTCATGGTCATTATATTTACAGCAACTCACCTCTCAAACACCTTGAAGCAAAATCTGGCAGTTAATCCGCCGATTATCAGGACGCACTCCATTTAAATCACTCCCGGCCCTCAAAATTCAAAACACCACAATTACAGACCCACAAACAATAGTAAATACAATAGCGGACACCATGGCTCACAATAGCTCTGACAACAACTACAGACCGGAATTTCTCCAAAAAGCACAACACACATTTCACACCGATTTGGCACAATTCGATTCGGACAACACTGAAACATACAATATCCCGTTTCAAGTTTCAGAACTAGATACTGCAATTTCCTCAGCCGGTAATACTTCAGTAGGTCCCGACAATTTACATTATTCCTTTTTCAGACATTTATCCAACGACACAAAACATTGCATCTTACAAACATTTAATGCATTATGGTCTAGCCATACTTTCCCCGAAACCTGGAAGGAAGCCCTCATCATCCCTATTCCAAAACCCGGCAAAAAACCACAGCAACCCCAACAATTTCCGACCCATCGCTCTCACCAGTTGTCTAGGAAAACTTTTAGAACGTATGATTGTAAAAAGACTGACCTGGTACTTAGAAACAAATCATCTGTTATCTCCAATTCAATGCGGTTTTCGTCATGGCCACAGTACAATAGATCATCTCATTCGATTAGAAACTGACATACGCCTTGGTTATAAAAACATGAACACACCATTGCAGTATTTTTAGACATTAGTAAAGCGTATGATATGGTATACAAACCGGCATTAATTTCCAAACTTCTTCACTTCGGCGTCAAAGGAAATTTAGCTCATTATTTGATAGGATTTTTGTCCGGTTCCCGTCATTTTCATCTCCGGTGCAGGTCAGCGATTTCCGATCCACGTTTTCTTCAGAACGGATTACCACAGGGGAGTTGTATTTCACCAGTATTATTCAACATCATCATTAAAGATATTTTCGATAACATGCCTGCCAATCTATCATACTCGCTGTTTGCGGACGATAGTGCGATTTGGTGTTCCGGCAAAAATTATGAACATTGTTTAATTCGATTACAAAACGCACTTGACCGAGTACACGAATGGTCCCTGAAATATGGCTTCCTTTTTTCGGCCCCAAAATCTGCAACAGTGATATTTAGCAAATCAACACCCTGCCCGAACCCAGACACACCGCTTCACCTCGGTAACAACAGCATACCTTTTGCAAATTCATTTAAATTTCTAGGCATTATTTTTGATCGTAGGCTATCCATGTATCAACACATCAAACACGTTCAGACCAAATGTTTTCACCGACTCAATTTATTTCGCTGTATTACTTCTTCCTCATTCGGAGCCGATCATCATACGCTTTTACATCTCTACAAATCCTTAGTTCTTCCCATCATAGAATATGGGTCGCTAATCTACGCCGGTGCCAGTACCTCCGCTTTGAAACTTTTGGACACCATACAAAATAAATTCATCCGTTTAGCACTCGGTGCAATGACCACCTCTCCCATTACTTCTTTACAAATCGAATCAGGAATTCCACCATTAGGTCTCCGAAGAATTGAACAAACACTCAGATATGCCGCAAAAAAATCAATTTCGAGAACACCACCCCACACACGCATCTTTACAAATTCTCCCAAATCTACACCACGAATATTTAGGTCCCGCCGAAAAGCGAACCGGGCTTACCATAGCTTCACGCATTAAAACATTTTCTACACAACTCCAATACAACATTCCACATATTACAGCTCTTTCTTCACCAACTACACCACCGTGGCGGATGGTTCCGAGAGGCATATTGTTCTATTTCACCACCTACTCCAAAATCACAGCTTTGTCCAGTAATACGGCCCCAAACAAAAATTCCACCAGTTTCGTTCTCATGTTATCACCATGCTCCTTTTGTTTTCACCGACGGATCCAAAGACGCAAATTGCACAGGAAATGCCATTGTTTCCGGTACATACACACAACAACATCGCTTGCCAAACGGGACCTCCATTTTCATCGCCGAACTACACACCATTCTCACTGCCCTTCGCTATGTCCGCAACCGTTCAATTTGTCACCCCATGCGCCATGTCGTCATCTGTTCCGACTCAAAATCTGTTCTTCAATCTCTTTCTTCACTTTCCTTTTCGCACCATTGCCATATTTCCATTTATGATACACTCGAAACACTTCATCTGATGGGCATGAAGGTCCGTTTCCTGTGGGTGCCCAGTCACTGTGGCATCCCAGGAAACGAGGAAGCAGATCATTTCGCCAAACAATCATTACAATTACCACACATCACAGAAATCCCACCACATTTTGACGCCATCAAATCAACAATACGACAAAACATTCGACATTTTTGGACCAAACAATGGACTGAAACCACAAACCACACACAATTACGTCTCATCAAACCTGTCATCGATAACTGGACCACATCATACCAAAAAAACAGACAAGAAGAAAAAGTTATATCACGGCTCCGCATAGGTCACACTTTTCTCACCCATCGATATATTTACACTGCATCACCACGACCTTCATGCCCATCATGCAACATTCATCTTACCGTTTCACACCTTCTCCTACACTGTCAAAAATACCATGAACATCGAAAAACACTTACCAACTACTGCCGTACACATAACATCCCCTTTTCTCTACCTACACTATTAGGAGATACACACCCTTTCCTCATCAATCTACTTTTCACTTTTCTCCGAAAAACCAACTTACTTCAAGAGCTATAAACTGACTATCATAACATAAATTGTCATCCATTCTATTCACGGCACGAAATGGCCTGAGCAGGCCGAAGTGCCCAACGCAACAAAACTGAAAACATATAGGGTGTTCCTCGCTATTATGATCTAGATATGTACGTGCAAGTGTACTGTGTGTGTGTGTGTGTGTGTGTGTGTGTGTGTGTTCGTGTGTGTCTGCTTGTGTCTGGGCATGTGTATTTGCGTTAGTGTGCGTGTGTATTTGTGTAGTGTGTCTGTATGAGTATGTATGTACCTACCCCGCTCCTGTCACCTGTCCATTTCTCACATCCCCTTTAATCATGCATGCTGCTGCATGGGTGTGTCGTCTGTCTGTCTGACGTCTGCATCTGTGGTGCCCGGTGAGACGTAGACTGACGTGTGTATGTGGTGCCCGGTGAGACGTAGACTGACGTGTGTCTGCGGTGCCCGGTGAGACGTAGACTGACGTGTGTCTGTAGTGCCCGGTGAGACGTAGACTGACGTGTGTCTGTGGTGCCCGGTGAGACGTAGACTGACGTGTGTCTGCAGTGCCCGGTGAGACGTAGACTGACGTGTGTATGTGGTGCCCGGTGAGACGTAGACTGACGTGTGTCTGCCGTGCCCGGTGAGACGTAGACTGACGTGTGTCTGCAGTGCCCGGTGAGACGTAGACTGACGTGTGTCTGCCGTGCCCGGTGAGACGTAGACTGACGTGTGTCTGTAGTGCCCGGTGAGACGTAGACTGACGTGTGTCTGTAGTGCCCGGTGAGACGTAGACTGACGTGTGTAGTGCCCGGTGAGACGTAGACGGGTGTGTGTGCCGGGAGAGTAGTGGGGACGTAGACTGACGTGTGTCTGCAGTGCCCGGTGAGACGTAGACTGACGTGTGTCTGCAGTGCCCGGTGAGACGTAGACTGACGTGTGTCTGTGGTGCCCGGTGAGACGTAGACTGACGTGTGTATGTGGTGCCCGGTGAGTGAGACGTAGACTGACGTGTGTCTGCAGTGCCCGGTGAGACGTAGACTGACGTGTGTATGTGGTGCCCGGTGAGACGTAGACTGACGTGTGTCTGTAGTGCCCGGTGAGACGTAGACTGATGTGTGTCTGCAGTGCCCGGTGAGACGTAGTTGGGTGTGTATGTGGTGCCCGGTGAGACGTAGACTGACGTGTGTCTGTAGTGCCCGGTGAGACGTAGACTGACGTGTGTCTGTAGTGCCCGGTGAGACGTAGACTGACGTGTGTATGTGGTGCCCGGTGAGACGTAGACTGACGTGTGTCTGCAGTGCCCGGTGAGACGTAGACTGACGTGTGTCTGCGGTGCCCGGTGAGACGTAGACTGACGTGTGTCTGTAGTGCCCGGTGAGACGTAGACTGACGTGTGTATGTGGTGCCCGGTGAGACGTAGACTGACGTGTGTTGGTGGTGCTGACGTGTGTATGTGGTGCCCGGTGAGACGTAGACTGAGTTGTGCCCGGTGAGACGTAGACTGACGTGTGTCTGTAGTGCCCGGTGAGACGTAGACTGACGTGTGTCTGTGGTGCCCGGTGAGACGTAGACTGACGTGTGTCTGTGGTGCCCGGTGAGACGTAGACTGACGTGTGTATGTGGTGCCCGGTGAGACGTAGACTGATGTGTGTCTGCCGTGCCCGGTGAGACGTAGACTGACGTGTGTCTGCAGTGCCCGGTGAGACGTAGACTGACGTGTGTATGTGGTGCCCGGTGAGACGTAGACTGATGTGTGTCTGCAGTGCCCGGTGAGACGTAGACTGATGTGTGTCTGCAGTGCCCGGTGAGACGTAGACTGACGTGTGTCTGTGGTGCCCGGTGAGACGTAGACTGACGTGTGTATGTGGTGCCCGGTGAGACGTAGACTGACGTGTGTCTGCAGTGCCCGGTGAGACGTAGACTGACGTGTGTATGTGGTGCCCGGTGAGACGTAGACTGACGTGTGTCTGCAGTGCCCGGTGAGACGTAGACTGATGTGTGTCTGCAGTGCCCGGTGAGACGTAGACTGATGACGTGTGTCTGTAGTGCCCGGTGAGACGTAGACTGACGTGTGTCTGTAGTGCCCGGTGAGACGTAGACTGACGTGTGTCTGTAGTGCCCGGTGAGACGTAGACTGACGTGTGTCTGTGGTGCCCGGTGAGACCGGTGAGACGTGACGTGTGTCTGTAGTGCCCGGTGAGACGTAGACTGACGTGCCTTGTGCCCGGTGAGACGTAGACTGACGTGTGTCTGTGGTGCCTGGTGAGACGTAGACTGACGTGTGTCTGTGGTGCCCGGTGAGACGTAGACTGACGTGTGTCTGTAGTGCCCGGTGAGACGTAGACTGACGTGTGTCTGTAGTGCCCGGTGAGACGTAGACTGACGTGTGTCTGTGGTGCCCGGTGATGACGTGTCTGTAGTGCCCGGTGAGACGTAGACTGACGTGTGTCTGTGGTGCCCGGTGAGACGTAGACTGACGTGTGTCTGTGGTGCCCGGTGAGACGTAGACTGACGTGTGTCTGTGGTGCCCGGTGAGACGTAGACTGACGTGTGTCTGTAGTGCCCGGTGAGACGTAGACTGACGTGTGTCTGTAGTGCCCGGTGAGACGTAGACTGACGTGTGTCTGTGGTGCCCGGTGAGACGTAGACTGACGTGTGTCTGTGGTGCCCGGTGAGACGTAGACTGACGTGTGTCTGTGGTGCCCGGTCGGTGAGACGTAGACTGACGTGTGTCTGTGGTGCCCGGTGAGACGTAGACTGACGTGTGTCTGTAGTGCCCGGTGAGACGTAGACTTTTTAGACGTGTGTCTGCAGTGCCCGGTGAGACGTAGACTGACGTGTGTATGTGGTGCCCGGTGAGACGTAGACTGACGTGTGTCTGCCGTGCCCGGTGAGACGTAGACTGACGTGTGTATGTGGTGCCCGGTGAGACGTAGACTGACGTGTGTCTGTAGTGCCCGGTGAGACGTAGACTGACGTGTGTCTGCCGTGCCCGGTGAGACGTAGACTGACGTGTGTCTGTGGTGCCCGGTGAGACGTAGACTGACGTGTGTATGTGGTGCCCGGTGAGACGTAGACTGATGTGTGTCTGTAGTGCCCGGTGAGACGTAGACTGACGTGTGTCTGCCGTGCCCGGTGAGACGTAGACTGACGTGTCTGCCGTGCCCGGTGAGACGTAGACTGACGTGTGTCTGCCGTGCCCGGTGAGACGTAGACTGACGTGTGTATGTGGTGCCCGGTGAGACGTAGACTGACGTGCGTCTGCAGTGCCTGGTGTGACATCGACTAACATCCGTGTGTTCGGCAAGATGTTACTTGGCGTCTGCCTGTAATATTGAGTAATCGACACGGCATCTACGGACTGCAGCTCGGAGAAGTCTTCAGAACATGGCACCGCAACGCTACCGTGTCCGCCCACGTGCAAGTCGGGAGAAAGTGCGACGGGTCCGGGTGGGCTGACCCTCGCCTCCGCACGCCGTGCCGGTTCGTTCTGCGGGCACGCGCGCCGTTTTCTCCGGCCGGCGCCTGGCGGGGTGGTCAGAACGGCGGCTCCGGAGCCGAGTGACGGGCCGGCACTCGCGAGATCCGATCGGCGCCGCCGCTCGAGACGATGCGCTGGTAGCTCTGCCGGAGGAGCGACATCGGTGCCGTCCGTGCGGCCTATTGGGACGTCATCTGCGGCTCGGACGTCATCATCTGCAGCTCGGACGTCAGCTGCGGCTCTAGCGTCATCATCTGCGGTTCTGACGTAATCATCTGCGGCTCTGACGTCATCATCAGCGGAGTTCCAGTCAAGTCCATCGGTGATCGTTGAGGTGTGCTGTTTCTTTTAGCGTGGCGACAATATCAAGTGAACATGTCGACTTCCGGTCTGTGTCAGTAGCGCGTGACGGTCTGTGAGCACGCGTGAGCATCCATGAGCGGGCGTGAGCGCATGTGAGCGTGGAACTTGCGCGAGTGCGTGGTCTTCTGTGAGTGCTGGACCTGCGGCGTCACGTCACGTGCTGCGCGTGTTTGTGCGCGTCGCCTGCGGCGGAGATTGGCCGTGAAGTGGACCGGACATGTGTCGCTGGACGCTGGCGATGGTGACCGTGTCGGTGACGCTGTCGGCCGTCCTGCCGCAGCTGGCGGAGCGGCCCTCCAGCGGCCGGGTCCTGTTCCCCGACGCGCGTGACGGCAGACTCGTCCGCACCGCGACCGCGACTCGTCCGCAGTCGACACCGTCCGCCGACACCGCCGGTCTCTTCCCAGCAGCGGCGCTCGCATCCGCTGCGGGTGTGAACGCCCACTCAGCAGGCGTGACAAGCCGGCTGGTGTTCCCGTCGGCGCGGCAGTCGGAATCGCTGGCAGGAGCGGCCGCCGACAGGCTGGTCTTCAGCCAGAGCCAGGACGCCGAACACGACGCCAAGCTGGTCCGCCTGCGGGAGTACCTGCGACACGCGCACCGGCTGCAGCAGGCGCAGCAGGCGGCGGCGCTGCGGCAGGCGCAGCTGCGCAAGCTCGGGCTGGAGGTGGCGGCGCCTGCCTCGGCCGTCGGGCGGGGCCAGGTCGGGTTCGGACCGCTGCGCCGTCCGCTCGCCGGCACAGGCGCGCTTCCCCGGCCGGACGAGGTCGACCTCGGTCGGCCGAGCGCGACGAGGAGTCGGGTGGCCGGCGCCGACTCCGACTGGATCCAGCAGGCGCAGAACGAGCTGCGGCTGGTGTTCTCGGCGGCCGGGACGCAGCCGGCCGGGAGTCGTCCGCCGGTCGGCACGGCTTCGGACGACGAGCGGCACTCGAACGGAGTCGGCTCCGGGCCGGAGCCGGCGGCCGGACCGATCACGGCTGGAGTTCCCGGTCGTGGCCTGCCGAGCGACGTGGAGTCGAGCTGGCAGGTGCGCCGTGCCCGGGCGCGACTCGGTCCGCTGACCCTGCCCGTGGTGAGGATCCAGTCCGCAGTCCACAGTCGAGTCCACAGTCCACAGTCCGCTGCCGTCCCGACTGTGGACTCGGCCGTCATTCGAGACTCCACGATAGTGCAAAAGTCGGACTCGAATGTCACCCGGGATTCCCGACTCGTCCGCAGTCAGGAGTCTGCCGTCGTGCCGGACTCCACCGCCTCCCGAGGTGCGGACTCTCCTGCCTCCCGGAGTCCGCACTCGGACACCGCCGACAGCTCGACGGCAGTGCGGCTGGCTCGCGCCGGTGTCTTCGCGCCGGACTCCACGGCTTCCGGTCGGACTCGGACCGGGTCGGATCGCGTCCGGCCCGTCACCCCCAGTCCGGAGCCGGACACCGGACCCGCCGATGGCCGGATCCGGCCGGCGATCGGCGGCGCAGCGGTGGATCTGGAGACGGCCTCCTCCTCCGACAGCGCGTCCGTGCTGGTGCAGCCGTCCGCCACGCCTGTGCTCGTCTCGCCGGTGGAGATTGTTCACGGCGGCGAGGCCTTCCTGCTGGCGGCCGACGACGGGTCCGTGTATCTTGTGATGGCGAGCACTCAGACGGACACTCAGACGGACACTCAGGCGGACACTCAGGCGGACACTCAGGCGGACACCCAGACGGACACTCAGGCGGACACTCAGCCGGACACTCAGCCGGACATTCAGACGGACATTCAGACAGACACTCAGACTGGCATACAGGCGGACACTCAGACGGACACTCGAGCAGACACCGACACGATAGACGTCCGATCTGAAGATATAGCGGCGGGCGAAGAGATCAAGCTCGAGTCTTCGTCAGAGTTCGCTACCCAAGAGCGCGGCATTCTCTTTTTCCCCGGCGACGTCATCCACTCGTTTGGCATCGAACCAAGCAGCACAGGTAAGGCTGGCCCGTCACCCCGCTATGTGGGTCAGGATGTTGACAGTCGATTTCACTTCATGTGGGGACGTGCTGCATGCGGAAGTCAACTCCACCCCTCTGCATGTGACTTATGAGACGGATTGAATGCGCAATTGCAATATATTTGCGTCGGCTTTGCAGCAGCATTAATGTTTTTTAAATTATATTTTATCTGACCCGTTTGTCTGGCTTGATCTGACCCATGGACTATGCTTTAAATGGAGCTTGATATATAGCATTACATCCATAAAGCATCGACAAACACCCTGATAATAATTATAAGTGCATATATCTTGCAGTTTAGGACACGTTTGCGATCAACTTGTGAAAAGTTTGTTTGGACGGTCCCTATCACCCCAAGGTGCAAACATCGGGTGTCCATCGCGAGATATCGCCCCACCCAACACGCCGGTTTTTGTTTCGTCTTTTTGACGCGAATGATCAACTCTGGTCGAAGCGCCCTAAAGCCAAAATAACTAACTAACTAACTGTTTCGTCTTCCTAGTACGCTTTGTTTCGAAACGCTAGGGGGTCGCACCAATCCCCAACCCCATCCCCCGTCCACTGGCCAAGGTGGGAAAATGCTGAACACGGGTGCGAGATAAGAAACCAAGACCCATGTTAAAGACAATCTGCGCTCACCAATTATCGGAAGCCGTGCACGTTTTACAACGATTGCATGGAAGGTTCAGGAGTTACCCCATAAAATGATCCCGGGTTCAACTTAACCTCCCCTCCCTGTGATGGGTCACCAACACCTCCCGTGATGACATTAGCTGGCCACGTTCTTTCGTCCATCGTGCTGTACTCAGTACTGAGCTTAACTATGCTGAGCTGACAGGAGCCAGGACAGCGCCAGATAATTCAAATATCTCTGTCTCAACGGCAAAACCCTGTTTTTGTCACATAATTCATTCACGACTAATGAGTTGAATGCGTGTACTTCGTGCCCGTTATTTGATTTTATTCATTTTACTTCTCGCCGCTCATAAATATTCCGATCACGCCGCCGTGACATCCTTGTGACCAAGTAAATGGGTGGTAGTTCTTAACCCCCAGTTAGGTCTATTCATCAGGTGGCATTCCGCATTGGCACCCGCAAGCCCTAATATCCAAATAACCAACCAACCAGAGGGTGCTATTCCATTACCATGGCAAAGTGTCTCCGCATGCTCAGTTGATAGTGTGCCCATATCGGAGAGTGGTAGTCCTTCATCTTCCCCCCCCCCCCACTTCATGTATGCCCAGTATGATCAGTTGATAGTGTACACCATGCCGGAGAGTGGTAGTCTCTCACCTTTCCATCCATGTATGTTCAGCGTGTGTCAGTTGATGGTGTACCCCATGTCAACGAGTGGTAGTCTCTCAACTCCCCCTCCATGTGTGTCCAGCATGTATCAGTTGACGGTGCACCTGAAGTCAGAGATTGGTGGTCTCTCACCTCCCCTTCATATATGCTCAGTATGTTCAGCTGATGGTGTACCCCATGTCGGCGAATGATATTCACTAGCCTCTCATCTCCCCCACCATGTATGTTCAGCATGTGTAAGTTGATGGTGTACCTCATGTCGGAGAGTGGTGGTCTCTCACCTCCCCCTCCATGTATGTTCAACATGTGTCAGTTGATGGTGTACCTCGGATCAGGCCCCACCGCCGCGTGGTGTGTTCGGCATGGTTAGATGATGGTGTGCTCCCCCAGGTCAGAGGGTGACGGTCTCACTCCCCCAGGTCAGAGAGTGACGGTCCCACTCCCCCAGGTCAGAGAGTGACGGTCCCACTCCCCCAGGTCAGAGAGTGACGGTCTCACTCCCCCAGGTCAGAGAGTGACGGTCCCACTCCCCCAGGTCAGAGAGTGACGGTCCCACTCCCCCAGGTCAGAGGGTGACGGTCCCACTCCCCCAGGTCAGAGGGTGACGGTCTCACTCCCCCAGGTCAGAGAGTGACGGTCTCATTCCCCCAGGTCAGAGGGTGACGGTCCCACTCCCCCAGGTCAGAGGGTGACGGTCCCACTCCCCCAGGTCAGAGGGTGACGGTCCCACTCCCCCAGGTCAGAGAGTGACGGTCCCACTCCCCCAGGTCAGAGGGTGACGGTCCCACTCCCCCAGGTCAGAGAGTGACGGTCCCACTCCCCCAGGTCAGAGAGTGACGGTCTCACTCCCCCAGGTCAGAGAGTGACGGTCCCACTCCCCCAGGTCAGAGGGTGACGGTCTCACTCCCCCAGGTCAGAGAGTGACGGTCCCACTCCCCCAGGTCAGAGGGTGACGGTCCCACTCCCCCAGGTCAGAGGGTGACGGTCCCACTCCCCCAGGTCAGAGAGTGACGGTCCCACTCCCCCAGGTCAGAGGGTGACGGTCTCACTCCCCATAGAGGGGGAGCCCCCCCCCAGGTCAGAGAGTGACGGTCCCACTCCCCCAGGTCAGAGAGTGACGGTCCCACTCCCCCAGGTCAGAGAGTGACGGTCCCACTCCCCCAGGTCAGAGAGTGACGGTCCCACTCCCCCAGGTCAGAGGGTGACGGTCCCACTCCACCCAGGTCAGAGGGTGACGGTCCCACTCCCCCAGGTCAGAGAGTGACGGTCCCACTCCCCCAGGTCAGAGAGTGACGGTCCCACTCCCCCAGGTCAGAGAGTGACGGTCCCACTCCCCCAGGTCAGAGAGTGACGGTCCCACTCCCCCAGGTCAGAGAGTGACGGTCCCACTCCCCCAGGTCAGAGAGTGACGGTGTCACTCCCGCGGCCCGGAGTGCCATCCCGGATCAGCAGCGGCATCAACGAGACTACCCTGATCTCCACGCTGCTGGGCCAGCCAGGGCAGCCTCCGACAGCGGCACCGCCGACTACGGTACAGCCGCTGACAGAGTTGACGTTCGGCCAGCGACCTCTGACTCAGGGGGACGTGGACAGAGTTGACAGGCCGCCGGCTGTCGCGTCACCGAGCTCCGTCTCCCTGCAAACGGTCACAGTTACCGCGGCCAGACCGGTGGTGTTCCCCCACGGGGCCAACACCTTCGACCACTTGATCACGAACTCGGTCCGTTCGCCTCCAATCAAGAAAGTCGTGTTCCCGGGGAAGCTGGCAGTACCGCTAAAGACCGCCGCTCCGTTCAAGTTTTCCCCTTCACCCCAAAAAAGAAAACCACCGCCAACCACGTTATCTCCATTCGCACAGCTATCCATCCCGCCATCCTCACCCGCACTCACAGCACCTCAAACACCGCCGCCTTTCTTCTTTTCTTCGTCTCCCACGTCGTCCCGACCGGCGGCCGCCTCCAGCCACGACCTGGACCGACCTCTGGCCGGCGCGGCCGCCGCACCGGCGAGCGTGTTCGGCCGGCCGCCGACCGACCGCCTGCCCGTCGTGACCGGGACGGGAGCGGCGACGCTGGCCGACTCGGGTCAGTGTCGGGCCGAGCCGGACTGCCGCCTCTTCAGCCGCCGCCGACGCGGCTGCACCGTCGCCGCCGACTGTCCGCCTCCACAGAACTGCTGCTTCAGCGCCTGCCTCGGCATCACCGTGTGTCAGGAGGGCTCGCGCAGGGATGTCGCCTCGGCGCTGGCCGGTCTGGCGCGCGTGGTGCAACGCTGATGTCTCCGGGAGCCTGTGGTGGAGTGGTGACGCCACTGGGACAGTGGTGCAGCTGTGACGTCGGGAGAGTGTGATGTCTCCCGGAGCCTGTGGTAGTGGTGACGGTGGTGCAGCTGTGACGTCGGGAGAGTGTGATGTCTCCGGGAGCCTGTGGTAGTGGTGACGGTGGTGCAGCTGTGACGTCGGGAGCGTGTGATGTCTCCGGGAGCCTCGGTAGTAGTGACGGTGGTGCAGCTGTGACGTCGGGAGAGTGTGATGTCTCCGGGAGCCTGCGGTAGTGGTGACAGTGGTGCAGCTGTGACGTCGGGAGCGTGTGATGTCTCCGGGAGCCTGTGGTAGTGGTGACAGTGGTGCAGCTGTGACGTCGGGAGCGTGTGATGTCTCCGGGAGCCTGTGGTAGTGGTGACGGTGGTGCAGCTGTGACGTCGAGAGCGTGTGATGTCTCTGGGAGCCTGTAGTAGTGGTGACAGTGGTGCAGCTGTGACGTCGTGAGCGTGTGAAGTCTCCCGGAGCCTGTGGTAGTGGTGACGGTGGTGCAGCTGTGACGTCGGGAGAGTGTGATGTCTCCCGGAGCCTGCGGTAGTGGAGACGGTGGTGCAGCTGTGACGTCGGGAGAGTGTGATGTCTCCCGGAGCCTGTGGTAGTGGTGACGGTGGTGCAGCTGTGACGTCGGGAGAGTGTGATGTCTCCCGGAGCCTGTGGTAGTGGTGACGGTGGTGCAGCTGTGACGTCGGGAGCGTGTGATGTGTCCGGGAGCCTCGGTAGTAGTGACAGTGGTGCAGCTGTGACGTCGGGAGAGTGTGATGTCTCCCGGAGCCTGTGGTGGAGTGGTGACGGTGGTGCAGCTGTGACGTCGGGAGCGTGTGATGTCTCCGGGAGCCTGTGGTAGTGGTGACGGTGGTGCAGCTGTGACGTCGGGAGCGTGTGATGTCTCCGGGAGCCTGTGGTAGTGGTGACGGTGGTGCAGCTGTGACGTCTGGAGCGCGTGATGTCTCCGGGAGCCTGTGGTGGAGTGATGACGGTGGTGCAGCTGTGACGTCGGGAGAGTGTGATGTCTCCGGGAGCCTGTGGTGGAGTGTTGACAGTGGTGCAGCTGTGACGTCGGGAGCGTGTGATGTCTCCGGGAGCCTGTGGTAGTGGTGACGGTGGTGCAGCTGTGACGTCGGGAGCGTGTGATGTCTCCGGGAGCCTGTGGTAGTGGTGACGGTGGTGCAGCTGTGACGTCGGGAGCGTGTGATGTCTCCGGGAGCCTGTGCTGGTGGTGACGGTGGTGCAGCTGTGACGTCGGGAGCGTGTGATGTCTCCGGGAGGCTGTGGTTGTGGTGACGGTGGTGCAGCTGTGACGCCGGGAGCGTTTGATGTCTCCGGGAGCCTGTGGTTGTAGTGACGGTGGTGCAGCTGTGACGTCGGGAGCGTGTGATGTCTCCGGGAGCCTGTGGTAGTGGTGACGGTGGTGCAGCTGTGACGTCGGGAGCGTGTGATGTCTCCGGGAGCCTGTGGTAGTGGTGACGGTGGTGCAGCTGTGACGTCGGGAGAGTGTGATGTCTCCGGGAGCCTGTGGTAGTGTTGACGGTGGTGCAGCTGTGACGTCGGGAGCGCGTGATGTCTCCGGGAGCCTGCGGTAGTGGTGACAGTGGTGCAGCTGTGACGTAGGGAGCGTGTGATGACGCTGGGACATGAAGCGTATGATGTCACCACCACCCGCGTGGTGTGGTGGTGACGTCATCAGGCAGGTGCGAAAGCCCACTAAATCATTTGGGGGAGGAGGGACGATGCATGCAGAAAACTGGAGATTCCAAATCGGTGGAAGGGGACTCGGATAAGAGGAAGCATTCCTTACGGTCCCACGTTTGAAGCTAAAACCATGTGGGGCACGCTAGCTTTGAGAGGGTATGCAACCCCAAAACAAAGCTCCACCCCTGCCATCAGAGGCGTGGGGTGACGTCACGGGGAGTGCAGTGCAGTGGTGACCTGGTTTGGAGCGTGCGGCAACACGTGTGACGTCACCGAGAGTGTAGTGCAGTGGTGACCTGGTCTGAAGAGGGCGGTAACATGTGTAGCATTTTTAGAGCTCCACTCGTCATCAGGGGCGTGTGGTGACGTCACCGGTAGTGTAGTGCAGCGGTAACCTGGTCTGAAGAGGGCGGTAACGCGTGCGACATTTAGAACGGTGTAGCACATTGAAGCGCCGTGCTATGGCCGTCTGATGATGAGCACGAGGCCGCATGCGCTGCGTCCACGGCGCTGTTCTTCCAGTCAATGCTCAAATGCGAACTCCGGACATAGAACAGTATTTCTTCGCGCTCCAGTGGACTGTAGGTGTTCCTCGACTGCAGCGCAAGGAATAACGGCACGCAATTCGTCGCTGCAAAAACATTTGCATCAACATTCAGTTGTTTGTTATTTCGGCTTTAAGTTTAATTGTTCCATAACATCAGGACCAACGGCAGTTTGTTCTTTTGGAAGGCTCGGCGGAATCGAAATTTAAACGGTGAAGTCATTCGGAGTTGAGCGACTTGCGGAGAGTGCCAGCGACTTGCGCAATGCTTGCGAGGTTTGCCCTCCAAAACGGAACGCTTCCAGATGGATGGGATGTCAAATCAGTTTTAATATCCACTCGTACTATTTAGCGAAGTAGGCATTGGGAATGGCTGTCAGTTGTGCTTCCTTGTTCAGCATTAGCTAAGACACATGCATAACCGCCAAATAACTGTTACTTTAGTATGTGTCGCAAAAGTCCCCAACAGTTCAAAAGCTTCTATCGCTTCTATCCGTCCGATAATTTTGAGGCGAGGGCTAGCGGTGCCGGTTGGAGCGTTCTGCGTGCCACTGTACGAGCCAACCACACTCAAACCGCTCAGTAAGAGCGAGACAAAGGGTCACGGTCACCGACAGGGGGAGCGCGGCACACAGATGGCAACCATATACCAAGCGGAAGGCACTTGTAGTTTAGGGACGCATCGACTGCATAGGTCACATGACTGCAGAATGTACTTAGTGTCATAGTAGCCACTAGGCATATGAGGGATTGTCATTGTTCTGAATTAAATGGCGTAACTATGTAAATAAGTGCACAAATTGTCGTTTGCTTCGAAGGTACCAGTTGCCGACTGGCATGCGTATTTACGACGCCAGCCTGTTTGTTTCATGCTGTACCGGCACAATCGAGTTGGTATTTTCGGCCACAGGCCTGGGATACTGGCCGCCGATACATCAGCGGCGCATATATCCGGTGCGCCGCAGGGCGACACAGGGGACGCGTCCACACGGGTGACCGAATGGTGGCGCGTGTGGGGGCGTGGCCACACGGGTGACCGAATGGTGACGCTTGTGGGGGCGTGGCCACACGGGTGACCGAGTGGTGACGCGTGTGGGGGCTTGTCCACACGGGTGACCGAATGGTGACGCTTGTGGGGGCGTGGCCACACGGGTGCTGAGTGAAATGACCGCGGCACGCGTCCGACTTCGGCAGCCGGCGGCTCTGTAACTGGCCATCGTGTGCCTGTGTGGGGGCCGGGCGGACACAATACACGCCTCCCGAATACGGAATTGGTTCATACGTGCGGTGGCAGCAGCGAATGCCGGCGAACGGGACATTATTAGCGCACCACCTGTCTGCATTCCCGCCAAATGAGTACATTCCCGCCAAATGAATACGTCTGGAACAGTGCAGGTCAACGAAAGTCCAACAGAGATGTCTAAGTGAACGAACTGAAAAGTACGCAATACGCAATACGCACACACACACACAGTTCCGGGCAGAGGAACAGCATAGGTTTCCGCAGTGACCACGAACGATGACCAGACGTTACCAGTGAACACGGGCAGTGACTCGGGTGCTTCCAGGAACACGAAGTCGACTGATATTATCAGTGAAGGGCGTTCGCACTGGCCTGATGCTACCGGTGACCACAGGCAGTGACCTGGTGCTACCGGTGACCACAGGCAGTGACTTGGTGCTACCGGTGACCACAGGCAGTGACCTGGTGCTATCGGTGACCACAAACAGTGACTTGGTGCTATCGGTGACCACAAGCAGTGATCTAGTGCTATTGGTAATCACAAGCAGTGACCTGGTGCCATCGATGACCACAAGCAGTGACCTGATGCTGTCGATGACCACAAGCAGTGACCTGGTGCTATCGGTGACCACAAGCAGTGACCTGGCCTCTTCAGTGAGCGGCTGAGCTGGACGTATGTTGCTACTACTTGCCATCTGAGACCGGTCACAACGCTACGCCTCCACACATTTTCCCATCGACCCCTCACTGCTCTCCGTTTATCTACCCCTCGTCAACCTCCGGTGGAGCCAGCAGGAAGCGTGTATTATACCGGCGGTCGGCGGTCACGGGCAATGTCCATGCAACCGTCCACACCACCTCCAGCTGTGAAACTGACAAGCCAAGTGAGAACACTCGACGGGCCAGCAACGTCGACATTGTGGGTTAGTCGGTGAAGCAGCCGAGCGCGAGAAGAGACCGGCGGAAGGCCCGTGTCGGCTGGACCAGCGCCAACACCGGCCACACCGGATGGCGTGGCGCTGGCCCCCACGGAGGTGGTGGCGACCGAGAGGGCACACGAGCCGGTCGTGTCGCGGCACACGCCGATCACACGGCACTCACTGCGATATCTCCCGGCGTCAGGCGCCGCTGCCGACAATTAGAACCAACACAGGAGTGCCGAATTATCACTCGCTCAAGCTCCTCACACGACAAAGTCCCAACGCCGGCACAGGTACCACACGAGTCTTCATACAGTGGTAATACCAGCCCGGCACCCGTCACGGCTCCTCACACGGGCGACAGTCCTCGCACGGTGAGGAACGTCAGTCGTCATCGACCACCGGAACTCCTCGTGTCTGGGTGGAGGCAGCGTGTCTGGAGCCCCTGTGGCGGACATCAGCCCTTGGTCTGCGTTTGCCGCAGCTGCTGCTGCAGCTTCGCCACCGCCTCCCGACTCGACTCCTGCTTGCTCTCCAGGTCCTTGAGCAGATCGTCGTGTCGCTTCCTGACGGCCAAGTCAGGTCAGGTGAGCTAAATGGCACACGTGAAGTTGCTTCCTAATAACGCCGGAGCGTATGCAGGACATTAAGCAATTTAGAATAAGTGGCTCGGCAACACCAGGGACTCTCAATCTTAGGAAAGTTGAGGTACTGGACAAGAAAGTTGAGGTACTCAAGCACATGGTGAGGTACTGGACAAGAGGTCGCTAAAATCGCCGATATTCCATTATCCTGCATTGCATCGGTGTCATGCGCTTGCGCTGTTCCTTTGGAAGTCGTGGCTCTGCTGTTCCTGGTGTTTCGTTATGGTTATTGGTTTTTACGACAAGTCGACCGTTGGGTCATGTAGCGTCGCCAATCTCTCACGCCGATTGGTCGCGGGCGAAGAGTAGCGACAGGTGAGACTCGAACCCACAACCTTTCGATTGTGAGACGAGCATCTTACCCCTAGACCACTCGTCCCCAGTTCCTGGTGTTTCGAAGCAGACCATTCCAGGCAGTCACAGCAAGGCGAGGAGGTTAGGGTAGGGTAGGGTAGGGTAGGGTAGGGTAGGGTAGGGTAGGGTAGGGTAGGGTAGGGTAGGGTAGGGTAGGGTAGGGTAGGGTAGGGTTGGGTAGGGTAGGGTAGGGTATGGTATGGTATGGTATGGTATGGCATGGTATGGTATGGTATGGTATGGTATGGTATGGTATGGTATGGTAGGGTAGGGTATGGTAGGGTAGCCTGAAGTCGATCCATAGCGGTTCGCGTCCGGGATCTCTCCGAACGGTGTCGACCGACACATAAACGCGTGCTCCTAAAGGTGAATTCATTAGCTGGCATCCTCCTCTGTTGTGGCTTTTTCCATTGGGCATCTATCGCCATTCTTCAGAGCAAAAAGGAGGTGGGAGGTGGCCCAAAAATTGGCAACGATTACCAACACGATAGGTGTATGTACATAGGTAGATGTAGAATCAGACTGGAGATACATGTTTGGACGCGTTGAGACAGCACAGGACACTTGCAAGCCGTGAGGTTCCGTGCTGCGACGTGACCGACAGGGGTCGTAGAGGACAGGACCAATCCCTATTGGTCCTGTCCTCTGCGACAGGACCAATAGGACAGGACCGATAGTTGGCGCAGAGGACAGGACCGATAGGGGGCGCAGAGGACAGGACCGATAGGGGGCGCAGAGGACAGGACCAATAGGTGGCGCAGAGGAAAGGACCGATAGCGGGCGCAGAGGACAGGACCAATAGGGGCGCAGAGGACATGACCGATAAGGGGCGCAGAGGACAGGACCAATAGGGGGCACAGAGGACAGGACCGATAGGAGGCGCAGAGGACAGGACCGATAGGAGGCGCAGAGGACAGGACAAATAGCGGGCGCAGAGGACAGAACCGATAGTTGGAGCAGGGGACAGCATAGGTCCTGCCATACAGTCTAACAAGCCCAGTAGACTGTGTCTAAACTGAACTAGACAGGTATTAGATTGCAATGCGAATCGTACAGTGCTAATTATTAATTGTACACGTTGCAAATTGCAACCCAAAACCATGGAGTTCTGTGTAGCACGACATATACCACACGGGCCCAGGCCACATTTCACCGGCGGCATCACGCACAGTTCGCCCTTGATGTAGTCGAGCCGTTTGGCGACGTTCTGTGCCGCGTCCTCGGGATCCTGCTTCACCAGTATGGGTCCGATCAGCTTGTACACCTTCGCCCCGTCCTCCAGCAGAGACATCTCCTGCGGCAGTATCAGCACTGGCGTCAAACACACCGACAATGATAATAGTACTAACGGTTGAGAATAGTGCGAATACATGTGTCGATGCTGCATTTAACGACAGACTAAACGAATGACTGTAGCGACATTTCTATTTCAATGCTAAACAGGATTCACCACATGGTAGAATAGAAGCAGTCGGCATTTTCTGCCGCACAAAATCGTCTTCACAATTCATGTGCTCCTGAAAAGTACAGGTCTGAATGTTGTACAGGGACGATAATGTATTGACGCCCATCCGCGCACGCTATTTTGTTACTTTCATCAGAGCAGGTGGGGGAAGGGGTTGCAACCTCCAAACTTTACAAGCGAAGAAATTAGCGACATGGAACAAAACCAGCGTGTTTCACATAACATCTCGCCAGTTAAGTATTCTTGCAATATCCTGGGATGCTAAGGATGCCGATTCATTACACCTCGGCCCATGGGAGTGACGGGGCCCAAGTGCTAATCTTGTTTTGGAAACGTCCGAAGTAGTACTCGAAGCACCATTTTCTGGTACCCAGAGGTAAACATGGATACAAAATCAATTCCGACACCCAAATTAACCCTAGTGACCCACAAACCGAAAAAAAAGATCACATTATGTTATCTTGGGTCAATGACCTCGAATGACCTTCGCAACGCCAATGACATATAGAAAGAAGTTAACTGAGTTGTCCATCATTCTACTACACTTAACATCGACTATTTGAAGACAACCAGTGAAGTAAATTAGCGATAATTTTGCACTTTGCATTGGCATAATTTTCGGAAATAAGCCTGCCGCGTTTCCTATTATGACACAACAGGTCGGTTAACCGGCATAACGGTTTTTATTTTTATACTGCTGTTTTGCTGCCACACAAAGTAAAGGGGGCACAGAGGACAGGACCGATAGGGGCTGTCCAATTACCTGTGGCCAGCGATGGCGCATTAAAGCACGCAATTTGTCCACGGCCACGTAAAGAAACGTTAGGGAACACCAGCCCCTGCAACAGCCAGGGCTCAATAATGCCATGCTATGATTATAATCATTAAATAAAAGTACTACTCAGGTGACCAAAAATGTTTCACTGAGTGATTAAAAATAATGAAAATAGACATGCACGGTTTACTAATTTACTCTTTATAGTGTAGATGTCTCCATAGATGTCCGCGCCATTATCTTACGCCGAAGAGCCACAAAGCAAGCAAACATCAGGACATCAAGAATGATTTCAGTACGAGCCTTCATGGCGACAGCACAAACACCACAAATGACTAAGATACTAGGCCCTCGTCGCACTGCCACTTGCCTCCTTGACTAGAGAATTTTCGTTCATCTGGCCATCCAGCGTCTGTCTTGCTGCTAGAGTTTTCTGCAGATCTGAGGGCAGCAGAACATCAGTATGAATGAGCTCAGTGAGATCTGTAAGTTGTGGCTGTGAGGGCTCTGAAACATGACAGGAGCTATTGTGCCATAGTCCACTTCTGGCTGTGCTACTCTGCAGATATGAGACAAATGTGTGGCTTGGTCACGTCCAACAGACGATGCCACCACGGTGACAAGTGTTCAGTATTTCCAGGCACACAACAGCTGCCCACTGCCCAGCATGGTCCAGATCTAACACTTGGATCACTGGTACCATGTTCCAATGGAGTTGATGCATGTCACCTAGCACACAGTTTTCATGTAATTTGTGTATCACCAAACAAGTTGCAACGAAAAATCCATATGGACAAGACATCAACAAATTAATGAAACTCAACTAATATCCACACTTGGACACCAGCCAGGAACAACAAGGGCGAGTGCAGTAAATCAGTATTATAGAATGCTGAAGGAATGAAAATGGCAGAGAAAGGGAAAGAAAGAAAGAGGGAAAGAGAGAAAGAGAAAAAGACAGAGAGAAGAGGGGAGGGGGAGAGGGGAGAGGGGAGGGGGAGGGGGAGAGAGGGAGAGAGGAGAGAGGAGAGAGGAGAGAGGAGAGAGGAGAGAGGAGAGAGGGAGAGAGGAGAGAGGAGAGAGGAGGAGAGAGGAGAGAGAGGAGGAGAGAGGAGAGAGGAGGAGAGGAGGAGAGAGGAGGAGAGAGGATGAGAGAGGAGGAGAGAGGAGGAGAGAGGAGGAGAGAGGAGGAGAGAGGAGAGAGAGGAGGAGAGGAGAGAGGAGGAGAGAGGAGGAGAGAGAGGAGGAGAGAGGAGAGAGGAGAGAGGAGGAGAGGAGGAGAGAGGAGGAGAGAGGAGAGAGAGAGGAGAGAGGAGAGAGAGGAGGAGAGGAGAGAGGAGAGAGGAGGAGAGAGGAGAGAGGAGGAGAGAGGAGAGAGGAGGAGAGAGGAGGAGAGAGGAGGAGAGGAGGAGGAGAGAGAGGAGGAGGAGAGAGGAGGAGAGAGGAGGAGAGAGAGGAGAGAGGAGGAGAGAGGAGGAGAGAGGAGGAGAGAGGAGAGAGGAGGAGAGAGGAGAGGAGAGGAGAGAGGAGAGAGGAGAGAGGAGAGGAGAGAGGAGAGAGGAGAGGAGAGAGAGAGGAGAGAGGAGAGAGGAGAGAGGAGAGAGGAGAGAGGAGAGAGGAGAGAGGAGAGAGGAGAGAGGAGAGAGGGAGAGAGGGAGAGGAGAGAGGAGAGAGGAGAGAGGAGAGAGGAGAGAGGAGAGAGGAGAGAGGAGAGAGGAGAGAGGAGAGAGGAGAGAGGAGAGAGGAGAGAGGAGAGAGGAGAGAGGAGAGAGGAGAAAGGAGAGAGGAGAGGGGAGAGGGGAGAGGGGAGAGGGGAGAAGAGAGGAGAGAAGTTTAAAAGTTAAGCTGAACAGCTTGAAAGTTAATCATAAGGAGTATTTCTGGATATTAATATCATGCTAGGCTTGCAAAGACACCGTTATTTAGAGTGTTTGTGTTTGTGTTGGTGGAAGACTTGAGCAGCAATATCAGAATGTCTGCGCCCATCGCTCGCCGCAGACGTCACCTTCCCTGATCATCTCCGCTGTGTTATCGCATGGAGACGGGCAGTTGAGCCCTCCCCAGTATGCCAGAAGCATTGTGGGGCATTGCTTGCAAATATACCAAGGGTGGATACAGAGGAGGGGGCACTGGAGGCGTGTGCCCCCTCTCATGGAAAGGTAGCGCCCATCCGGCGGAGATATGCACTTCCTTAACGCGCGCCGTCTCTGGGGGTGGTTGATATGCGCCCCCCCCCCCCTAAGGTTTTCCGCGGATAGTGAAAGAACGGCGCGCAGCAGTGCGCCGAAATTTCGCATACCTTTTCCCACATCAATTTGGCATGTTGTGTCAAAATTTTGAGGTCAGGTCATGTAGGGTCAACGAATTAGTCAAGGTCAAGTGAGGTCACCTCCAGAAAAGTTAAACCAGTCATCACACTTTAACGGATAAAGATATTTTAATGAAACTTTCAGCGTTTGCTTATCATTAGGGACAAAAAAAACGCAACAGAGGAACTTATTATTTTTTCCGTTTTTGATTACTTCTTAGTTTTGCATATTTGCCATCAGGGTTAAAATTGAAGATTCTGGCTAAAGTTAGCATTTTTATGAGAGCAAGTTTCCTTCGAACAACGTTTTTCGGTCTGCTCTACCCATTTGAAGATTACAAATTAAAGAAAATTGAAAACTCCAAATTTTGAAATTTCAAACAAAA
Organism: Ashinkailepas kermadecensis; assembly: GCA_034440615.1. Taxonomy (NCBI): domain Eukaryota; kingdom Metazoa; phylum Arthropoda; class Thecostraca; family Neolepadidae; genus Ashinkailepas; species Ashinkailepas kermadecensis. The sequence continues at coordinate 229,797 of JAOTOM010004837.1, forward strand.
TTAGTTTTGATTTTTTGGTAGGCAAGAATTTTAGGGCCATGGACGATTTCCCCTTCCTTTTCTGATTCCAAATATTTTTTTCAAATCCCAAAATGAACTCCCAGAGCCAAAAACATGACGTAAGTCATAAAGACATAAAGACATGAAAGATCAGTGCAACTATGAGCCACAAGAGCCCTTCTTGGTTGCACTTTGGACACTGAACCAGTTGCTCACCAAATCTGTCGATCAACCCTCCCTGGAATACAGAAAAACAAGCCCCCTATTCTTATAATGATTGTCTATGCCGTTTTTAAAGATGTTCAGTGTGTTGCTACTGACAATGGTTCCTGGCAGCTGGTTCCAGTGTTCTACTACCCTGTTGGTGAAGAAAGACTGTCTTAACCTTGTCCTGCTGTGATTCACTTTAATTTTGAATTGATGACCTCTAATTGCATCATTTCTGTTAAATTCAAACATTTCCCTGAGATATCCCTGTTCCTGACCATGAACAAATTTAAAAACATCCATGAGATCTCCTCTCAGCCTTCTATATCTAAGTGAAAACATACTCAATTTCTTCAATCTTTCCTCATATGCCAGGTTGCCTATACCATTAACCATTTTGGTTGCCCTCTTTTGTACTCTCTCTAAAAGCCAACAATCTTTCTCATAACTAGGGGACCAAGCTTGGACACAGTATTCCAAATGTGGCCTGACATATGCACAGTAAAGCTTCCTGATGACCTCCTCACTTTTGTATGACACGTTCCTCTGTATTGCCCCAAGCATTCTTAGTGCCTTCTTTCTGGCTTCTTTGGTCTGTTCTGATGCCCCCAATTTTGTGTTCAAAATAACACCTAAGTCCTTCTCCTGCTGAGTCACAGATAGTACTTGGCCACCCATCAAGTATGGAGCCTTGATATGCTGCCTACCTACATGCATAATTTTGCACTTATCAAAATTAAATTTCATTTGCCATTTTTCGGACCACTTCACAAGCTCGTCTAACTCTTTCTGCAGCAAGACCTGCTCATTGTGCCCTGTTATTGCCCTAAAGACCTTCAAATCATCCGCAAATTTCAAAACCTTACTGCTTAGGCCACTTTCAATGTTATTTACAAACATAATGAACAATAGTGGTCCCAGTACTGACCCTTGGGGGACTCCACTAAGAACATTTTGCCATGATGATTTTGTACCATTTAGCATCACTCTCTGCTGTCTATCTGAAAGCCACAACCCTACCCATTTTAGGATGTTACCCACAATACCATGGGCCTGAAGCTGCATCATTAACCGTTTATGAGGTACCTTGTCAAAGGCCTTGCTAAAGTCAAGATATGCTACAACAACCTGATTTCCCTTATCAAATTGTTCTGTAGCAAAATTAAAAAAGTCCAAGAGATTTGTGAGACACGATCGCCCTTTTCTAAGGGCGATCTAAAGTCACCAAGAATAAGGCATTTCCTCTGAAAGTTTCTACTGATTTCCTCACAAATCACCTTATCGAGCTCCAGTTGCTGAGAATGTGGCAAGGTTCCTGATCGATACAAAGCTCCTATCCTCAGTTTATTGCTGTTGCCTTTTATCACAGCAACATCAAGCCAAATGGACTCCACAGACACCTTGTTTACCTCATCTGCTACTTTTTGAGAACTGCATAAGCTATTCACATAGAGCATTACACCACCCCCTTTCACTGCTGGACCCCTATTGCATGAAAACATATTGTATCCCTGGATCTCATAGCCCTGCAAGTTATCCCCAAAATATCCCTCACTGACCGATGCCTCAGTAATGCAAACAAAATCTGGTTTCTCCTCAACAACATAACACTTGAACTCATCCAATTTGGATCGAATGCTCTGAGCATTAAGCATCATACACTTAACAAAAGTTCCATAACCCTCTTTGGCTTTTTCATGTTGAGCAGCTCTATCATCTCTGGATGAGCTACCACTCTTCCCCCTTAATCTACTGCTATCCCTATTTGCTGACTGTGAGGTTCTATTGCCTATGCTGTCACTATTGGCATATCCCTGAGATGGCAATGCCACTACTTCCCTCCCCACCCCATGATCCAGTTTCCCTGAAGGACATGTTCATATACTTTGCTTAACACTTGCACCCCCTTCTCGGAGAAGTGCAGGCCATCCCTCTGATAGAGGTCCCATGAGCCATAAAACCTGCACCACTTGTCAACAAAGGTCAAACCTAACTCATTGCAGAGGCTACCTACCCTGGCATTGGCTGCCAGTGCCCTAGAGCTCCACTCAGGGGAGACTCCAGCCATAGGCAGAATAGCTGTCACAATAACTCTGCTATTGCTTTGCTTCAGTGTGGCCAGAAGGGCCCTGTAGTCCTGCAGAAGCTCCTCACTCCTAGCAGGACCTATGTTATTCACTCCTACCTGCACTACAACTGCACTAAACTGGTTCTCACTGGTGGCCTGTGCCACCACTGGGACCAGGTCTTTGACCTTGGCACCAGGCCTGGTGATGCACCTCCTGCCTCTACGACCTTTACAGAATACCCCATCTAAATGCCGCACACGAGAGTCTCCTTCGACTAGCACTTTCTCCTTGCTGCTATTCTGGGGGCAGTACTCCAATGCTTGGAATCTATTTGCTGTTACTACACCTGCCTGTTGAGCTGCTTGACAAGGTTGCCTCCCACTCTTGCCACCTACCACCTGCCACTCACTGCCCCCTTGCTTAGGCTCATGCCTCCAAATCCTCCACCCCTGACTTTAAACCACTGCCCCTCCTGTGAGCTACGACTATAAATCTTCTGTTCACTAGGAACACTTCTCTCTTCAGATATCCCTACTACCTCCACAGCAGGGGAAGCTTCAGTTACCTGGTGGCCTGTGACCACCTGGGCGTAGGATGCCCCTGCTACAGACTGACCCCTACATGTTTAATTTGCTTGCCTGCCCTGTGCAGCAAGGGAAGCTTTGAGCTTGGAAAGCTCTGCCTTAAGGGCCCTAACCTCCTCCTCTAGTGCCTGCATCCTGGCATTAACCATCCTAAAGGCTGCAGTTTATTCCTAGATTTAGATTGAAAAGTAACTTGCTGCAAAATGATTTACAAAATAACAGAGCAGAGCACAATAACTGACAAAGCTTAGGTGTATGCTAGTTTCTAGCTATGCAGCACTTACAAGGTAATCGCTGTGCAGAAAGTTGACTGGTTTTAAAGAAAAAAGAAATCACTCGCTAAACAATTGCCAAAAATGAAATAAATAGCTGAAAACGCTGAGACCCTAGACAAAGACAGACAACCTAAAGACAAAAGGGCGCTGGGCAGCCTCGCTGGGTGGAGATAGTCTAATCTGCTTGTTAAAAAAGAAACTTATGAGATAAAAACTATGTAAATATATGCACAGAAGTAATTGCTAAATACCTATCCACATTTAGCCTAGTATACTGCCTAGTTCTGCAACGACTTATCTGGTAAGTAGGAGCTCCACACCGAAGTGCTTCCACCTTGACACCTGGTGGCATTGGATGAATGAAAACCTAGGTTTCATGAAAACCTAGGTTTCATGAAAACCTAGGCCCCCTAGTGATGTCACTTTTGGGGGATATAAAATGTTGGCAGTGGTATCTGGCCCTACTTGTCGAGCACTTTCTGATGACACCTCTTTCGTTTTTGTGTGATGCTTAGTTTGGAGATTATAGGGGGGTTGTATCAACCCCCCAGACAGGGTGTGAGGATATGACTGGAAAGATGGAGGGTTAAATGCTCTGGTGCATGCCCCATCCCCACTGAATGGATTTTTCAGCAGAAGTTGCTCCTTTTAGAGATAGAGAAAACGGTACCCTTTTGAGATGAAAACCCATGAGAGTGCACCCTCCCCCCTCAACAATTGTTTTCTTTTCAGCCAAAGGTGCTCCTACAAGAAAATGTCCCCACACATGATGAATCCTCAATCTGTGCCTAAAATATACTATGTTTGACTTGATTGTTTGGTTCAATGGCAAGCATTTAAGATGCTCCTTCCAGGGGGACGAGTGGTCTAGGGGTAAGATGCTCGTCTCGCAATCAAAAAGATTGTGGGTTCGAATCTCACCTGTCGCTACTCTTCGCCCGCGACCAATCGGCGTGAGAGATTGGCGACGCTATATGACTCAACGGTCGACGTGTCGTAAAAACCAATAACCAACCAACCAAGATGCTCCTTCCACCAAGCTCCTGCAGGTAAGCTATGATGGGACAGCTAGGTCCATTGGTGATGAGGAACCAACAGGGTCAGCATAGGGTCGATCAAATTCCCACCCCCAGTAATACGGCAATAATGTGTAATGACCAATGCCAGGGGGTCTCCCCCCAATCAGGGATGAATAGACAGTTTTTCCCTGAAGACCCTGAATAAGCCACCCTGGTAGCTCAGTTGGTGAGTGCTGGCCTGTACTGGTCTCCCCTGTTCTGGCAACACAGGGTTTGAGTTGCTTCAAGCACTAACACTTAGCCCCTGGCTGGTAGGGTCTGTTGGTAGCTGGCCTGATAAGGCCACGGATGAGCTACTGGGCAGCTGTGTTGGTGCATTGACAGCATGTTACACTTTCAGTCAAAATTCTGGGTAAATTTTTATTTAAAGTTGTTTTTTTATTTTTTAAATTTATCTTTTAAACACCATGCCTACAAAGGGGACTAAGATGATGGAACCACTTATTTTCTGTGCAAATGCTTACTTTTCAGGTTGTGAGCAAAATAATCTCAAAAAGAGGCTTTGAGTTAGGTAACAGCATCAAAAAATGTTAAAGAAATAAAATAAAAATGCAACATAACATAACCTACCTTTCGAGAAGATAAAAAATCCAAGAAATAAAATTAGAAAAATGTCAAGCACTTTTTCAGAAAATTCTCAAAATTAAAAAGAAACCTAACCCAGCCTAACCTAGCCTAAGCTGCTTTTGAAGGAAAATATCCTTTTCAATTTTTGGAAAAAATGGAAACTTTTTGGCATTATTGTACTTTAAGGTGGTAACGAGAAATGTTTTTACACGCATTTGCCTCCATAAAGCAAACAAATGGGTTAGGTTTGGTTAGGTTAGGTTAGCTTATGTTTTTTTATGTTTGTAAATGTTTCAAAAATTTCCAAAACAATTTTTTTTTATTGGATTTGTACAGAAAATAAGTGGTCCCATCATCTTAGTCACCTTCATAAACATGGTATTCTGAAGAAAAATTCCAAAAATAAAAAAATAAAATGCCTTTTAAGACAAATTTACCAAATTATGTTCATGAACTAGAATTCATGGATTGGGTGGTGGGACCAGGGTTCATGCATCAAGCTCTGCTTAGTAATAGGATGCTGATTCACAAAGCCACCCCAGCAAGTAGGTACTCAGATTATTTTTTTTTTTAAAGAAAAGACCCCTTCAGGGACATTTGCAGTGGTGACCCAAATAGTGCCCATCCAAACAAATGTCCCAATGATGTTACTGGATCTGCCTCCGCTCGCACTAGGGAATTTCCAGTGGGGGACCTGTTCCAAGTATTGCCTGTGTGACAAGTACATGTTAAGCCATCATCCTCACTATTTAGTCATATCAGGTGCACCTTCTTCAATAAAAAGCCAAAAACAAAATAAACACTGTTGGATGTCCAATGGACTTTCTATATCCACCCCTGCTCAGCCCATATAGAGCCATTCATCAACAAATGTGTGAAGGAGCATGGTTGGAAAATTCCCTAGAAACCTAAAAACAAAATGAACTATTTGTGCAGTAGATATATTAAATTCATTAGTGTTCAGGAACATAGACGCCTAGTGTTCGCAATCCTGCACAACCACATAATTATTCGTGTTCGGAATACGGCACAAAACTACAAAATAATTATAGGTATGTATTAAAGTTGCTCCTCTTGAGTGGTTAAATTTTCATCGAAAGAAAATGCTTGAATATGGATAGCTTGTTCATGTTGGCATTCGGTAAACATCATACAATTTCTGGTTCGGCCATGAGAAAGCAGCAATAGAGTTATATCTTGCATGATGTTTTAAGTGTTAGGAAACCCCCTATTCCCTTATATTGATATTGCCACTTGCATGCACGACGCCATGTGGGTGACTAGGTAGGTACCTACCTAGGTACGTAGGTAGGTAATTATGAGCCTACCTTTTTGAATTTGCTTGTACTTTTCAACTTCGACCTGAAACTTTTTTTGGATTGCTTCAGCCATCGTCGACACCAACCGGCACGGAGCACCTGGGATAGCACAAATCCAGCAGTGAGGTGCAGCGGTATATATTATACTATGGTATATATCGCATTGGGCGCAGTACGGTCTTGGTTACAGCGTGCAGCAGTGTACAGCCAAATATATTAAAATAGATCCTCCACGAAGTTAGTTTGGTAACTTGGTAGCACTGAGTTTGACGGTTTCCCTTCACCGTTGGTTTACACGCCTTTTTATCGTTTTTAACAATATAAAGTGCATTGTTGTTTACCAATTGAAGGATCTACCCCGGCACCCTAGCAAAATCAACTTTCTCGTCACTCTCGCTGGGGACCCCAGCGACCCCAGCTACAAATTATCTTGCGGACGAACAGAGTAAAACTAAAACCATTTCGACATCGGGGAGATGTCCCCCACCCAGCGCCCGCTTTCAGCACCTAAAACATCACACACGCCATAACGTAAAACTCCCTTAACGTAAACATACACTTGCCTGCGTTTTGCTTGCAAAACACATTCGCTTTAAAGGCGGTGCAAATGACCTTTAGAGTCCGGCACGCCTAAAAAATAACTCTCCATCCCCCCACCCAAGGTGAGCAGATATTGTTCACGCTGTTGACGACAAAGCCGCAAGCACGATTAAACAGTACACAAATATGTTAGCCATTTTCAGCGACTTTGTTTCGATAGCGGCGATTTACAATATTCTCATATGTTAGGGACTTTAGATTCTCTCTGAAGTTAAAGTGAATTTCTGTAGTCGTTCATCCTAGTAATATGTTTTCAGATACCATTCTGATAGTGTTCATATCAATATGTACTGCTCTTTTTGGAGAAGGTGAGAATCGAACCAGAGGACATGACCGGCATCCGTCCCTTTAGTTTTTCCTGATGAAACATGTGAAATTGGAAGTGGGTAATTTTGCAGCTTAAGGCATTTTCTGATATCTTGGAATTTTTTTTTTTTAGTGTAATGTTTATATGTGTTGAACATGATGTCACCACTCATTTCCTCTGTAAATACATACTTTTCAGTTGGGAGATGAAATAACACCCAATATTGTTTAAAATTTACAGTTTAAGGTAATTTCTGAGTTCTTGGAATTCATTTTAATTAGCGATGTGCCACACTTGTCTCCATTTACTGTACATAAAAAATGATGTGTTGCAAAATTCAGTTCAGCTATACATCAAGACATAAAAGATCAGTGCAACTATGAGCCACAAAGGCCCTTCTTGGTTGCACTCTGGACACTGAACCAGTTGCCCACCAAATCCGTTGATCAACCCTCCCTGGAATAGAGAAAAACAAGCCCCATATTCTTATAATGATTGTCTATGCTGTTTTTAAAGATGTGCAGTGTGTTGCTACTGACAATTGGTTTCTGGCAGCTGGTTCCAGTGTTCTACTACCCTGTTGGTGAAGAAAGACTGTCTTAACCTTGTCCTGCTGTGATTCACTTTAATTTTGAATTGATGACCTCTAATTGCATCATTTCTGTTAAATTCAAACATTTCCCTGAGATATCCCTGTTCCTGACCATGAACAAATTTAAAGACCTTGATGAGATCTCCTCTCAGCCTTCTCTATCTAAGTGAAAACATACTCAATTTCTTCAATCTTTCCTCATATGCCAGGTTGCCTATACCATTAACCATTTTTGTTGCCCTCTTTTGTACTCTCTCTAAAAGCCAACAATCTTTTTCATAACTAGGGGACCAAGCTTGGACACAGTATTCCAAATGTGGCCTGATGTATGCAATGCTATTTACAAATATAATGAACAATAGTGGTCCCAGTACTGACCCCTGGGGGACTCTGCTAAGAACATTTTCCCATGATGACTTTGTACCATTTAACATCACTCTGCTGTCTATCTGAAAGCCACAACTCTATCCATTTTAAGATGCTACCTGCAATACCATGGACCTGAAGCTGCATCATTAACTGTTTGTGGGGTACCTTGTCAAAGGCCTTACTAAAGTCAAGATATGCTACATCAACCTGATTTCCCTGATCAAATTGTTCTGTAGCAAAATTAAAAAAATCCAAGACATCTGTGAGACACGATCACCCTTTTCTAAATCCATGTTGAGTATCTTGAATCAATGTTTCCTTCAAGAAATCGAACTATTCTATCCTTGATAATTGATTTGAGTAACTTGCCTACTAGGGATGTGAGGCTTACTGGCCTATGGTTTTCAACTTTCCCCTCTTTCTCCTTTCTTGAAAATAGGAACTACATTTGCCCTTTTCCAATCTGTTGGAATTTCATTTTGTGAAACTGATCTACAAAATATTATACTAAGTGGAATTGCCAGTTCCTTTTCAGCTTCCTGCAATACCCTAGCATAAATTTGATCAGGTCCTGCTGCCTTGTTTGGCTGTATTTTCCTGATATAATTGAAAACAACATCACTATCAATGAAATCAACATTGTGTATCTGATCACCTGTCCCTGAACTGTGGTTCACAGTTGGCAGATTAGTCACATTCTCCAACGTAAAGACTGATTTAAACTGCTTGCTCAGTTCCTCAACCATCTCACCATCCTCACTCAACATAGTCCCATTTACTTCCAGTGAACCAATTGTGCTTGAAACTTTACTTTGCTTGTAGAAACTAAATAACTTTTTACTGTCCCCAATACAGTTCCTAGCCAAATCCAATTCTTTTGCTCACTTTGCTGATCTGGTTTTCTGCTTCACATCATCTCTAGCTTTTTGATACAACCTTAAATTTATGATATTTGAAGCTTCCTTAAATACTGTAAATGCATCTTTCTTAGCCTTAATTGCTTTTATCAAATCTGGTGTAAGCCATGCTGGCTTTCCTACCCTTCTTTTGAGCCTTTGCTTTTGGGGGACATGTCTAATCTGAATTTCCCTCAAGTAAGATTTGAACTTTTCCAACATTTCACAGGCATTTAAATTGGAGAATTCTTCTTCCCATTTTATGGCACTTAAAGCCATTCTCATGCAGTCAAAGTCTGCCCTGTTAAAATTGGAACATTTGCCAAATTATCCTTGATTGTCCCTGCTACTTGTGCCTTGAATCTCACTATGTTATGGTCACTTCTTCCCAGAGTTTCTCCTACAGTCAAGTCATGAACTAAATCACTTAAATCTGAGAAGACAAGGTTAAAGAATAAGCCCTGCCTAGTTGGTTCCATTACAAACTGGTGTAAGAACACATCCTCTTCAAGGCATTTCCTAAACAGTTTACATGATGGTGAGCCAACACCAACATTTTCATATCCTTTTAGATTAAAGTCACCAAGAATAATGCATTTACTCTGAAAGTTTCTACTGATTTCCTCGCAAATCACCTTATCAAGCTTCAGTTGCTGAGAATGTGGCAAGGTTCCTGATTGGTACAAAGCTCCTATCCTCAGTTTATTGTTGTTGCCTTTTCCCACAGCAACATTAAGCCAAATGGACTCCACAGATGCATTTTTTACTCCATCTGCTACTTTTTTAGAACTGAATAAGCTATTCACATAGAGCATTACACCACCCCCTTTCACTGCTGGACCCCCATTGCATGAAAACATATTGTATCCCTGGATCTCATAGTCCTGCAAGTTATCCCCAAAATACCCCTCACTGACCCATGCCTCAGTAATGCAAACAAAATCTGGTTCCTCCTCAGCAACATAACACTTGAACTCATCAAATTTGAATTGAATACTCTGAGCATTAAGCATCATACACAAAACATGCAGTTTGAAATAACTGGGTGGGAAGTGCATGAGGTGGTTTGTGCTTTAATCATGATTTATGTACTTATTTGTATTGATTCAATGTGAAAGATGCATTCATGTAGAAAATGCACTTGCCTGAAGCCTCTTGGTTTACTTACTTCATGTTTTTTGCATTTGTTGTATGCATTTCATTTCTCTAATGTGGATTGTTCCCCTGGTGCTTTTCAGTGCAGTTTTCCATGAATGGTGCTACTCTTAGAGCTGCTTGCCATACCTTGCAGTCTGCCAGTACCTTGTGCTAGTACTGGATGCATAATTGTATTTATGGGTACCTTGGTTTTATAAATCCATTTTTGAGATTTGGATGAACATGTGAAAAATAATGAATTGAGCATTAATTAGCAGGAGTGAAAAATGAAGAAATTAACAACCTTGAAGTTAGGTGTGATATTCACCTGATATCCTTGATTCTGTGATATGATGTTCCTGTATGTACCTACCTTCTGCTGTAGTTGGTGTACATCATTTATAAATACAGTTGTTTTCTCACGCTGATCTACCATTTCATTTCTCAGGGCTAACATGGTTACTGGTGTACAGGAGAGAGAAGTACCAGAAGCTGAAAGCAGAGGTGGAAAGACAGAGCAAAAAATGTAAGAAGGCCCATGCTGTTAATTAGATATCTGCTGACATGCATTTATGTATCAACAATGTGAAGGTAAATTTGTCTTAAAAGGTGTTTTTTTATTTTTTGGAATTTTTCTTCAGAATGCCATGTCTATGAAGGTGACTAAGATGATGGGACCACTTATTTTCTGTGCAAATAAAAAAAAGGAATTTGTTCTTGAAAATTTTTGAATTATTTTCAAACTTAAAAAATATAAACTAACCTAGCCTAACCAAACCTAACCCATTGGTTTGCTTTATGGAAGCAAGTGCACACAAGAACTTTTATTGTTACTACCTTAAAGCACAATAATACAAAAAAGTTTCTCAGTTTTTTGTTGTTTGTAAAAAGTAGAAATAAAGCAAAATAAGACTGTATTCAGGACTCAGGCTTTCAGTTCTACAGCATAATTGGGATGTATTAGCACACGTAAAAATACAAGCATGCAATTAAAAACTGCATGAGGAACACATACTGAATTGTGAATGCATCCTCACTTCTGCCAATTAAATTTACCCAGAACATCAAAATATAAACTTCAGCAGGGAAATTCTAAATGATATTGGGAATGATGCCTTGCTGTCACAAATTGATGCAATGGCTTTGATGGGTATGGTGGCCCTCAACATAATGTAAGGCTGTCAAATGACCTGCAAATTGGGAATGGCCATTTTGGGAATTGTTGTCATGCCCATTCTCCTAAATGGCTCAACAAAAAATTCATAAAACCTCCATTGATTGATGCAGCATAGCTGACTTGCTTTGGACTTTCCAATATGGTGATTTTGACCATGACCTAAGGTCACCAAATAACCACATATTTGTATCATTGTTACTACACTCATGCTCCTGAACTACTCAATCAAATTTTATGAAGCCTTCACCAATTGACACACCATAGTCCATTTACTTCAGACTTTTGAATATTGTCACCTTGGCTTTGGCAGGGTCATCAAAAATGCATGAAGCTGTTTTTAGCATATTTCACCATGCCCATGCTCCAAAATGACTGCATATAAATTTGTGAGACCATCACAGAATGGTGTGGCATATTCCATATACCTCTTTTGGATATGGTAACCTCTGTTGTAACCTAAGGTCATCAAAAGTGCATAAAACTGTTCTGTGCCTACTTGCTATGCTCATGCTCTGAAACTGCTGAATCAAAATGCATGATACCTTCCCTATTCAATACAGTGAGGTCGATATATCTGATATAATGATTTAATCCTGGGGGAAAATCAATTCTGATTTGATCTGTGCCCATAAATGTATCCAAACATCTTCTTAACTCTGTCATCAAATCATAAAGTGCTTAGACTTAATAAGAGCCAAAGGGACCAGCTGGGTTAAGCCTGTGAAGGGAAGATGCTATATGCCTGACAATAAGACCCTCAGTAACCCAAACAATACTGCATCCTAATTTTCAAAGAAACAATTCACCTGCATACCTACCAATACCTATCTAGCCCTAATCACTTGATCTCGCATAGTGCACATGTGGATTGAGTGCCCCATCAATAATTTGTATTGATCCATTGATCCATGCCTGCCTAAAGGGGTACTGTGGCATGGATCCATTGATCCATGCCACAGTATACTCCTACTAGCATGAATCTCACCCCAGCCATCACTAATTCGAACTTGAAATCAAGATTCTACAACCTAAGATATGTGTCTATCTTATTGTTAATACATTCAATGAGGGGCTCCCCACACAATCAGCAGGCATCCTATTCCATTGGGCAACCACCCTTTGATTGAAAACGTATTGGCACTTAACTGTCCTACACCTTGACTTGTCCAACCTGAATTGATGACCCCTATATGAAACTCTATATATGCCCCTATATGATCAAGATTCTGCAACCTAAGATATTGTGTCTACCTTATTGTTCATACATTCAATGAGGATCCCCCAAAATCAGAGGCTTTCCTTAGCACACCTTTGATTGAAAACCTATTGGCACTTAACTGTCCTACACCTTGACTTGTCCAACCTGAATTGATGACCCTATATGATACTCTAAGTAGAACATCATTCAAATTGGTATTATCTGACCCTTTAATGATTTGCTACATTTCAATCATGTCACCCCTTAATACTTGATTCGGTACATATCTAAGACCGTAAGCCATTGTCCATATTCTAAGTTACCTGGTCCATCGATGAGTCTAGTGGCTTTGTGCTGTGCTCTTTGCAATCTTGAGAGGGATATCTTTCAGACCAGTTTTATTGAAATTAAAATGAAGTTGGGGTAAATCATGCGACCCATCGTTGGATTTTGATATAATGTTGGACACAGTAATGTGTATTACATAAATGCATCATACATAGCTCGCTAGTTATGGGAGACAAATGATCCTCTAGTTTGCGCGCCCTTCACCCAACTAAGCAATCAATAACTTGCCATTTATTTGGGTCCAAACTTGAAAAAGTGCGAAATCCGCGGAAATCCACCCAAACATGTTTACGAATAATCGTCTCAGGTTAACGGCCTGGCCTCGCCTGGTGAGAGGGTGTTTGCCAATCGTTCTGCAATGAATGTACATAGTTCTGTGCAGAGGTTCGTTGCATTTTATTCAGCCTCTGAAACGTTCTGTGTGGTGATACTGACCATACTGGGGACCGACAACAGATGAATAAGGCAATACTCGTGCGATGTGTGCTATTCCTTACCCTTGCTTTATTCCATCAGTGGAGCGTAAGAAGGAGGCCCGAGGCGATACTGGGGACCGACAACAGAGGAAGAAAATAGAGCGTGAGGAGGAGCGGTTGAAGACCAACAGTCGTGAGCTTTCGATGGTCAAGATGAAGTCCATGTTTGCCATCGGATTAACTTTCACTGCTCTGCTCAGCATGTTCAACTCCATGTGAGCTAGTTTGTGTACTGTGAGCTAGTCGATGGTTACCTGACATGACGTGACATGTGCTCCAGTTTCGGCTGTATCGTGGTGGTGTACCCATCGCCTGACATGAAGTGACCTGTGCTCTATTGTGGTGCACCCATCACCTGATATAACGTGACCTGTGCTCCAGTGTGGACTGTATCGTGGTGGTGCGCCCATCGCCTGACATGAAGTGACCTGTGCTCCAGTTTCGACGGTCGTGTGGTGGCACAGCTACCGTTTGAGCCCATATCGTTCGTCCGCGGCCTGTCACATCGCAACCTGGCCGGCGAGGAGTTCCACGAGTGCAGCTTCATCTTTCTCTACATCCTCTGCACCATGTCTATCCGGCAGGTGGGTGGTGTGCTGCACTGTGGGTGGTGTGGTGCTGCACTGTGGGTGGTGTGCTGCACTGTGGGTGGTGCGTTGCTGCACTGTGGGTGGTGTGCTGCACTGTGGGTGGTGTGCTGCGCTGTGGGTGGTGTGGTGCGGCTCTGTGGGTGGTATGCTGCACTGTGGGTGGGGTGCTTCACTGTGTGTGGTGTGCTGCACTGTGGGTGGGGTGCTGCACTGTGGGTGGTGTGGTGCTGCACTGTGGGTGGTGTGCTGCACTGTGGGTGGGGTGCTTCACTGTGTGTGGTGTGCTGCACTGTGGGTGGTCCGCTGCACTGTGGGTGGTGTGGTGCGGCTCTGTGGGTGATCTGCTGCACTGTGGGTGGTGTGCTGCACTGTGGGTGGTGTGCTGCACTGTGGGTGGGGTGCTGCTCTGTGGGTGGTGTGCTGCACTGTGGGTGGTGTGGTGCTGCACTGTGGGTGGTGTGCTGCACTGTGGGTGGTGTGTTGCTGCACTGTGGGTGGTGTGCTGCACTGTGGGTGGTGTGCTGCACTGTGGGTGGTGTGGTGCGGCTCTGTGGGTGGTGTGCTGCACTGTGGGTGGGGTGCTTCACTGTGTGTGGTGTGCTGCACTGTGGGTGGGGTGCTGCACTGTGGGTGGTGTGGTGCTGCACTGTGGGTGGTGTGCTGCACTGTGGGTGGGGTGCTTCACTGTGTGTGGTGTGCTGCACTGTGGGTGGTCCGCTGCACTGTGGGTGGTGTGGTGCGGCTCTGTGGGTGATCTGCTGCACTGTGGGTGGTGTGCTGCACTGTGGGTGGTGTGCTGCACTGTGGGTGGGGTGCTGCTCTGTGGGTGGTGTGCTGCACTGTGGGTGGGGTGCTGCTCTGTGGGTGGTGTGCTGCACTGTGGGTGTGGTGCTCTGTGGGTGTGGTGCGGCTCTGTGGGTGTGGTGCGGCTCTGTGGGTGGTGTGCTGCACTGTGGGTGGGGTGCTTCACTGTGTGTGGTGTGCTGCACTGTGGGTGGGGTGCTGCACTGTGGGTGGTATGGTGCTGCACTGTGGGTGGTGTGCTGCACTGTGGGTGGGGTGCTTCACTGTGTGTGGTGTGCTGCACTGTGGGTGGTCCGCTGCACTGTGGGTGGTGTGGTGCTGCACTGTGGGTGGTGTGGTGCTCTGTGGGTGTGGTGCGGCTCTGTGGGTGGTGTGCTGCACTGTGGATGTGGTGTGCTGCTCTGTGGGTGGTGTGCTGCACTGTGGGTGGGGTGCTTCACTGTGTGTGGTGTGCTGCACTGTGGGTGGTCCGCTGCACTGTGGGTGGTGTGGTGCGGCTCTGTGGGTGATCTGCTGCACTGTGGGTGGTGTGCTGCACTGTGGGTGGTGTGCTGCACTGTGGGTGGGGTGCTGCTCTGTGGGTGGTGTGCTGCACTGTGGGTGGGGTGCTGCTCTGTGGGTGGTGTGCTGCACTGTGGGTGTGGTGCTCTGTTGGTGTGGTGCGGCTCTGTGGGTGTGGTTCGGCTCTGTGGGTGGTGTGCTGCACTGTGGGTGGGGTGCTTCACTGTGTGTGGTGTGCTGCACTGTGGGTGGGGTGCTGCACTGTGGGTGGTGTGCTGCACTGTGGGTGGGGTGCTTCACTGTGTGTGGTGTGCTGCACTGTGGGTGGTCCGCTGCACTGTGGGTGGTGTGGTGCTGCACTGTGGGTGGTGTGGTGCTCTGTGGGTGTGGTGCGGCTCTGTGGGTGGTGTGCTGCACTGTGGGTGTGGTGTGCTGCTCTGTGGGTGGTGTGCTGCACTGTGGGTGGTGTGCTGCACTGCCAGCAGGCGTCCGAGGAACCATCTCAACCTATGCACAGTTCGATTTCAACGGTCACCTCGACTCAGTCACCTCATTTTATTCTGTCACGAGTTTCTCTTACCGGACAACCGGCGCCTGTTTCCACAGGCAAGTCAAGTTAGAAACTGAATCTCGCTAACATTACGGGAAGACGAAATGGTTAGAAATTGATTGGCAATTGGACTTACTATCTTACTGTCTTTAAAAGATAGTAAGTACTTAAAGATAATATCTGCGTTGGTGGTGTTTCAGCGTCAGGATTGGCGATGAATAAAGACTAATGACACAAATCTGATGAAATTAGCCCATGTTAGGTCCTGCCTTAATTAAAGTTATCGGATCATTGGTTCACAATTACCCTATGGGGGTAATTGCAGTACGACATAATTTTATCCGCGATGCCGTTTGCCCTTAGTTAACAGCTGGTGGCGTGTACAGCGGTCAGGTCGTGACCAGTTGCTTGTCGGGCTTCACAGGCACATGGCGCGTACGTTCTGTGACAAGCCGACGCCTGACTGGCGGTCCGTTGTTCTGTGACGTGTGTCACCAGACTGGCGGTCCGTTGTTCTGTGACGAGCCGACACGTGTGTCACAGACTGGCGGCCCGTTGTTCTGTGACGAGCCGACACGTGTGTTACCACAGACTGATGCTCCGTTGTTCTGTGACGAGCCGACACGTGTTTCACCACAAACTGCCGGCCCGTTGTTCTGTGACGAGCCGACACGTGTGTCACCACAGACTGGTGCTCCGTTGTTCTGTGACGATCCGACACGTGTGTCACCACAGACTGGCGGCCCGTTGTTCTGTGACGAGCCGACACGTGTGTCACCACAGACTGGTGCTCCGTTGTTCTGTGACGAGCCGACACGTGTGTCACCACAGACTGGCGGCCCGTTGTTCTGTGACGAGCCGACACGTGTGTCACCACAGACTGGCGGTCCGTTGTTCTGTGACGTGTGTACCACAGACTGGCGGTCCGTTGTTCTGTGACGAGCCGACACGTGTGTCACCACAGACTGGCGGTCCGTTGTTCTGTGACGTGTGTACCACAGACTGGCGGTCCGTTGTTCTGTGACGAGCCGACACGTGTGTACCACAGACTGGCGGCCCGTTGTTCTGTGACGAGCCGACACGCGTGTCACAGACTGGCGGTCCGCTGCCATTCCGCTGGAGACTCCTTACGAGTCCATCGCACGCTACAATGCACACACATAAATACACACACACACGCACGCACGCACGCACGCACGCACGCACACACACACATATATATATATATATATATATATATATATATATATATATATATATATATATATATATGTGTATATATGTATATGTATAGGTATATGTATATATATAGGTATATGTATATATATATATATATATATATATATATATATATATATATATATATATATATATATATACATCCCACACACACCACACACACACACACACACACACACACACACACACACACACACACACACACACACACACACACACACAGCTACTTTGAAATGTTCAACGTACTGATGCTACATCAAGCGGAGTGAAGGGAAATACACCAACTATTCTGAAGTGAGGGTGTATAAGGTGTTTACATGCTAATTCATCGATTGGTCCTCTTTTGTTCATTGTGCTTTGTGTTCCTGGCGTTATGCTCTTTTTTATTTAAAAACAAAATCCGACGTACCCCTCTTGGGCTTCTTCAAAAAGATAGTATGCTACCAAAATATTCCTGGGTGCTGTTTGTCCTTAAAGACCCCTTTGAGGACAAATTTTAACACACCTTTCAGGATCATTTTCAGAAAATGACACTTCACCATATATGAAAACATATCTAGGAATATTGCCATGCTTCTCTGATATGCTATCCCTCAGAATATGTGAAGTCTGCCCGCAAAGGCAAGCTGGAACCGTGGGAAAACGAACAAAAATAAAAATAAAAGTATTAAAAAGGTATAAAAGAACATAAGAAGTATAAAAAAGCATGCAACACAAAAGTTTATTGGGCGCTGCATGACCAACGGAGTCGAATGTCACACTTGGCCTTTCCTCATGTGAGATTTCAGTATGTTTACGTTTTAAATTGGTTGTGCCGTGGTAGCTCATGCCGGACTCCTCGGTATCGAACGGCCGTCTATTGAGGCCCCGCCTAACCATCGCTTCTGTTGCAGAACATCCAGAAGCTGCTGGGTTTCGCACCTTCACGAGCAGCCAGTAAACAGAGCGGCTTCTTCCAGCCGCCCAACCAGCAGAGCTAGGGAAAAATGGCGGAAATTGCAGCAGAGCGGGTCGTGACGTGTTGCTGCCGTACGAGGGGCGAGACCCGAGCAGTGCGGCGGCGGTGTTGTTGCGCACGCGATACGGTGTGTCCGAGTGGGGACGAGCGCGAGGGGCGGGACCCAAACAGTGTGGCGGCAGTGCTGCACGCGATACGGTGTGTCCGAGTGGGGACGAGCGCGAGGGGCGGGACCCAAACAGTGTGGCGGCAGTGCTGCACGCGATACGGTGTGTCCGAATGGAGACGACTCGTCGATACGTCACCGGATTTGAGATGGTTGGGTTTTGGTGGCAGTCGAACCTGAAGGGTGCCCAGCAACGGGCGTGCGGGTGGAGAAACTACGAACGTGCTCGAACGGTGTGGACTGATTACGTGTGGCGTTGTGAGCACATGGCATATTGTCGGTGTCTGGAGAAAACACGAATGACAGGATTTTGTTTGTCTCTATGATTATCACCCGATGCAGTCCTCTGGCGTGATGCACCACTTGCGGTGGGGCGTAACTGACTTGTCGCAGACGGCAGGCGTCTGTTGGTCTTTGATCCGGGTAGGCCTCCGGTCGTGATCTCCAACTCGGATATCCGTCAGATGGTGACATTTGGCCCGGGCGTGTATCAGGTTACGATCGCACCGATCCTTGGTTGGAGTGTAGGTCAGGTGATGACGTCTTAGCCGGATGTCCCTTGAACAGTGATAAATTATTCGCGGGATATGGGTGGAATATGCCACTTTCTGAACACGGAATTGTCATACCTCCCAACGAAGAATCGACATCGTGCTTCGTGATGAGTCGTTACGAGTTCTTTATATCTAATTTCTAACGATATCTTGTTGATAAGCGTCATGCTGATACTTACCATTGCGGATTGTGACACTGGCGGATCTAGCCGCTCGGTTTGGGGGGGCTAAACTGGGTCTCCAGGACTTGCCAACCGGGGGGAAGCGATGTTGGCGGGGCGTTTGTCGTCGACCCGGGGGGGAGCAACGTAGACGTGGTGTTTGACGTGCTGACCTGGGGTAGGGTGCGAAGCGATGTGTTGTTGTCGACCATGGGGGGGGGGGGAAGCGCAATGGGCGGATCCAGTCACTGGTTGGGGGGGCGAACCCGAAGTTCAACTGGCGACGGAGAGAGGGGGGGAGTCGAAGTCTGACTGGCCGCCAGGAGTGGGTTGTGGTTGAAACCTGGGGCTGTGGAGGAACAGCTCACTTAAACATTGTTTGACTACCACGTTTTATTGGAATTTTGTTTTGCCCATGCTCTATTTATATATTTCATGGAGATTTGATGAAATACCATAGTCTCATACACATTTTATTTTGTGCATTGTTTATTTTGTTGCCTTTGCACATGTTCTGAATGGGAATGTCCGTAGGAGTTGAATGAAACGAAAACAGTAAACCACGAAGACATTATTTAAAAAAAAACGAACATCTCAGTTGCGCACGCAAGAAACATGGCAGGGAAGCATCCGCGCAGCAGCGGTGGGCGCGGCAGCAAACTTGAGATGTCAGCTCGGCCCTGGAATCCGCGTCGAGCTGCGCTCCAGTCACACTTTGCGGCCCGCCAACAACAGCCAAGCCTGAGCAGGGGAGGGAGAGTTCGGCTCAGACTTGAGGAAACAATTCAAAATCACCTTGTGGTGTTGCACTGCACCCTATGTGGTCGGGTTTTACTTTAAAGAAACTGACCATACATGGGTATTCTTATTGGTGGACATGAAAAGTACGTCATTCTTGAGCATGGTCATTATGTCGCAGGTAGATCGGCATTAATCAAACGTGAACAGTTACTTTATATGGATCGCACTGTTTTATTTGCTCATTCTGTATATGTGAAGATATTAGCGACATTATTTTACATGTTTTTTTTTTAGTGTGGGGCTCATTTACAGATAAACCTCAACTTGCAAAACAAATCTGCAAAAACAGTGCTATTTTCCTCGTATCCCTACGACAATGATCAGACAGAATTGTTTGCGGTCGTTATTCCCATACAGTGCAGGTGAAATGTTATTTGCTATAAAATCTACGACATAGACAATTTAAGTGCATCAGTGAGTTCGTAGTTACAATAGCAACTACAAACTCACCGGCAACAATAACAAATCCAATGACAAAAAGGGGCGCATGCCAGTAGCATTTAGAAACGAACTAAATCTATATGTGTACCTTGTATTTCATTCCTTAGTGCAGCCGTATCCTCAGTTTCATCCGACGGGCGCCAGACGCTGCGAAGGCGTCGACGACGTCGCTGGTGGGAGGCAGGCTCTCGCGGTGGGCCAGGAGCAGGACGAGCGCCTCGAGGCGATTTTCGGCCATCGTCGCTCGCAAAGCGGTCAGCGTGCGCGTTACCTTCGAGAAGGTACGCTCGGCCTCCGCTGTGGATGCAGGGATGACGGCCAGTACTCGGAGGAACTTGTGGATGGACGGAAATACGTCCGCCACACACTCATTGAGAGCGCCGATCGCCGTGACGGGGTCGCTGTGCTGCGGCCTCCTGTTCCACATCGCCTTCCACACATCGAACTCTGCCTTGAGTTGGGCCTCGGTGCAGCCCAACAGACTGCGGTACTGCACCCACGTCGGGTACAGCTGGTCCCACCTGGATATCCTCACCCTCTTTGGCAGGAGGTGGGCGATGCCGAATGCCCTCCCCTGATGGCTCTCGAAGCGTGCCTGTAGGTCTGTGCGCACCGCGTCGATGGCCGGGTTGAAGGTGTTCACGCGGAAGTACCCCTCCACAGACAGATCGGTGCCGGCGTTGTCCCGGTGGACAGACCTGCCCACCAGGCGAGGTTTCCTTGTCTCCACGCCGAGTCACGTTGCCAGCGAACAAACGTTCGCCATGATGGCCGCAAACTCCTTCTCGCTCTCTTGTCGCATGCCGTCAATAACTGACCTCACCGTATCCACCAGTTCCAGGGACGCGATGAGGTCTGCACTCTGTCCTTGGAGCGCCAGGACCAGCGGTCGCAGAATGCCGGACAGTCGCTGTGCAACAGCCAGACCCACCAGGAACTCGGTGTGACTGACGGCGCTGAGAAGCTGCGCGGCCTTGGCGCTAGTGCGGCGATCCAGCCACTCCGTCATGAGCTGCAGAGCCAGGAAGATGGCAGGGAGCTCCTCCAGAAAACGGTCCACGGCGACGTGACGCTCGATGAACCGAGTCTTGCACAGCTTCAGCAACTTCAGCCGATGCCCGTCCTCCAGCTCCGTATTTTGCGCGTCGTGTAGCAGCTCCTCTCGCTTTGCCCCATCGGTTAGGAACACCACCACTGACTCCATCGTACCGGTGGCGTTGCGCACTACGCACACCTCGTCCATCTTCGACGTAGCCAGATTCAGCGCGTGCGCAGCGCAATGAAAGTAATGCGCCAGTGGTGCGCTGGCCTGGAGGTGCGCACATACGCCAACTCTTTGACTGGCCATTGCTGACGCTCCGTCGTAGCACTGCGCGACCATCACTTGAGTGTCGAGGCGGAGCTCGGTTAGCGCAGTGCTGATGACGTTGGCCAGGTTTACGCCTGACATCCGCACCTCCGTACCGTCATCAGAGGTCTGGCGCAGCGCAGCGAATACATCGACGAGCGCTACCGGGTCCTCACGGACGACCAGTGAGCCATCGTGCTCGTCAACGTATCGCACGACTAGCGCGAGTTGCTCTCTGTTTGAGCAGTCTGTAGTCTCGTCGGCCATGATCGACCACACTCCTGACTTGGTGACCTTGGCGGCGACCTCCTTCTTACCCATCGTTGCCATGTCCTCGAGAATCACGTTCTGCACACTCTTGCTTGTATACAGGGCGTTACTGCTCGCCTCTCGAAGGTGCTTCTGCAGCACGGCGTCGCCCGACTGTATACGGAAGCGCAGAAGCATGCGGAAGTTTCCGTCGTTGTCAGTGGGAAAGGCTCCGCTCGGATCAATGCGTCCGTCATCTCGATGGCCGCGAAGCGGAATATTCTGGACAGCCACCAGCTTCAGAGTATCGACGATGGCGCCGATGATAGCGCGATTTTTCTCCATCTCGCGCTGGCTCGCTGTCTCTACCTGGTATGCCACATCGAGCTCAGCCTTGTTGTAGCGGGCCTTGAATTCGGAGGCCTGTATGTTCAAGAGGTGATGTGGGTGCTTGTTGTGCTGCACCAACGCGCCATTCTTTCCGGTTAGGTCCGAAAAGTCGTTCAGTGGCTTGTTAACCAGCTTCCCCAGCAGCTGTCCGCGTTCCGTCACTTTGCCCTCTGAGTTTCTACTCCCTCCGAATTGAGCACATGCGCTGCACCATGCGCCAGTCCGGTCCCCCAGTTTCGAAATTGCCAGCCAGGGGTACTGGTTTAGGTGGTCTGGTGTGATTCGTCGCGGGCGAAGGACATTTTCCCCCTTCTCCTTCTTCAAGTGGTAGGACACCGGAAAGTCCTTCTTGTCAGTTGGATGCCACCTATCCGTCAGACCAGCGAATTTCTGGGCGTCTGTGGTCTTGACGCCGTCACCGACCAGATAACCGATGTCCTTCGGAGAAACGCTGCAACCGGCGGTAAGAACCGGAGCATGTTCAGTAGCTGGCGGTTCGCCGGCGGCAGGAGCCAGCACTCGACCGGAGGCAAGATCCAGGACGGGAGCCGATACAGATTCAGGAGCCGGCGCATGACCGGCGTCGGGGGCCAGTACTTGGCCGGCGGCAGGGCCTGGGGCGGGAGCCGGAGCAGAACCTGGAGCAGGATCAGGATCCTGCTTTTGGCCGGCGGCAGGGCCAAGCACTCGGCCGGCGCCAGGAGCCGATACGGGAGCCGAAGCAGAGTCAGGTGCATGACCGGTGGCAGGAGCCGGTAAGTGAGCCGAAACAGAATCAGGAGCAGGGACTGTAATCAGACACAGGATATAGTCAAAAGGATGTTAATATCGCGAGAGCGTCCCACAGTCTTCAGTCTGTCATTAAATAAACATTTACCTGCACCACGACACATTCAATATTCATAAATAAAAGTACATTACAAAAGGAAAATTCGCAATGGTCTACAGAAGTTAAATATTGACTGAATTTGAACAACATCAATACGCGGAATGTCTTTTCGGCCGGTATCAGCCAGTTACGATGTACACCGGAGCACATTGCACGTGCATGGTGTTCCTGACTTGAGGCCAATCACAGCCATGCAGTTATCTGAAAATATGACCCTGTATTTAAATCGGCAGACCTATATGCATATATATATATATATATATATATATATATATATATATATATATATATATATATATATATATATATATATATATATATATTTATATATATTTATACATATACATTAAGAATATCTAGGCCAAAGTTATGTTGTATCTTAATGTTTCTTGTAATAACATTAACCCTCGCACTCAGGACGGGGGGGGATGGTCATTTTCGCACCACAGCCGTGAGGTTTTTCCACAGTACCTAAGTGCCGAACACGCACAGATAATCGGCTGAAATTTTGCATGCGTTCTAGGAATAGCCGATGTGTTGGTTCAAACTCTATGTTTGGGTGATCCAGGTTCACCGAGATATTCGACGTTAAATTCGGATTTTGCTTCTCAAAATGAAATTTTTATTCATCTTTTCAGGATTGTCTGTAGGAAAACCAATAAGAGGTATCGAAAAACCAATGGCATATTCTCGAAACCAATGGCATTTTCTCGATAAGCAATTGATCAAATACAATTTGACAAATAGTCCAGATCTGTGTAACCTCGAACAAGGCGAGGATACGAGGTCAATTTGACAATTTTTTTGTCGAATTAATAAAAAATTCAACATCCGTAACGTATGTTATAGAGTACTAACGTATCTATCAGTGTACAAATATCAGCTTCAAATCTTATACTGCGGTTCCGTTTTTATCAATGAAAACGTAGCCGGGGTTCAACTTTTTACCGCGCTGCGTTGGCTGCAACTGAAGAAGCGGTCGCGGCCCGAAACTAGGTTGCTTCCACTCTAGCTGGACCGTGAACTATCAGACATACAATTCAACTTTTTATTTAATATTAGAAGTTAAATAACAAGGTAAACGATGCCGTTTTCCGTACCTTTCCATATGGCGTATAACAAAAGTTAGTGGGGTCAAATTGACCCCCCCAGTGGTGCGTGGTGGTGAAATCTGCTGGGAGTACGAGGGTTAATAACTATTAGGGCAAAGATAGTTAGTTATGTACCTAATTCTTTCTGGTTTTTCTAACAACTTTCAGGAAAGAAAACTATTACATAAGTTGCATTAAAATAGTTAAAGTCAGATACTCAAAATATGTTTTAATTGAAAGGCTTCTTACAGGGGCAGCACATCTAAGATAAATACCTGCATATATGAAAACTATGAAAGCACAAAACATGTATGGACTTACCTTTTGCCCTATTTTTAGAGAATAAATCCTTTATGGAAAGTTGACGCTTCATATCTACTCGTATAGCGATAGCTCTGCCTCTTGCTGTAGGAAGAAGGAATAATGGATAAATAAGCAAGCAGGCATGACACAATCATGTATTCAATGAAACAAAAACCTATTAGATTTGGATAGCTAACAAAAGAAGCCTTCACTTGTTACATAGTTTTTTGTGTTTGTTGGGGGGGGGGGGGCTAATTTGTACTGTTAGCCCCCCCCCCCCACCCCGATTTGATTGGGGGGCTAAAGCCCCTTTTGCCCCCCTGGATCCGCCAGTGGATTGTGATGCACCAATATATCTTAGCACAATTACAAGAAAGAGGACTTACCTATGATGTGGTCTGCTGTACAATATTAGTTGATAAGGATAGGTATTTTGTATCACTATCACTAAAATAGTTATACCTAAATTATGTACCTCAAAGCAAAGGAAGGGCGCTATATGACCAACGCAGTCGATGCGCCCCTAAACCCAAATAGCCAAGCCAACTCAAAGCAAAGGAAAAATGTGCATGTATGAGTACGCTGTTGGATCAAAATTGTGTTAAAGAACTTATAAGTCGTGTTAAGGGACATCGTTTCCATGGCGAATTTCGACATCCTACTGTACCCATTTAGACATCTCACACCTAACGGAAGACCATTATTTAAACACTGCCCTTGAAGGTCATTATTTTTGTGCGGCTAGGGGTCAGGTATAACCCTTGTTCGAGCATTTGTCAGAGGTCCTGACCTGGTCGGGACGTACCATGTGCGATCCAACAACTCCGCGACTGTGCCCACAAAAGCATGTGGGCGCTCCTCGTGTTCTAACCGCTGTCGCCCTCGAAATAGTCCCTTACGTGTCGATACCGTGGTTCCAACGCTTTTCCCACTGCTGGAAGTAGCTCCGGAACCCCGTTTTGGAAATCATGTTCAATACGTCATGCCATTTCGACTGAATATCATCGATAGTGTCGAATCGTCGCTCTTTCAGCTGGATCTACACCTTTAGTTGAGAATGAATTCACAGGGGTCTGGGTCGGGGGAACAGAGTCAGTACGGGTGTAGTACCGCCAACTGATGTGTCGTGTGCCAACTGCGTGTGCCAACTGATGTGTGCCAACTGCGGACACGATTGCGCCGGCGCGCCAATCATTCAGTGGTGCGCCTGCGCAGAGTCACCAAGCCAGCAGCCACACCGCAGTCGGTGTGTGGGTATAGTTGACTCGAAAAGAATCGACGGGAGTGTAGTTGAGTGGTGTCTTGAAGATAGCAGACGAGTAGTGATGGCCAGAGATGAATTAAGTTGCTGATCTTGAGTTGTTGAGTTGTTGACAGTCCGTAGATGATGAATAGCGAACAGTTGCCAGTACGGACGGTGCCAGTTTTGGATGTGATGTGTAGAGGGTTAGTTGGTAACGGGTCATCGCCACATTGCTCAATATTTCAAAAATGCGTGCATTTGGGTCTGTGTGGGGCAATTTGTAGAATCAGTAATGACTTGTTTAGTTCTATAAGTGCGAGTTATAGTGTGACCAGTGCGTAAGTTGAAGTTTTGTACGATGTCCATAGTGCCATGTCGTCTGCGTAAAGTGCAGTTTTGACCCAAACGTTGTCTGTGATGGCAGAGTTTAGATCGATAATGAAAAGATGTGTAAGAACTGAACCACCTTGCATTAAGCCAGTTGTGGGAAGTTTAGTGTATGGGTTGTGTGGCTCGATTTTCATTTAAAATGATCGATTTAGTAAGTAGAAACGCAGATAGTATGCTAGTCGTCCCTGTATGGCTATGCTATGGAAGTTTTGCAACAGCGTTGTTGTGGTGATGGTGTCGTAAGCGTGTTTAAGATCCAGGAAGACAGCGGCCGTAGAACGTTTCCCTGCCGCCGCTTCCTGGGTGTGTATTGAGAGATAGGTGAGATTGTCGAGGCAAGATCTATCAGGAAGGAAGCCTGACACGAATGGAGAGATAAGTTTTCGTGTTTCGAGAGCATAGAGGAGGCGGTTTTTTAGGTGTTGGAAAAGTCTAAAACAGCTGGCTATGACTGTACGAATGGGAAAAAGTTGGGTCAGCGTTTGGCTTCGGGATTCGTATGAGAAAAACTGTAACCAAGACTGAGAGTATGTGTGTTGTCCGTGCTGTGTTGTAGGTGTCGAGGAGGGTGTTTGTAGCGAAAAGTGTTTGAAGAATAATTAGTGTATGTTGTCTGGTCCTACGCTGGTGTTGCCTGTTTCTGATTATAATTGTAGTTATGCCAGTGTGAAGCTGGTGTTGTAATCATGTGGGCGCGCATGTCTCATTGGGGTGAATTGTCAAGTGGGCGTGTTGATGATCTAAGGTGATAGTTGTGTACTGTCATGTACATGTCTGCGATGGTCTGTGGGTCTGTGCTGGTGTTGTTACATCTGAGTGTTATTATTTGGTGGTATCCGTCTGTTTGGAAGGTTTTTAAAAGTGACAAAATTTCGCCGAGGGGTGAATCTATTAAATTGGGGGCTAAGTTTATTCTAGGAAGTCTTCTTGGCCTGTTTCATGGTGCGTGTAGTGTTTGTACGCACATGTGTATGCACGGTTCAATTTAAATGAAATTGTGCATGCGCAACATGGTGTATGCATATTGAGTGTTTCTGGTGTGCGGTGTCGTTCATATGTGTTGTGCGTGGTTCCTCATACAGACCGTCCAGTGACACTCATCGTTCCACCAGGGGGCAACGTGAGTTTTGTTTTGGTATCTGATTTTTGTGGTATGTGTTTGTGAGTTGTGGTGAGTGTAACATTTGCGAATTGACGTCGTGTAAGGTGTAGGTTTTTGGCGCTATATGACCTATGCAGTCGAGCTGCTTTGCTACCATAACTAACTAAGGTGTGGGTCTGAGGCGGTTTGGGCAGATAGAGACTCGGAGAAAGGAGTCCGGGCGGCCGGACAGGCGGAGATGAGGGCTAGTGGTCGAGATTTTGGTGAATGTTGGTGGTTATGGGTACGTGGTCACTAAGGTGTGGATCAGGATCGCATTCCTAGGATATAGGGAGAGGGAGATGCGGGGGGGGGGGGGCCTTGGACTGAGTGGGTTGACGTGAGTTGGAGAGTCGGTGCTGAGTGTTGTGGGATTGTGTTGGATTGTGTTGAGTGTTGTGAGATTGTGTTGATTAGCTTGTGGGAAGTGTGTGTGTGTTCTGGTGCTGGGGCGTGTAGTACGTGTCCCAGTGAGCGATGCGAGTTGAAATCTCCAGCTAGGATGACTAGCGTGGTAATTTGGTTAAGTGTTTTATGTCATTCCGAAAGGATTTCTGTTTCGCGAGGATGGGACGTATGTGTTGATGTGCAGGCAGTGCTGTGTACAGTGGCGCAACCAATGTTTTCTTAACGACGAGAAACGAAGAAACGACCTGACGAGAAAAAAAACGTCGGGAAATAGAGAATGCTTTGGTTTTGCTTGGTGATAACTTATTTTTGTTTGATCTCGTATATTTTTCGCCACTAAATTGGGCTCCCCTCCCTGGCTGCGACCCTGGTTATGCATGTGCCTCTCTATGATTAATATGTGTGCTCTGGTCTTGAAGTGTATCGGGTGGTGTGGAGTGGAGTTGCGCACACACCGCCTGATCTGTGTTGTGCAAGTCTTGTATGTATGGTGTGAGTTGTGCTAGGTTAAATTGGTATGGGTCGGTGGGCTTAAAGTATGATTCTTGTATGGATGGTGGTATGTGGTCTGTTTTGAATGCGTGGTGTTTGAATTCGTGCCAACATCTGATGGGTCCATGTGTATTGTGTTTAGTGTTTGTGGGTGTGGGCACGAGGGGCGGCTTTGTTAGTGGCCGTGGTACGTTTCGACGGTGGTTGTGGTGGGCGGGTTAATGGTGATGTCAAGCCGGCTCTGTGCTGTTCCGGCGTGTTGTACGTGTCCGAGGCGTAGGCGTTGGCGTGGTGCGCGTTTTGGTGTCGAGTCCGGTGAAGGTGAAGGGTATGTGGGGTGGTGTGGATGACGGCGGTCGTGTCTGTCACCATCTACACCGGTGCGTAGAGGATTATTTAGTATCTGACCTCGACAAAACATGAATTCACGTTTCGCTTCGATGTTTCACACAGGCCAATACATACATTCACCGCATATGACATACAGAATGTATCATGTATCAATCAAGTCAAATCAAATCAATAGCCGATCAATCAACATATCAACTAGCCATGGACTTACCTGTACCTACTACATTATCAGTAGGCACACTGTACCGGTGACACGGCTAGCATTTCGTCACGATACCGACACATGTACCAAGACGGCCCCGCGGCCGACACCGCCACACCATTACCGCCCGGGTAAGCTCCTCCGTTCCGGATAACTGTGACCACAATACCGACACGTGCATCTCAGATGGCCAGGTGGCCGGCACCGTCACACCATTACCGCGCGGGCATCCTCCCCGTCCCGGACGGCCGTCCGTCGGGCAGACCAGACGCAGGCCGGCGGCACCGTCACACAATGTTGTGCTCCCGCAGGGGTGTGTCGGCCAGCACCCGCTCGAAGCCCATGCGCGAGAGGTCGATGGTGCGGTACTCGCCGTCCAGAATGTGCTCGGTGATGGCGCGGCCGACGGCTGGCGCCTGCTGCAGACCTGAGTACGGCGCGCCGCCAGCACGCCGGGTCAGATGGGGATACGGCGCGGCACGGGGTCACAGACTCCAGAGACAGCCGACAGCGGAACACGTGGCGACAGAACATGCCAGAGCTGAGCAGGCAGCGCCGCCAGCACGCCGGGTCAGATGGGGATACGGCGCGGCACGGGGTCACAGACTCCAGAGACAGCCGACAGCGGAACACGTGGCGACAGAACATGCCAGAGCTGAGCACGCAGCGCCGCCAGCACGCCTGGTCAGATGAGGATACGGCGCGGCACGGGGTCACAGACTCCAGAGACAGCTGACAGCGGAACACGTGGCGACAGAACATGCCAGAGCTGAGCACGCAGCGCCGCCAGCACGCCTGGTCAGATGAGGATACGGCGCGGCACGGGGTCACAGACTCCAGAGACAGCTGACAGCGGAACACGTGGCGACAGAACATGCCAGAGCTGAGCACGCAGCGCCGCCAGCACGCCTGGTCAGATGAGGATACGGCGCGGCACTGGGTCACAGACTCCAGAGACAGCCGACAGCGGAACACGTGGCGACAGAACATGCCAGAGCTGAGCACGCAGCGCCACCGACACGCCGGGTCAGACAGATTGGTTGGTTAGGTATTGGGTTTTACGACACGTCGACCGTTGAGTCATGTAGCGTCGCCAATCTCTCACGTCGATAGGCCGCGGGAGAAGAGTAGCGACAGGTGAGACTGGAGTCCACACTCTTTCGATTGTGAGACGAGCGACATACTCCGAGACTACTCGTCCCCTGGGCTGGACAGAGATACGGCGCAGCACGAGGATACAGACTCCAAAGACAGCTGACAGCGGAACACGTGGCGACAGAACATGCCAGAGCATAGGGCTACACCGAAATATACCCGCTGGGTGTGTTTCTGTGCCTGGGTAAGAACGCAGGCGTCACAATATCGAAACGTAATATCCACGAAAACCAAAAATGTTGGCCTTCCTGTTTTCATCCATGAACCTTCACGTTAAAGAAAATAAAATGGCAAGTCTAGGAACTTTGCAGACCATCTCTTCGACCAAGGTTGGATGCGTGACGTGCCAGACGTATATGTAATATATCATTTAAATTGTTGACACAGAGGAAGACTATTTGTTGAAAAAGTCATAGTATGAAGCTGAGCAATCCTAGCAAACCCAAATGTCACCACAATTAACCAGTCTTGAATTATAAAGCTAAGATCTTCCCAAGATCACATTTACCCCGATTTACTCATGATTAACGATGATCATCCAAAATGACCCCGTGACGCTTGGCTAGGTACATTTGATATCAGACGCTACACGAAACAGCTGCTACAAAGCAGAGTAGCAGTAGCTACTGCTGGCGAAGCTAAGGAGTAACGACTGGCTCCTACTTTGTGTGCCTCAGTCTTCAGGCCCCAAAGGCGAGCCCGAGAGTTCACCGACGTCTGCCACTCACCGTGACCACTGAAGCCCGTGGCGAGGAACATGTTGGTGTGGTACGGGTGCGGCCCGATGATGGCGTTCTGGTCCATCGTGTTGTAGTCGTAGAAGCCGGCCCAGGAACTCTTCACCTGCGGTGGGCCGGGTGACGGGTGGTGGCTGTCACTGTCTCCGTACATTGGCCACAAGCCATCCGCGCGTGTCCGACAGTCGCGGACGGTGGGCGATAACAACTGGGCCGGGTGACGGGTGGTGGCGCCACTGTCTCCGTACATTGACCACAAGCCATTCGCGCGTGTCCGACAGTCGCGGACGGTGGGCGAGAACAACTGGGCCGGGTGACGGGTGGTGGCGCCACTGTCTCCGTACATTGACCACAAGCCATCCGCGCGTGTCCGACAGTCGCGGACGGTGGGCGAGAAAAACTGGGCAGGCGCAATCGCTGGCTTTTCCAGATGACATGACATGACATCCAAACGATTACAGGTGACATCCAGACGACTTGACGCCGGCTTTTCCAGTGTTGATAGATAATAACTTCCTGGCATGCTACTGCATTATTCTGTCGTTGTATTGTGTTGCATTTTATAGCATGCATCATTTGCGTTGGAAATGGACTGAAGGATATTGTGGCATCGAAGTCTGGTTCTAGTTGGTAAATCTTCGTTTCACATATATTGCAAATGGAGATGTGATGTGGAACATTTATGGGGACTTTCTCGTACGCGTTTCCCCATGGACAGCTCCGCGCAAGAGACAAATTACACTTGTGTGGGGTGGGGGTGGGGGGGGGGTCATGCTTATTTATTTATTTATTTCACAATATATGCCCTCCACGTACAGGTGCTGTTATGGACAGTCTGGGTATAACTCACAGATATTTACAAAGAAAGGATAGATTTATGGTCAATAGTTGGAGCAGATGCGCAACAAACATTCATACACCAACATAATACAATACCCATATTACTATCTGCACTACACACACCGTGCTTGCAGCACGAGCTATAAACGAGTAGTTTATAGAAGTGATAAGAAAGCGATGGCCTAAAGGTGAGTTCATAGTGCACACACATCCATTGTGTAAGTTTTTTTTTGTGTGACTGGTGTTGTTCGTGGAGATAATCTAGTGCATGTTTCTTGAAGTTAGACAGCCTCGATGTTTTTTGTTTCAGTAGGAAGTTTGTTATGGTGGAAGACAGACGAGTAGATAAATATGTGGTGATGACAGCTAGCAATAGCCACAGCAGCTGGGCTGTACCAGTTAGAGAAGCCATACATGGTACTGTATTCAAATATAATTTTAACCAACAGGATGAAGGAATATATATTCGATTAAAGCAATGGCATTAATTTGATTAGCTGCTACACACATTAATGCACTGGCCGGGCCAACGGTGGCATCATTAAAAGTAGCCCTCTTGTAGTGCTGCTATTATGTGTTTTATATGTTTGACATATTTCTGGCTTTCCTCAGTATTTTTTTCCACAACCCATTCGTTGTTGCTGTCACCGACAACATGCATTCGTGAAAAACGAAGCCTCGCACTGGAGCTAAACAAATGCCAGTGTGGCACACCTGCGGCCATTACCACCAGGTATTTGTGGCTACATGTGTGGTAACCACCAATACCTGTGCGGCACACGCATGCGTGCGCGCGCGCGCGCGCGTGCGTGCGTGCGCGTGCGCGTGCGTGTGCGTGTGCGTGTGCGTGTGCGTGCGTGCGTGCGTGCGTGCGTGCGTGTGCGTGTGCGTGTGCGTGTGCGTGTGCGTGTGCGTGTGCGTGTGCGTGTGCGTGTGCGTGTGCGTGTGCGTGTGCGTGTGCGTGTGCGTGTGCGTGTGCGTGTGCGTGTGCGTGTGCGTGTGCGGTGCGTGTGCGTGTGCTGTGGTGTGCGTGTGCGTGTGCGTGTCTTTTTTGTTTTTTTTTTTTGTGTGTTGTGTGTGTGTGTGTGTGTGTGTGTGTGTGTGTGTGTGTGTGTGTGTGTGTGTGTGTGTGTGTGTGTGTGTGTGTGTGTCAGTCACGTAATTCGGCGGACGGCTGGGCGTCGGCCGATCACTACCCGGACCCCGTAGAACTCACCTTGAGGTTCTCAAACGAGGGCACCCGAGCCGCCAGGTTCTGCCAGATGTGCGACTGAAAGTAGCTGTGATCCACCTCGAGGTCATCGACCGTCGGCTCCGGGTCGTCCAGTGCGCCTGACACACGGGCCAAGGTCACCAGCGGACACTGAGCCCGATACCGGGGCAGATCGGACGGGTTCAAGGTCACCAGTACTGAGCCTGACGCAATACTGCAGGTCACATTAGGTCAGGATCACCGGTAAACACCTGACGCAATACTGCAAGTCACATTAGGTCAGGATCACCGGTAAACACCACTCTGGTGTGCCAGCACGGCGGTATTGCTATACGCGAGAAAACATCAGCCACCGCAGGTGTGTAAGTTCTCCAAGTGGTGTTTTTGAGGAGGCAGAGCTTTTTGTCTGATGATCACATAATTCTAACCCTGAATTGCTGACGTCTTGGTGGTACTCAACCAAATTTAGGTGGTGCACACACACCACATGCTAACACTAAAACTTCACTCACGACCACATCGATGTGTCAGCAGGCAGCACATCAATACATCAGCACCACCTCATGTCAGCACATCAATACATCAGCACCACCTAATGTCAGCACATCAATACGTCAGCACCACCTACTGTCAGCATATCAATACATCAGCACACCTATGTCGCACATGATACCACACACCTATGTCGCACATAATACGTCGCACCACCTAATGTCGACATCAATACATCACACCATCTAATGTGCACATGAATACATCACACCATCTATGTCAGCACATGAATACGTCGCACCACCTAATGTCGCACATCAATACATCGCACACCTTTGTCGCACATGAAACATCACACCACCTAATGTCGCACAGATACATACCATCTAATGTCAGCACATGAATACGTCAGCACCACCTAATGTCAGCACATCAATACATCAACACCATCTAATATCAGAACATCAGCACCATGTAAGCATGTCAGCACATCAATAGATCAGCACCACCCAGTATCAGCACATCGGCACATAAAGATGTCTACACGTCAGTACATCAGCTCTACTTAGCATATCAGAATATTAATACATCAGCGCCATCTAAGTATGTCAAAACATTGGTACATCAGCACCACCTGAGAACATCAACATATCAGTTGCATCAGCACCAACAAAGTAAATCACCACACCAGCACCAGCTCCGTCAATACAGCGTGCGCAGCGACATCTGTACGCACCCGTGGGCGACTTGCCGCCGATGTAGTGGCCGTCGAGGCCCTCGCGCCGGAAGTAGGCGCCGCTGGGGTCGATCAGCAGAGGACAGTCGAGACCGGGACCGCCCGGCGAATGGTAGAAGTACACGTACCGCTTCCTGCATGGGCCGCCGGACGCGTCAGTGGGCCACGAGCCGCCCGGCCACCGGTCAGGTGGCGCCAAGAAACTTCACGAGGAACTTCCGCACTTCTTTCGCCGATGATATGTATGTAACAGCGCACACTCCCCAGCCAGGTCCCACATTGCGAAATAACCGACTACGTAGCAGCGTCACACCTGCACGCTGTCAGACGCCGGGCTCTGACAGCTCGTATAAACAAACTCTACAAAAATTCCGCACATCAATCACAGATGCAGATAAGCGTTGCACGGTCGCGCATACCAAGTAGGTCATCGGACACCTGCAAGCTATCAGACGCCGGTCTCTGACAGGTCTTATAATCAAACACTACAAAATTCCGCACATCAATTACAGACGCAGAAAAGCGTTTCACGGTTGCGCATACCAAGTAGATTACTCATGCATCGGTCTTCTTTAATCCTATCAAATAAGCTCCGGAGAGACACCAGACGCTGTCAGGTCACATAAACCAGGCGCGTGTCGGACTCCTTGTTCGTATAAACAACCAGGATCCGGGACATCAATCACACTTATGCGTTGCACACTTGCTTTCACCTCTGCACCAGACTAGACGTCAAAGAACAGCCTTTTCCGGTAGTATAAATACACAGTCGTATAAATACCCCCACACAGGACCCTCGAGAGGGACAGACCACCATCAGACGCCGGCCTGCCACCATCGCTGCCACTGAACGCCATCCGGCGACTACCACATCGTGACCTGGCTTGGCGTGGGGAAGGACCGTGAGCCGACCAACCGAGAACTGGGGATTTGTAATCAAGTGTGTTTTTTTCAAGAAGGCTTGTGTGTGATAATAACAACGCGAGGTCCTGGACTACTATCGCAGTGTTTTAAGGACCGTGAAACGAGAGGTGATGGACAGTCGCTACCTACGGCAAAAGCCGTCTGCATGTTCTGCCATACCTCTAGCCCAAGCCGAGATAACCCACTTGTTTCAGTGGATATCTACCACGAATTTGGACTACCTCACCCACGGCAGTTGTACCTGCTGGGACATCTTAATCCCAGTAGCCGAACTTCGGGCAGCTTACTCCACCATTCAAGACCGTCTCTGCAACTATCACAGACAATATTGGAAATCCCTACGTCGAGACGGCCATTTCTGCCCGTGCCACACGAACACGGCCATTGTTTTCAGTGTGGATACTGCCACCTCTGTGGTTGTGACCTAACCACATCTACACTCCGCTTTCATCGCTGTACCTACCCACCTTGCCTGCATCGCTGCTGTGGCTTCGAACAGTAACCCAGGACACTTACCAACTCCTGATTCTGCAACACGAAAAGGAAATTGTCGATTTTTTATCAAGAAGGCCCACCACGAACAATCCGACCAGAAGAGTTAGCGCCACCTCCCTACTCGTTCCACACTGATCAATCGGAGGTCCCATCGCTCCTCAACGACTTCGACACCACGGATATCACCGACGTCGCATCCAGGGACGACAGGACCACGGAAACTGCCAAGTTTGTGTAAGCTGCACCGCGGCACCAGCGGAGCTCGGCTCGTGCGCCCATACGAACTGCGGACGCTGTCGACTGCAAGCACCTTCTTGCCGGTCGGTACCAGTGTACAGTAAAATACCCCTCACAATTCTACTGGAACTGTTCCTGTTTTAACTGTTTTAAATTTTGTGTTGATAATTTTGTTGTTAATTTGACTTGTTAACGTCAAAAACAATACAGTGTGGCTCACGAAACTGCTCCTGATGACCAGCATTACTCTACGCTTGCCATTGATTCTAACACATGCACTATGGGAGATGAGATTACGATGGCTCCTTTCCTAACCGATGTGCTAAGTCAAAGCAAAAGATTCGATGGCCAGAACTCTGATGGATTAAGAACATGGGTCGACACGGTATACGAGGTGTTCAGATGTAGTGGTGGAAAATAAAAATGACCCTCTTGATTGCTGGACGACTCTGTCGGTGCCGCCAAAGGCCAGTATATTAGAATCGTGGATAACGGGCCACGCCCCCAGTCATGGCACGTACTAAAGCAAGAGATGACAGAAAGGTTTTCGGGCATACATGACCTCAGGACTGTACAAGAGCAGCTAAAAAGGAGTTAAACAAACGAAAAATGAGACTTTGGAACGGTACGGGGAGAGGATCAACCTTCTCGCCCACAAATTATACTCGGGTACCGAAATCGACTTGCCTCCTATTCAAGCTCAACTTTCGGGAAATTTCTTTGATGGCCTGTACGATAGACGCATGCAGGTGTCACTGATCCGTAAACATCCCGCCACCCTTGAACAAGTAGTAACCGCAGCAGAAAAGGAGCGCAATCTCCAATATTTAGTAGATTTACATACTAAAGATCACGAGCCAATGGATATTAGCGACAATGCCACGCATGTCATAGACCACCTCTCCGGACAGATCTCCCAGCTAACAGACGTGGTATCGAATTTAGCTCACGAGTAAATCAGGTTGCACAGGCTCCTCAGCAGCACTCACATCCGCCACAGGCGAGATCGCAATAGCCGACACAATACCAGAGGCACCCCAAGGAGCCACCCCCGTAATTCACACCGCCCCACGTGTACCAATCGCGACCACCCAGGCAGTATGCTCCGCCACCGAACGACCGATACCAGAACCTCGGAAGAACTCCCACAGCACCGAACTCCCCCGAAATTCGTACCGATGGATGGCGAAAGGCAGACCCATTTGCAACAATTTCAATTTCCCGGGGCACATCCAGCCATGTGTAAAAAAGGGCTTATGAGATGTCTCATCTCCAGACAACGCAGCCGAGAATTTCGGAAAACTAGAAAGGCCTCACACCGGCTCACCGACCGTGTCCGAACAAGCTTCAGTCTGCCAGATAAGTGAAAATTGCCCATTTGTAGACATTTGTATAGGCTCCCAACCCTTTCGATCACTTCTTGATACTGGTGCGCAATTCTCTCTTGTTGACGAACATTTCCTGACCCTGTGCGATCCCAACCTAGTCAAACCGATCGAACCGAAGAAAAACGTGTCACTCATCTCTGCCTCGGGTCATAAATTGCCCATACCAAAAAGTGTGAAAATACGCATTACTCTGGGAAAAGTACGCATGTACCACGATTTCTTTGCGATACCCAATTTCGGTCATGACATGCTCCTCGGAGTAGATTTCCAATAACACGGAAAGCTCGGTTAGATTTTGAAAACCAGACACTCACCATTGGGAAGACTGTGCACCCGCTCAAAACGAAACCAGAACTGAAGCAGACCGAAGTATTCCTGGTCAGACTGTCTGATGATATTCAGATCTTCCCCCGCTCAGACATCCAAGTCAAATGTCATATAGCAAAGCAGAAGACCCCAGCATAAAATTTCGTAGTATACCATTTGGCCACCATTGTGTTTTGAAGATGAACCCGGAGATACGAGCCGAGCTCCGCTGGTGCCGCGGTGCAGCTTACACAAACTTGGCAGTTTCTGTGGTCCTGTCGTCCCTGGATGCGACGTCGGTGATGTCCGTGGTGTCGAGGTCGTTGAGGAGCGATGGGACTTCCGGTTGATCAGTGTGGAACGAGTAGGGAGGTGGCGCTAGCTCTTCTGGTCGGATTGTTCGTGGTGGGCCTTCTTGACAAAAATCGACAATTTCCTTTTCGTGTTGCAGGATCAGGAGTTCGTAAGTGTCCGGGGTTACTGTGTCGAAGCCACAGCAGCGATGCAGGTGGGCAGGCACAGCGATGAAAGCGGAGTGTAGATGTGGTTAGGTCACAACCACAGAGGTGGCAGTATCCACACTGAAAACAATGGCCGTGTTCGCGTGGCACGGGCAGAAATTGCCGTCTCGACGTAGAGATTTCCAATATTGTCTGTGATTGTTGCAGAGGCGGTCTTGAATGGTGGAGTAAGCGGCCCGAAGTTCGGCTACTGGGATTAAGATGTCCCAGCAGGTACAACTGCTGTGGGTGAGGTAGTCCAAATACGTGGTAGATATCCACTGAAACAAGTGGGTTATCTCGGCTTGGGCTAGAGGTGTGGCAGAAAATGTAGACGGCTTTTGCTGTAGGTCGCGATTCTCCATCACCTCTCGTTTCACGGTCCTTAAAACACTGCGATAGTAGTCCAGGATCTCGCGTTGTTATTATCACACACAAGCCTTCTTGAAACAAACACACTTGATTACAAATCCCCAGTTCTCGGTTGGTCGGCTCACGGTCCGTCCCCACGCCAAGGCAGGTCACGATGTGGTAGTCGCCGGATGGCGTTCAGCGGCAGCGATGTTGGCAGGCCGGCGTCTGATGGTGGTCTGTCCCTCTCGAGGGTCCTGTGTGGGGGTATTTATACGACTGTGTATTTATACTACCGGAAAAGGCTGTTCTTTGACGTCTAGTCTGGTGCAGAGGTGAAAGCAAGTGTGCAACGCATAAGTGTAATTGATGTCCCGGATCCTGGTTGTTTATACGAACAAGGAGTCCGACACGCGCCTGGTTTATGTGACCTGACAGCGTCTGGTGTCTCTCCGGAGCTTATTTGATAGGATTAAAGAAGACCGATGCATGAGTAATCTACTTGGTATGCGCAACCGTGCAACGCTTTTCTGCGTCTGTAATTGATGTGCGGAATTTTGTAGTGTTTGATTATAAGACCTGTCAGAGATCGGCGTCTGATAGCTTGCAGGTGTCCGATGGCCTACTTGGTATGCGCGACCGTGCAACGCTTATCTGCATCGGTGATTGATGTGCGGAATTTTTGCAGAGTTTGTTTATACGAGCTGTCAGAGCCCGGCGTCTGACAGCGTGCAGGTGTGACGATGCTGCGTAGTCGGTTATTTCGCAATGTGGGACCTGGCTGGGGAGTGTGCGCTGTTGCATGTAGGCATCATGGGCGCACATGGACATATGATGCTGGCACGAGTTGATGAACTACTAATCATGTGGTGACGATATTGCATAACAGTAATACAAAGGCGGACAAAAGGTTCTGGCGAGGGGATGGGGGTTGTTTGGTTGGTTATTGGGGTGTAGGGGCGCATCGACTGCAGAGGTCATGCAGCGCCCGGCGAGAGGACGGGGGTGGCCGAGTGGCTAAGGTGTTGAGTTCAGGGTGCCACGGTCCCGGACTCGACACTCGCACCACTCGGGACATTTCCAAATCCCGCGGCCTACCGGCGAAACAGTGTGGGCGGCGCCATTAGCCGTGGTCGTGCATGCAGTGCGTCGTAAACCACCCAAGAGACAAAGGTTCTGGCGAGAGGCCGCACTCAACTGCGGCTGGCCATGCGATAGCAACAGAAGCATGCGCACGTCACCCAACATGTGGACACACTCACGCTCCCAGTCGAGAGTTTCAAAGTGCAGAATATCGAGTCTGTTTCGCGGAATAAGCCGGAACGGTTGCGAACTTCTGCTGTCAATGTAGGCGCGCTATATTCAGACATACATGGGTTGACGCACCCTAAAACCCCAATAATCATCATCATCATATTCAGACATAACGTCATCGCTCGCATTTCGATTGAACCTCCTAGCGGTGCAGATGTTCGTTGAGCAGATGTGTATTGTCCTCCGGCCCAGCTATGGCTCTTCAATGAATCTCCGCAGAACAGGCCGAAGCCAATCCAATGCGCGAACAAATGCTCCGAGCACACGGGTTTCCTCTAAGATCCTAGTAGCAGTGATCAGGATGAACTGCTTTATCGTCCCTTGTAAGTGCAGCTCGTCACTTCATTTCGCTTGTTTCGCTGAACTTCAACCGCTGAAGCCGCTGAAGCCCAACTTGCCGCATAGGCAGTCACCACGCAAACCACACCCAACAATCTTCCCGGCCGCTTCTCTCTGCACGCATCTACCTGCATTGTGCTGCAGCATGGCTTCACATAACTCGGTAATGTTACTTGGCAGGTACGGAAGTAGTCTTCATGCTGAAGCTTCCGAGAAACTTCCGCACTTCTTTCGCCAGTGATATGTAGGCGTGCTGTTTCGCTTTCAAAAGTCCATCTTTTAGGGACTACACAAAGGTCTGGTATGGCGGCCATTCCTGGGAATTGTATTACCTCATTTCTCTCCACGTACCCACGCAGAAGTGGCAGCATTTCTATGACCCTCTCAGTCATCTGGTACGTTCTCCACCCATCTAGTGGAGCAAGGCAGAAGAGGGAATGTTCTTGATCCCGTAAGCCCACCGAATTCATCCCCTGAGCCGGTGTCTTTGAAAAGGTAATCGACAGAGGAGAAGCGCTCCCAATTCGTGCCCGTCGCGTTGTTCCCAGCTTTGAATGCGTGTCCTGTGCGGAGGGAGCATGCCCTCCTCCCCACGTTGAGCATCACCACGCCCACATTTTACAGATACTCAGTCATATGTGCCATCACTTTACAATTTACAATTCATATATGGCTCATCCATCGATAATTTGAGGATGACTTACTTCGCGTTTCCTTCGGACTCGGTCATCACCAATATGCGATCAAGCAGGCTACCGGTAATAGCATGTCCTAAGAAGTCCCGAAGTATCTTATGCTCACTGAACAGACATTCCGAAGTCGCACCAACACATCCAGCTGTTTCTCGAGCGTGTGATTGTTGAGACTTTCATAGGAGAGCAGCACAAACTGATGGTTTGTTATTTGTCTGTGAAGGGGCTTTCTAAGTGTGGAGGAATTTCACAGTTACCGAGATAGCCCATTTAATAGAATCCAAACATGAAAGTATCCGATGACATTATCCCGAAACACACGCTTCATTATCGCGTCGATGCACTCACAGCTCCGGTAGGAGCTATGGGCCTCGATGGTTGTGAGTGTCAATATAATATATGCCTTCAGAACATCGTCTTCATGCATCTCCATTCCTTTCCGACATTAAGATGTCGCTGCGGTCTCTTCCGACAACTTGATGCATGTGACCAACTCAACAGCTGTAGTTTTCACAGCCACCACCTCAGCGTCGCTGTGCCTCTTCCCAATTGAGTGATTCGCAACAGCCGTTTCTCGTTCGTTTTCAAGCAAATCCTTTTTGCACAAAAACGGCAATGAGCAGGGGCAAATACAGCTTTGTCTTGATACCAGGAAACATTATTTGGGGCACCTCCTACCATATACAAACGTCAGCTGGTTATTCGGTCTTACGACACGTCGACCGTTGAGTCACGTAGCGTCGCCAATCTCTCACGCTGATTGGCCGCGGGGAAGAGTAGCGACAGGCGATACTCGAACCCACAATCTTTCGATTGTGAGACGGTTAACCCCTAGATTCTCGTCCCCTACAAACGTCAGCATCACAAGGTGTTGCAAAGTGAGTAATCCAACAACCAACGAGACGCAAGCACACACGCAATGCAGCTAATTTGGAAAGCAAGCCATAGCCAAGGCCTATCGATGCGCCATAATAGCCTTCGCTGTATTCGGTGAATTTCTGGAGGCGATTCAAACAAGCTGTTCAGTTTATTGAAGGTATACTGAAGATATATTTATTGAAGATATATTCATGATTGATTGAAGATTTATTAAAGGGCCACATTTCAGGCCACTATTGGCGGCATTTGCCGATATTTTTCCATCAGTGGGCCGTGCTGGCACTACCGGGAGGCGTAGGGCGAGTCAGGCATGGACTCGACTGACATTTCTGACGCATTGGCCCTTTGCACACTGGGATTGGAGCCATCGTTCCCCAGTCACTATAGCACAGTTGAACAGCAGGTAACCCTTGAACCCTAGTTCAAGGGTTGAATCCTAGCTATCCCCGAAGCAAAAAGAATGCGAGATGTATAGCCTGGACTAAATATACAAGCTTCTACAAATCGTCTAGAAATTGGAGGAACATACAAACTTACAAATGGTTCCTCACCATTTCAAAAATACAAACTTTACCAGCTGTACGTACTGTGTGGATAGCGACAGTGATTGGTTAACAGTGATGGATACGAGGTGCACCAACTGCATCGCTCATATGGGTCATTTAGCGGCAATAATAGTGGGAATATTCACAGCCGAGATTCCAGTGATCTTTGGTAGTGCCTGTTCCAACACACCTACGTTCACCCTTCGATACCGTGGTCCCCGCCAGCCG
Organism: Ashinkailepas kermadecensis; assembly: GCA_034440615.1. NCBI lineage: Eukaryota > Metazoa > Arthropoda > Thecostraca > Neolepadidae > Ashinkailepas > Ashinkailepas kermadecensis. The sequence continues at coordinate 271,630 of JAOTOM010004837.1, forward strand.
TAGTTCCCACTGGAGCTAGTCTCCAGGCAGTCGCTGTCGCTTGTGCAGTTAGTTCCAGTCAGCGGCAGTTTCCACGGGAGCTAGTCTCCAGACAGTCGCTGTCGCTTGTGCAGTTATTCCAGACAGCGGCAGCTCCCACCGGGGCTAGTCTCCAGACAGTCGCAGTCACTTGTGCAGTCAGTTCCAGACAGTTCCCAGTGACCGGTACCGGGTAGCCGCCCGAGGTAATCTCCCCAGTGACAATTGTTGCGGCCTACCGGGGACGCACCACCCGAGCAGTCGCTGCCAATCTCTATCTGTGGTAATTACCGTGGCTCGACGGGGATGGGCTGGGCGAGCAGACCCTCGCCCTCGCCGATGCCGGCCAGCCGGCCCACCTGGCCGCTGTTGGGGCCGGCTGCGTTGACGAACACGGCAGCCTTCACAGTCTTCACCTCCTCACCGCCGGCCATTCGTACCTGACAGACGGTACAAACATACCAACCACACGGCAGCCTTCAGGATCATCACGTCCTGACCACCGGCCATTCGTACCTGACATACGGGGCAAACATACCAACCAAACGGCAGCCTTCACAGTCTTCACCTCCTCAACGCCGGCCATTCGTACCTGACAGACGATACAAACATACCAACCACACGGCAGCCTTCACAGTCTTCACCTCCTGACCCCGGCCATTCGTGCCTAATCTACCAGATGGCACAAACATATCCACTACATGACAGCCTTCACAGTGTTCGCCTCCTAATCGCCGAACATTAGCACTTGACAGACTGTACACACATTCCAACCACAGGGCAGCCGATCCTCATATCATCACATGCGGCACAAACAGGGCGGCCGACCCGATCACCACGTGCGGTACAAATACACCAATCACATGGCAGCTCTCTCAGTCCTAGTCTTACTCCACACTGCATAACATTCGTACCGAACGGCAGCACAGCTGGCGCAAACGTACCATCCACACGGCAGCCGACCCGATCACCACGTGCGGCACAAATACACCAACTGCGGCACAGTTTTTCTTCGCTAGTCTTCACCTCCAAATGGCCGACCATTCACATGTGACGACAGCACAGACGCACCGCGGCACCAACACCACACAGCGGTCGGCTCGTATTGCACAGGACGATGGGAAGATAGGAACCACACAACCAGCTCATACTGTCGATCAATACCGGTGCGCTCACCTTATCGAGCATGGCAAACGCAAACGACACAACTCCACGGCGCGTAAAACTACACGGCATGTACACAACACACAACTCCACAGCGTGTGAAACTACACCGTCTAGATGGTGCCAGATGAAGGAATTGTCACCGGGATGAGCGGGCTCAGCAGGAGCATTCGCAGAAGGACCAGTGGTAGAAAACATGCATCACAACGTTGAAGTCTCCGACAGCCTAAACCTATAGCGGCGATACAACAATGAAAGCAATGTCACACGGCAGTGATGGCCTGGGAGAGCGTACGCAACGTCAGGGATAACTGCAGCAGGTCAGGAGAGGGGTGAAGTGAGGTGGGAGGGGAGTATGTACAGCGGCGAGGGCGGCAGGGATAACTGCAGCAGGTCAGGAGAGGGGTGAGGTGAGGTGGGAGGGGAGTATGTACAGCGGCGAGGGCGGCAGGGATAACTGCAGCAGGCCAGAAGGAGAGGGGTGATGTGAGGTGGGAGGGGAGTATGTACAGCGGCGAGGGCGGCAGGGATAACTGCAGCAGGTCAGGAGAGGGGTGAGGTGAGGTGGGAGGGGAGTATGTACAGCGGCGAGGGCGGCAGGGATAACTGCAGCAGGTCAGAAGGAGAGGGGTGAGGTGAGGTGGGAGGGGAGTATGTACAGCGGCGAGGGCGGCAGGGATAACTGCAGCAGGTCAGAAGGAGAGGGGTGAGGTGAGGTGGGAGTGGAGTATGTACAGCGGCGAGGGCGGCAGGGATAACACACCATGCATTTGAGAATGGCCCTGCACTTGCATAAACCACCGGCCAAGTCCGGTCCCCAGCTGTATCGAAAGTGCACGGTTTGATACTAGAAGTCCAGCGGCCATCGCTACCAGGACGAATTCCAACATGCTGCCATCACAAGCACCACCATCATCTTCACCACCAGCATCATCACTCACCAATATTATGACCACAAAATGTGATCATGACAATCATACCCATCATGCTAACGATCATCACCATGACCACCTCCACATTATCCTCCAACATCATTGCTCACATCATCACTCCCATCACTGCTGATGTCATCACTCACCACCACTCGGTCGAGGACGTGGCTGCCGCCCGCCACCACTTCCCTGCCGGGACCCTGAAAGTTCGGCACGAACCTGAGGACGGAGCGAGGTCAGACAGTTGCGAGCACAACAGCACAAATTCCCAGACAAAAATCTGCATGGGCGTATTAGTCCAAAATATATGTAGAATCCCAACTGACGCTTAATGTGAGCGTATCAGATAAAATTATTATAATTTTCTTATTAGTACTAATACATTCTCATGATCCTCCGATTCAATATAAACGAGGCTCAAGGCCAGGCGAGAAACATCTCATCCTTATATTTGCAACTCAAAGCGTCACAACTTAAGGGAGATACTTCAAGAGACCTAGAACTTGCGACACAACCGCCGGCTAGGTGGTGACTGCAGTCCGTGTATAAGGTGACCGCATTTTTAGTCGAAACCCTCAGTTCTTGACAATTTGGCAAACATTGCCAAATAATAAGCGCTTCCTGACAACTGCAACTGCCATTCCAGAACGGAAGGCAAGTTATACTAGCGAGGTGGATACTGCGACCACGAATACAACAACTGATCCAGTGCATCAAAGGAATACATATAGCCTTTCGATCACCGCGAGCTTCGCGTGAATCAGCATGCAATGCAATATCAGCAATGCAATATCAGCAACCAACCACCACTGACCCACATAGACGACAGGTGACGCCAGCCATACACATATACACATACACACATACACACACGAGACACATAGGCAAACAAACACACACTCACACGACAGAGAGATGGAGAGAGTTGGAGAGAGTTGGAGAGAGATGGAGAGAGATGGAGAGAGATGGAGAGAGATGGAGAGAGGAGAGCGAGAGCGAGAGCGAGAGCGAGAGCGAGAGAGAGCAGAGACAGAGACAGAGACAGAGACAGAGACAGAGACAGAGACAGAGACAGAGACAGAGACAGAGACAGAGACAGAGACAGAGACAGAGACAGAGACAGAGACAGAGACAGAGACAGAGACAGAGACAGAGACAGAGACAGAGACAGAGACAGAGACAGAGACAGAGACAGAGACAGAGACAGAGACAGAGACAGAGACAGAGACAGAGACAGAGACAGAGACAGAGACAGAGACAGAGACAGAGACAGAGACAGAGACAGAGACAGAGACAGAGACAGAGACAGAGACAGAGAGAGAGACAGAGAGAGAGACAGAGAGAGAGAGAGAGATAGAGAGAGATAGAGAGAGAGATATAGAGAGATATAGATATATATATATATATATATATATATATATATATATATATATATATATATATATATATATATATATATATATATATATATATATATATATATATATATATATATATATATATATATATATATATATATATATATATATATATATATATATATATATATATATATATATATATATATATATATATATATATATATATATATATATATATATATATACAATAGGCCAATCAGGGTGTAGCCATCTAAAGTGTCGATCTACCTGTTTTCGAATCCAGCAGCTTCGCCTTCGACGTACTGGACGCCCATATGTATGGCCTTGCGTCGGAACGCTCGCAGAAGAGTGTGAGGATCAAACCTGGCGTCCAGAGTCCTGTCAGAGCCGCACATTTCCGACAACACGTGTGTGAGGATCAAACCTGGCGTCCAGAGTCCTGTCAGAGCCGCACATTTCCCACAACACGTGTGTGAGGATCAAACCTGGCGTCCAGAGTCCTGTCAGAGCCGCACATTTCCGACAACACGTGTGTGAGGATCAAACCTGGCGTCCAGAGTCCTTTCAGAGCCCCACATTTTCAAAAAAAACGGGGGGAGTCAAACCTGGCGTCCAGAGTCCTGTCAGAGCCGCACATTTCGGACAACACGTTTGTGAGGATCAAACCTGGCGTCCAGAGTCCTGTCAGAGCCGCACATTTCCGACAACACGTTTCAGCATTCACAGTTTTGCATCAATACCTTCCTACCGGTTTGCACTTCAGATGGTTGGTTTATGCATTGCATTGAACAAGAACAGCTGCTGCCACGTGCAGCAGACGGACAGCGCACTCAATGCTTCATGACAAACGTAAACAGTGACATTGGGCGATCGACGTTCACGAAACGTAAATAATGACATCGACCGCGAACAGCGCTGCCCGAGTGTGAGACGTAAACACGCCTGGCTAGGAGCGGTTCAGCCCAGCGCTGCATGCGAAGAACGCAGCAGTCGCGATGTCACGACGGTGCAGGGACTCGATCGTGTGCCGTGACGCGGCTTCGGCTGATTCAGCTCCATCGGCTACCCTTCAACCACAGAATGGCAATCTGGGGCCAGTGGACTGAATAGTGGGGTGGCCAAGATTTGCATGGAACATGGCAATAGGTCTTAGATCTGTGGGAATATTTTTTAGGACAAAACTGTTTGCAGTAGATGGGTTACATCTGAGCATGAGGGGAGTGGAATTGCTCAGCAATAGGTGTTCAGTACAGAGAAACTAGACAGGTAATGGGGGATATGGGTTATAAAGTGAGCAGTATTCCAATGAAGGAAAAGAACAGCTTCTCATGTGTCTATGCAAATGTCAGAAATGGTAGGAACATAATTGGGGAACTGCATAAATATGTTCTCTGAAAAGTTAGATTTTGTATGCATAACTGAGGCATGGGTCAACGAATACATGCTTGGAGATAACTCAATTGTTGGGGGACTTCAGCATAGTAGGGATGGAAGACAATAATTCCAAGAAAATCAGGAAGGAGTTACATGGTTTGTTTTTAAGGAAAATGTCTTCTTTCAAATGATAAGATGAACATACAGGGGGAAATTAAATGTTATATCTAGTGCCTCCTAATGAGGTGTGTTTATGTTGTGTGCTACCAGGGAGGTAAAACATTTGCTGGTGTTAAAGAAGCAGGTTTTTAACAACTTGAAAGATCTGAACTCTGAGGCAAACCTAGAAGTGCACAGAACAGCCAGAAAAAAAGCTATGATGTGTGTTAGGGCATGTAAAAGACTGGCTACAATTAAATTAGCTTGATAATGTTCAGCAGGCAATATTGAGAGGTTCCTTAGCTTTTACAGATTCATATCAAATAATTTAGTGAAGAGCAACTGGAGGTAGATGGTGAAATAGTAGTTGATGTTTGTGCTATAGTAGAATCCCTAAGCAAGCAATTCTCATCAGTCTTTACTGAAGAGAATTTAATAACATTGGAAACCACTGAAGGCTATGCTATGGCAGAAGATAAGTTCGAAGATCTTACAATAACTGCAGATGTCAAAAACAAATGCAGAAAATAAAACCTAATGAAGCTGCTGGACCAGATGATCTATATGCTAGGATCTTGGTAGTGTGACCAAGTATTAGCAGGTCCCCTAGGTAGTACTTTCCAGCGGTTCTTCAAGTATCCTGAATTACCTGAAGATTGGCAAAATGCAAACATGGTATTACTTTTCAAAAATGTAAGCATAAAGTGAGTTCGGCTGACGCCGAAAACCGAAGGTTGAGAACCGAAACCGTCCGTCTTCTATTGTGCTCCACGAATCCATCCCTTCGAGTTCCGGCACGTGATTGACCCGTGATGGGTGTGGCCGACAGACTGTCACATGTACGATGCACCACGTGACCGCAGTACATGTGGGGCGTGTGCGGAGTGTGCCGACCGGGCGCTTCCTTTCGCGGTGTGTTGCAATGGGTGATGCCGGCCAGTGACAGACCAGAGCGTTGGCCGTGTAGGCCCGCCCCATGAGCGACTGGTCCACCTTCGCACGCGCGGCTGGTCAGGTAGTCGGGTCAGGTAGTCGGGTCAGGATGGTTGGCGAGGTGAGCGGTAAGACGTTGGACGGTTTCAGTCACTGATGCCTGTGGAGACTTTGAGGCACGAATCTTGTAAAGCCGCGCGCCGATGTAGATTCCAGTTGCTGTTGAAACCGTTGTGTAACAAGCTTTCGCCGTTTCGTTAACTATCAGCCCGGCCAATACAAAGGCAGTAAAGACTGCTGGACTTTCAACCAGTTCCCATACAAGCAAGGAAAACCCTAGACTATCACTGTCAGGCGAAACGAACTTTCCTACAATACAAACATTTGGCAACCATATCAACAATAGTGGGGAAGTGCATGCACCAGGATGTCTAGTTGGACAATATGTATGTGTGTGTGCGCTCATACGTGCGTATGTGCATGTGTGTGTGTGTAGAATCCGAGCAAACCCAATAACGCACCATCCCTCGTTCTCTTGGCCGTGGCAGGCTAGCGTGACGCCATCTGTGTTGATCCATGGAAACCGCTGCTTCATTCGAGCTGGGGTCATCAGCTCGACCTTGGCACCATTCTCACTGTGGGATCAAGTCAGATCACATCAGATTAGGTATGCTGAATTCGGGCCGAACTTAAATCACGGTGTCACGTCGGAACACACATAGGCAGTCAGGCAGTGCATCTGGGGAGTTCTGAGGTATAAGATAAAGTGGAAGTGGCAGGTCTTACAGAGATGTAATCCGGTGATGAATGAGGTGGGGTTGGATCATTCAATCACGAAGTTATGCGAGACAGGAAAAAACAAGCAATATTAAACATACCCGAATTCCAATGCAATAAGCCTGCCAATGCAGCACAATTAGACGGTACCAAATGTTCCATGGAGTACCGATGGAGACCCCAGATAGCCAGACAGCACCACACTGCCCCTCCACTCTTTCGGCACACCACAGGTGAAACACAGAGCATTCCACACGTCGCAAGTCTGCGTGACGTCTCCACCGCGACATCGTCGCCCCAGTCCGGCCTCCAAACCAGCCAGCGACATTTCGAAACCAGTCATCGGCACAGTCCCCAGTCACCACCGGATTAGCCGTCGCGAATTAGTGCGTTGCAATTCTTCCACGCCCTCCCCTTCCCAGGATTTCTCCAGGTACATCTCAATAAAGTAGCTCCCTTCGTTAGTGTTCTATTTGGGCTTTATAGCATATCGACCATGTTGATGATATCGCGCCCATAGGTAGCTCTCCTCAGACCATGGACATACACCAGTATGTGCTACCTAGACCAGGGAGTATCCAGACCAAGACGTAACTGCAGGTCGACGGCTACAAATCTGCGCGCGACACTCCTCCCTTGGCATGGATTGTGGCTTTACGACGCACTCGGCAGCTGAGACCATATGGCGTCGCCTGCCTCTCACCGTGGCAGGAAGGGCGGGCACCACAGGGAATCGAACCCCGTACCTCTGGCGTGCCAGACGCTCAGCTTAACCACTGAGCTACCGACGACCTGACACTCTTCCCTCAGCGCATATGTTGGATCCTCCGACGTCCGGGTGTGAGATACGCGACTGTCGGCCGCACACGAGCGTACATCTGGGTGTGGTAGTTATCCTGCAGCCGGGCGGCGCCGTCGGCAGAGGCGCACATCAGGTAGCCGTGCGGGTGGAAGTGCACGTCCGGAGCCTCGTCGCCCTCCACGGTCAGGAAGCGGCCCAGGTTGCGCAGGAACTGCGCCGAGAACATGGACATCTGGATGTTCTCGGGCAGCGAGAACTGCTGCCGCAGTCCGCCCACCGACAGAGGCGTGGACGCCGTTCGGTACTGTGGGTGGGGGATGACGTCAGTTCGTACTGCGGGGTAGAGCGGAGACGATGCCTCTCATGAAAAACGCACACGTGGGTATTGCATAGCGGCTAAAAGCGATTGGCCGGCGTGGCACCTGCCTTTGCAAGCTGTGCAAAACACAACTACACCAGAACTAGCAGACAGTGTAGTGTTTCACTAACAACAGCTACCATTTTATAGTCGTACACCACAAAACCACCCTGCTGTCTAGCCCACGTCCTTCACCACCACCACCACTCACAGTAGAGTCCCACTCCACCACCACCACTTACAGTAGAGTCCCGCTCCACCACCACCACTCACAGTAGAGTCCTGCTCCACCACCACTCACAATAGAATCCCACTACACCACCACCACTCACAGTAGAGTCCTGCTCCACCACCACTCACAGTGCAGTCCCGCTCCACCACCACCACTCACAGTAGTCCTGCTTCACCACCACCATTCACAGTAGAGTCCTGCTTCACCACCACCACTCACAGTAGAGTCTCACTACACCACCACCACTCACAGTAGAGTCCCTCTCCACCACCACTCACAATAGAATCCCACTACACCACCACCACTCACAGTAGAGTCCTGCTCCACCACCACTCACAGTACAGTCCCACTATACCACCACCACTCACATTAGAGTCCCGCTCCACCACCACTACTAACAGTAGTCCTGCTCCACCACCACCACCCACAGTAGAGTCGTCCTCCACCACCACCACTCACAGTAGAGTCCCGCTCCACCACCACTACCAACAGTAGTCCCGCTCCACCACCACCACCCACAGTAGAGTCCCGCTCCACCACCACCACTCACAGTAGAGTCCCGCTCCACCACCACTACCAACAGTAGTCCCGCTCCACCACCACTCACAGTAGAGTCCCGCTCCACCACCACCACTCACAGTAGAGTCCCGCTCCACCACCACTACCAACAGTAGTCCCGCTCCACCACCACCCACAGTAGAGTCCCGCTCCACCACCACCACCCACAGTAGAGTCCCGCTCCACCACCACCACTCACAGTAGAGTCCCGCTCCACCACCACTACCAACAGTAGTCCCGCTCCACCACCACCACCCACAGTAGAGTCCCGCTCCACCACCACTACCAACAGTAGTCCCGCTCCACCACCACCACCACACCACCACTACCAACAGTAGTCCCGCTCCACCACCACCCACAGTAGAGTCCGCTCCACCACCACCACCCACAGTAGAGTCCCGCTCCACCACCACCACTCACAGTAGAGTCCCGCTCCACCACCACTACTAACAGTAGTCCTGCTCCACCACCACCACCCACAGTAGAGTCCCGCTCCACCACCACCACTCACAGTAGAGTCCCGCTCCACCACCACTACCAACAGTAGTCCCGCTCCACCACCACCACCCACAGTAGAGTCCCGCTCCACCACCACCACAGACCGCTCCACCACCACTACCAACAGTAGTCCCGCTCCACCACCACCCACAGTAGAGTCCCGCTCCACCACCACCACTCACGCCGCTCCACCACCACTACCAACAGTAGTCCCGCTCCACCACCACCCACAGTAGAGTCCCGCTCCACCACCACCACTCACAGTAGAGTCCCGCTCCACCACCACTACCAACAGTAGTCCCGCTCCACCACCACCACCCACAGTAGAGTCCCGCTCCACCACCACTACCAACAGTAGTCCCGCTCCACCACCACTCACAGTAGAGTCCCGCTCGACCACCACCACCTGCAGGCCGGGCCCGGCTCGCAGCTTCAGCCAGTAGGCTATGGACGAGCCGATGATGCCGCCTCCGATGACACACACGTCGCAGTGGGTGGGGAAGAAAGTCCGCTTCTTGTGGCCGTGCCACAAAAACAGCATGTCGTCCTTGAAGAGGCGTGCCGCGCGCGCGAACGGATCCTCGGCCGGCGGCGCCCTCTCGCGCCGTATGGTGCGGCCCGGCAGCTGCCAGCTGTCACCGCCAGAGGGGCGCGCGCAGCCGCACGAGGTGTGCACACCGGCGGACAGCCAGGCCGGCCGGAGGCAGACGCGCAGCAGCATGGCGCGGTACACGCCGGCGCGAGGTGGTGTTCTGCGTCACCTCTGGACGGTACTAGGTGGAAGAGTGTCCTCTGGTGACATGTAACTGAAAACAGAGTACACATAAGCTAAGCTGAGCAACACACAGTGTGGCTGCTATGCTATTGGAAACAAATGCTCTGAAAAAATAATAGGACAGCAGCCACAATAACTATATTGTGAATCACGAATGCAAAGGGTGAATTTATCATTGAAATCCGAGATCGCTTTTTACCTTCTCCCAGATATTTTGGATCCTCACTCCAGACCACTTGGATTACAGAGCAAAGCTTTCTGAAAAAAAGAAGACAAGATTATCCACTATCCCGAGGTCAACAGGGATACGTCCAATTGGTTAAATTTGACATAGCAGCACAACTGTCTTTATCTTCAATGGTTGCAAATGCATTATATGCCTCTGATTTGATTTGATGCATTCTTGAGCTTTCTGATAAGGCAAATTAATGCTTTTCATGGGTGAATACTAAACAAATGCAGCTTCAATATTGTAATCCTTGCCCGTGCACATTTTGGCACTTCCCCAGTGTGTATGCCAAATAGAGAATTGTTGCAAACCTCATAGCATCTCCAAATGGAGTGTGTCAGTGAGAGGGAAGAAAAATCAGCTTGTTAAATGCAACAAGACCACGTAATTTGTACCCGGTGCCGCTGGTTTTCAGGGTCACTGGTTGACCTTTAAAGTCAGCTTAAAGGTCAATGTTCTGCAAAACTCTAGAAATTTCATTTCCACACGTTCACTGTGCAAAGCAATAACTGAGTCATGTGCCCATAAATATGGTCAAATAGGGTTTAGTGCATGGGGAAAAGGCATGCAGTGCTGGGAGTGTAATGCAAGTCCTGAAATCAAGACCCAGCAGTGTGGTAATGACCAGAAAAACAAACCCTTTAGCTGGTGACAACAACCAACAAAGTAAAACCTGTCATAGGATATACAAGGAAAGCAATGCATTTCTAATGAAGGCATGAATATTATTAGCTTGGAACAAAACACCATTGCTTCTGTCTATTGGCTGATACATTCTGACATAGTTCAATGGAAAGGGTGTTCATAGTATTTGCACTTTTTCAACATCTTCATACTTCTTCAAAATAAGGTGTAAATATCAGCAGGGAAACAAGTGCAAGAGTTGGAGACACAAAAAGGCAGGAACTAAGCATTTTCAGTATATATTTAAATCTAGGTAAAATTGGATTTTTGTGATATTTGTTTAATACAGGGTATTTTAACATAAAAATGATGATGTGACCACTCATTTTCTCCACAAATGATTACTTTTCAGTTGGCAAACAAATACACGATCACAATCTTCACTCTGCAAATATAGCACATCTCATATAATTATCTGTGCTGCATGACTGACACAGTTGATGCGCCTCTAAATTCCTTCAGTATAATTATCTGTACCTGGTGTGACACAGACGTGATAAAGAAGAAATTCAACACTTTATGCACTCAATTTAATACTCTGACATTGAAAACCTTGTTTCTGCCTTAATTCAACATTTATTTCTGAGAATGAATACTGGCAGCCTGACGCATCCTCGGCCAAGGCCGGAAGTTTCTTGCAATGCTGTTATTTAATTTTTCATATATTTAATGACGTCAAGGTAAAAAAAAAATTGGGGGATGATTCTGCTTTTCTGGTTAGGTTAGGTTAGATTATATTATGATATAAAATATTTTATATATTATGCTACGTTATCCTAGTCTAGGTTAGGTTAGGTTAGGTTATTTTATTTTTATATTATTTATCTATTTATATGTAATTTTTTAATTCTTGACCATAAGCAGAACATGGCAGTGTTCTCCAGTATATGCAATAACAATATGCAGTGTAGGAATGGCAGATAACGTTGCATAATATAAAATATATTATATCATAATACAATCTAACCTAACCTAACCTAACCTAGCCAGAAAACCAGAATTGTCAGAAACAAATTTTCCGGACATGACATCAAATATATGATAAATAAAATAATACAGCATCGCAAGGAACATCCGGCCTTGGCTGCGGACGTGTCAGGTTGCGAGTATTCATTCTCAGAAATAAATGTTAGTTAGTTAGTTATTTTGGTTTTAGGGCGCATCGACTACTGAGGTCATTTTGCGCCCACATAAATAAATGTTGAATGAAGGCAGAAACATAAGGCTTTCAATGTCAAAGAGTATTAAATTGTGTGCATGAAGTGTTGAATTTCTTCCTTATCATGTCTGTGACACAACAGGTACGGATAATTATATGCGATGTGCTATATTTGCAGTGAAGATTATGATGGTGTATTTGTTTGCAAACTGAAAAGTAATCATTTGCAGATAAAATAAGTGGTTGCATCGTCACTTTTACATTGAAATATCTCTTATTATTTTATGTATTAAAAAAAAAATCACAAAATCCAATTTTACCTTGATCAATATATTTACTGCATTTTCAATGTGAAGATGTGTTGAATCAACATGGAGTTTTACATTTCTCCTTAAGCACATCTGAGAAGCACCAGGTGAAGGATGGATAATTATAGCACAGAGAACACCAGTGCAACATGAATGACACAGCAAAGGAGTGTTCCTGTCATCAACCAAAAGCATGGGTGCTGAAAATGAGTGGTCACACCTTCCAAATCATGTTCATAAATGTGGTATTCTGAAGGAAAATTTAGACTTCCCAAAACACCTCAATGCACAAACTTACCAAAATGCATAGGTGCGGTAGGTACCTATGTAGTCAACACATCGGGGAAAATACTTTATAGTATTTATAGTATATTATAACATAAAATATCATAGAATAACTACATGCAATTGACAGTTGTAACATGCTAACTTAGGCACCTATCTAGGTAGGTACCTACCTACATCATCATTACAAATGGTTACATATTAATATTGATGTCACCCAACATGGCATACCTAGGTAGGCCTACCTGCCTACCTAGAAAAGTACTAGGACATACCTACACCTGCATAGGTGTACCTACACCTACCGGCACCTGCCTAGGTAGGTAGGTACCTTTCTAGGTTCATACTTGGGTAGGTACCAATGCAGACAGTTTACAGACATAAGAGGGATTCAAGCTGTATTTTCGGAATTCTAACTGTGTGCATACCTTCAATTACTTCAAAAATGTCACTTAATTAGGGCCAACATTTTCCAGTAAAAAATAACTCTAAAAATAATAATTCCAGTACAAAACAGATTGATTCAAGATACTCAACATGGGTTTAGAAAAGGGAGATCATGTCTCACAAATCTCTTGGACTTTTTGAATTTTGCCACAGAACAATTTGATCAGGGAAATCAGGTTGATGTAGCATATCTTGACTTTAGTAAGGCCTTTGACAAGGTACCCCATAAATGGTTAATGATGCAGCTTCAGGTCCATGGCATTGCAGGTAGCATCCTAAAATGGATAGAGTTGTGGCTTTCAGATAGACAGCAGAGAGTAATGCTAAATGGTACAAAGTCATCATGGTAAAATGTTCTTACTGGAGTACCTCAGGGGGTCGGTACTGGGGCCACTATTGTTCATTATATTTGTGAATAGCATTGAATGTGGCCTAAGCAGTAAGGTTTTGAAATTTGCAGATGATTTGAAGATCTTTAGGGCAATAACAGGGCACGAGCAGGTTTTGCTGCAGAACGATTTAGACGAGCTTGTGAAGTGGTCCGAAAAATGGCAAATAAAGTTTAATTTTGATAAGTGCAAAGTCATGCATGTAGGTAGGCAGAATATGAAGGTGCCATACTTGATGGGTGGCCAAGTATTATCTGTGACTCAGCAGGAGAAGGACTTAGGTGTTATTTTGAACACAAAATTTGGGGCATCAGAACAGACCAAAGAAGCGAGGAAAAAGGCACCAGGAATGCTTGGGGCAATACAGAGGAATGTATCATACAAAAGTGAGAAGATCATCAGGAAGCTTTACTGTGCATATGTCAGGCCACATTTAGAATACTGTGTCCAAGCTTGGTCCCCTAGTTATGAGAAAGATTGTTGGCTTTTAGAGAGAGTACAAAAGAGGGCAAAAAAAATGGTTAATGGTATAGGCAACCTGGCATATGAGGAAGGATTGAAGAAATTGAACATGTTTTCATTTAGATATAGAAGGCTGAGAGGAGATCTCATCGAGGTTTTTAAATTTGTTCATGGTCAGGAACAGTGATAACTCAGGGAAATGTTTGAATTTAACAGAAATGATACAGAGGTCATCAATTCAAAATTAAAGTTAATCACAGCAGGACAAGGTTAAGACAGTCTTTCTTCACCAACAGGGTAGTCGAACACTGGAACCAGCTGCCAGGAACCATTGTCAGTAGCAACACACTGACCATCTTTAAAAACGGCATAGACAATCATTATAAGAATAGGGGGCTTGTTTTTCTGTATTCCAGGGAGGGCTGATATACAGATTTGGTGGGCAACTGGTTCAGTGTCCAAAAGTGCAACCAAGAAGGGCCCTTGTGGCTCATAGTTGCACTAATCTTTTATGTCTTTATGTCTTTAACTCATGATCCAATACCTTCTTGCACCGGAATTGTATCCAGTCTCAAAGTTCAATAGCCGGTTTTACAGCGGTAATTTGCTCTGTTGCCAGACCACTCGTTCTCCGAGATAGAGCGACCGGACATAAAAGAATGTTAAGTAGAAAATGTAAACGAATAGTAGTTCAAACGGTGATACCTGTTTCATATAGGACAAATTTTACTTAACTGAACAGATTGAGAATTCAAAAAGGAAAAATAAATAATAGCATAAACGACGACAATTAACTTTCAGCCTACGTTAACAAACGGCAACTTCACTCATCTCTAGTTCAACTGGCAGGTATCTGGCCGCGACTTGCACCAGACGATCGTCGTTTGCCAGATGGCAAATGATGTGCCCGTTTGTGTCTTAAAATACGTCATATATTCCGATCCTTAGCCGCTGATTGGCTGAATTTCTTTGTGGTGCGTGAAGATCTGCGAGCCGTCACCTGTACACTACCGTCTGAGTTTGTCGGTGAGGGTTGAAATGGATTGTATATATATATATGTAGATTTTAAAGCTATTTTAATGTCTTTTTCAGAAAAAATGACTTGCTCTGAGGCTGTGTGCTATTATTTTTCATCTGTTCCATCAGTTTTTTTTCTTGCATAGTGTGTTTTTTTTTAAAAGCCTATTTAGATTTCTGGCATGGGCAGGAGGCCTATGCACCAGCCAAGGCCGTACACAGGCACCAGTGAAATATATAAGGAACATTAAAAATTTTGTTGATAGTTGCCAACAAAATGTTTTCGTGGGAAGATATGTGCTATGCTTCTCCATCAAGTGTAGTAGCTTTTCTTGTGATTAACAACTTTTTTTCCTAAATGGCCTGTACAGTTTTAGATATAGCCTGCTCATGCTCTGTATCTATATTGATGTGTAATGAGGAGGAAGGTAAACAGACAAGAGGGACCACTATGTCTAATCAAGGAATGAGGCATTTGTGAAATGTGCATGGTTTACCAAGTGTGCCAAGTGCATGTAGTTTAAATTTGGGTGACTGGCCTGCCATAAGGGTGAAATTATTTACTAAAGCTCTTTTTTGGCATGCAGACATGACTAATCTTAGAAGCTACATACCTATCTGATCATTATGAAACCTCCACAAAATGATTGAACATGTCATAATTGTGTAAGGTTTCTATTTGTGTAATCCTGTGTGATGTCAATGTCTACCATATGAAAAAAGAACATACCTTACTCGTACAAAATACTTCATGAAGCTGCATATGACTTCTGCAGCACAATTCAGCATGTGACACATATGCACCTATTAGGTTTTTACTTTTCTATATTTTGTGCTAGATCCAAGGGTACAATTTTTAAAACTAAATTTCTTGCTTGCTGACATGACCAATCTTCACTCAGCAACTATTACAATTTATTTTAGGTATATGCCAAATTATTTGGGTTTGGACTTTTGTGATCCTGGATCAGATCAAAGGTTACCAAAGTTTTCAAAGGAGAGTTTTTGTCTTACAGTCATGGCAAATTGAATAAACTATGGAATTATTGCAGTTTAAATTGTTCACAAGTTAATTTTACCTCCAAAAGGCAACAAAAGATGTTGAGATGGGTCAGTTAGGTTGGATATTTAGCTTGAAATGTTCGAGGATAAAAACGAAACTGAAAAAAATGTCATAAAAAAGGAAGTTAGGCTAAGTTATGTCAAGTTAGGTTAGGACAACCCAATGTGGTTCAGAGGGTTCTGCAAACCATCTCGACCACATTTATAGCCTAATGTGGCTGAGAGGGGTTGGACCATGATTGACGTCGTAACGCCGTTGGCCCGACAGAGTTTCGAATTTGATGTGGGCATGGTACTTTACCAACAGTATCAGGTTTTACCAGGTGTGGATCCAGGAATTGTCATGAGGGGAAGCTTGTTTGGATGGGCGCCGCTGTGAATGTACCTGGAGGGGCACATTTTCCTTCCGAGGAGCACCACTGGAGGACAAAAAATGCTAGGGAGACTGGTACACTGGGACCTCCCAGAAGTGTCTGAGTTATAAAGGGGGTTGCCTTCGCCCCTTCCCCTACGACTCGCCTTTTCACCCTACCCGCTCCGGCGACCATGGCTGGAGATCCCGGGTGTGTTCGTATCCACCAGGTATCGATACTGGAGCACATGGTACATCACTGGGACGTACTGCGATTTTGGGGGCCGGGCCTGATTTTATTTTTGTCGGGGAGTCGGGACGTTTTTTTCGGCGCTATGCACGATTCATGGGATTCCAGGTCGGTTTTCCAGGCCAAGATTCGGGGTCCCCGCTGGATTTTTCTAAGCCTCGGATTTATTTTTATATGGTCCTGTCACGAGTTTTCGGCCCCACTGTTTATTTGTATCCCCAGCATAAATTTTAAGCATCCCGACGGAAATTTTGCGGTCCCACCACTATTTTTGGGAGCTCCTGTGCGATTTTGCTTCGGGGTCAAGCGCGAGTCTTCGGGGCCCCAATGCGTGTTGTCGGGAGGCACAAGTTCTTGTGGCCTCTTTTTTCGGAGTGCGAGTTGCGTTTCCGGTTCCCGTCGTGATTTTTGAGGCCCCGGTGCGTTTCTTTCGTGGCAAAGGCACGTTTTTTTAGATAGCCATACTCAATTTGTGACGCATTTGGAGTTATTTTTGGGATTCCAGAGTTAATTTCCGGGTCCTGATTGACATGTCATAGACCGCATGGTGAAGTGTAAATGCATACATTTTTAGGAGCCAATTTGCCGATCCCGATTAAGTTCTTCATTTTGGTGTGTATTTTGTGGCCATCTTCCCCCTAAGGAAAACTTCTTAAAATATGCCCTTGTGTGTGTCATTAAATCGATATTTTGAGTTCATTTTACAGTCCCGTTTTGGGGGCGGTGAGATAGTTTGGTCCCCTTCACGCCGCTTGGAGAGTGGGGAGAGGGCATGGCCTCCGTGTCCCTACCCTTTAGATCCGCTAGCGCGTAGACCCCATGCATTTGAAAATGCATCGTAATTATTCACGGCAATCCATACATGTCTAGTAAGACGGCCGTTAATACCATTTGGGATATTATGCCACAAGGAAAACGACGTTCAACCACCAGGTTCCGAATGGAAACTCCGATTGGTCTGGCCAGAATACTATTGGGACCATTGGAACCAATTCCATCGGGAAGCATTCAGACCATTAGGGACCATTAAAACCACTAGGAAAATCCCAATAGTTCCAAATGGTTTCCAATGCATTTTTTTCCAAGAATGGAGGGGGGATTCAATCTGAAAATGTGTTGAAAATAAGGACCTGGACCCACTCCCTTCGTGAGAGGTTTCCAGCCCTGTTGGCGACGATGCTATACCGTCTGATCGACTTGCTACGTTATGCTACCACTTGCCAGTTGTCCGACCATTTTTTATGTATGGAATTTCTTGTCGGGAATGCCTTCGTTTCACACCACGACAATTACTGAACGGAACACCATAAACCAATAAAGAAAGAAAGGTGAGGTTTTTTTAAATCAATTATGTGTCGTGAAATGCCGATTCAAACCATCCACAGTCGTTGAATTAATTTGAAAAAGGCATGCACAAAATGCGTGCCCCTGACTTCAGCAGGCGCTCTGCCGGAAACCGATATCTTACATGCGTACCAGATTTGTCGAAAGCGTACCAGAGCTGGCACGATCGTACCACGGTGGCAACCCTGGAGGAAGAGGAACGGACTGAACATGTCAGTTTTTAGAACCAAAAAATGTAAATCTTCAAATCAAAGTTATATGAAATGAAAATTAATTCTTATGTACAATATCAGTTCATACGCCCAATAACGGACCACTACTTTACTATAATTAACACAAAATGACCGTAAAAAGTAAACGTATTTGGCGTTATGCTAGCTGCTAACTTTTATACCATCTATAAAGTTATTATACCAGCTATACTAAACACGAGCAAATTTCCGCTGTAAAACCGGCTAGTAGTGTCACCGAAACTAGCGCACTTGTTCAATATAAACAAAACAGGTAGTTGCCAGAGGGTGGGTCTACTTTTTTCCCCGGGGTTGTCGCCGCCCCTGTTTTCAAAAACAAAAAAACAAATTTTAAAAAACCCTCACCAAACAAAAAAAAGGGGCCGCTTCGGGGGGATTTTTAAAAAAGGTCCCCCCCCCCAAAAAAAAAAAAAATAAAAACTCAAAAAAAAAGGGGGGGCTTTTATAAAATTTAATAAAAAAAAAGGGCCCGCGCCCCAAAAAAAAAAAAAAAAAAAAAAAAAAAAAAAAAAAAAAAAAAAAAAAAGCATAGTCGATTTACTTCGGACTTTAAAATATGGTGACCTTGACCTTGACCTAAGGTCGCAAAATAAGTACATCTTTATTGGCAATAATTGCGGTGCCCATGCTCCTAAATTACGGAACCGAATTTCATGAAACCTTCACCAATCGACGTGACATGGTCGATATACTTGGGACTTTTGAATATGGTGACCTTGGCTTTAGGTCAAGGTCACTAAAAAAAGCACAAAACCTTTTTAAGACTATTTACCACGCCCATACTCCGAAACTACTTGATGTAATTTCATGAAACCTTCGGCAATCGACGTGACGTGATCGATATACGTAGGGCTTTTAATATGGTGACCTTGACGTTAGGTCAAGGTCACCAAAATACACAAAATCCTTTTGAGGAAATTTGCCACGCATATACTCCGAAAGTACTGAACCGAATTTCATGAAACGTTCACTAATCGACGTGGAATGGCCGATATACTCCAAACGTTTGAATATGGTGGCCTTGGCCTTAGGTGAAGGTCATCAAAAGTGCATAAAACTCCTTTTTAGGGTTGTTGCGCCGCCCATGCTCCGTAAGTACTCAACCGAATTTCATGAAACCTTCACCATTCGACGCGACGTGATCGATATACTTGGGACTTTTCAATATGGTGACCTTGGCCTAAGGTCAAGGTTATCAAAGTGCATAAAACTCTTTTTGAGGGTTGTTGCGCCGCCCATGCTCCGCAAATACGCAACTAAAATTAATGAAACCTTCACCAATCGACGCGACGCAGTCGATATACCTGGGACTTTTCAATATGGTGACCTTGGCCTTAGGTCAAGGTCATCAAAAGTGCATAAAACTCGTTTTAAGGCTTGTTGCGCCGCCCATGCTCCGGAAATACGCAACTAAAATTCATGAAACTTTCACCAATCGACGCGACGTAGTCGATATACCTGGAACTTTTCAATATGGTGACATTGGCCTTAGGTCAAGGTCATCAAAAATGCATAAAACTCGTTTTAAGGCTTGTTGCGCCGCCCATGCTCCGCAAGTGCGCAACCGAAATTCATGAAACCTTCACCAATCGACGTAACGTAGTCGATATACTTCGAACCTTTCAATATGGTTACCTTGGCCTTAGGTCAAGGTCATCAAAGTGCATAAAACTCTTTTGAGGGTTGTTGCGCCGCCCATGCTCCGCAAATACGGAACTAAAATTAATGACACCTTCACCAATCGACGCGACGTAGTCGATATACCTGGGACTTTTCAATATGGTGACCTTGGCCTTGGGTCAAGGTCATCAAAAGTGCATAAAACTCGTTTTAAGGCTTGTTGCCCCGCCCATGCTCCGCAAATACGCAACTAAAATTCATGAAACCTTCACCAATCGACGCCACGTAGTCGATATACCTGGGACTTTTCAATATGGTGACCTTGGCCTTGGGTCAAGGTCATCAAAGGTGCATACAACTCGTTTTAAGGCTTGTTGCGCCGCCCATGCTCCGCAAATACGCAACTAAAATTCATGAAACCTTCACCAATCGACGCGACGTGGTCGAAATACTTGGGACTTTTTAATATGGTGATCTTGGCCTTAGGTCAAGGTCACCATGTTGAAAAGTCCCAAGTATATCGACCACATCGCGTCGATTGGTGAAGGTTTCATGAATTTCCGTTGCGTACTTGCGGAGCATGGGCGGCGCAACAACCCTTAAAAAGAGTTTCATGCACTTTTGATAACCTTGACCTAAGGTCAAGGACACCATATTAAAAAGTCCCAAGTATATCGACCACGTCGCGTCGATTGGTGTAGGTTTCATGAATTTTGGTTCCGTATTTGCGGAGCATGGGCGGCGCAACAACCCTCAAAAAGAGTTTTATGCACTTTGATGACCTTGACGTAAGGCCAAGGTCACCATATTGAAAAGTCCCAAGTATATCGAATACGTCACGTCGATTGGTGAAGGTTTCATGAATTTCGGTTGCGTACTTGCGGAGCATGGGCGGCGCAACAAGCCTTAAAACGAGTTTTATGCACTTTTGATGACCTTGACCTAAGGCCAAGGTCACCATATGGAAAAGTCCCAGGTATATGACTACGTCGCGTCGATTGGTGAAGGTTTCATGAATTTTAGTTGCGTATTTGCGGAGCATGGGCGGCGCAACAAGCCTTAAAACGAGTTTTATGCACTTATGATGACCGTGACCTAAGGCCAAGGTCACCATATTGAAAAGTCCCAGGTATATCGACTACGTCGCGTCGATTGGTGAAGGTTTCACGAATTTCGGTTGCGTACTTGCGGAGCATGGGCGGCGCAACAACCCTCAAAAAGAGTTTTATGCACTTTGATGACCTTGACCTAAGACCAAGGTCACCATATTGAAATGTCCCAAGTATATCGATCACGTCGCGTCGAATGGTGAAGGTTTCATGAAATTCGGTTGAGTACTTACGGAGCATGGGCGGCGCAACAACCCTAAAAAGGAGTTTTATGCACTTTTGATGACCTTCACCTAAGGCCAAGGCCACCATATTCAAACGTTTGGAGTATATCGGCCATTCCACGTCGATTAGTGAATGTTTCATCAAATTCGGTTCAGTACTTTCGGAGTATATGCGTGGCAAATTTCCTCAAAAGGATTTTGTGTATTTTGGTGACCTTGACCTAACGTCAAGGCCACCATATTAAGAGCCCTACGTATATCCACCACGTCACGTCGATTGGCGATAGTTTCATGAAATTACATTTAGTAGTTTCTGAGTATGGGCGTGGTAAAAAGTCTTAAAAAATGTTTTGTGCTTTTTTAGTGACCTTAACCTAAAGCCAAGGTCACCATATTCAAAAGTCCCAAGTACATCGACCATGTCACGTCGATTGGTGAAGGTTTCATGAAATTCGGTTCCGTAATTTAGGAGCATGGGCACCGCAATTATTGCCAATAAAGATGTACTTATTTTGCGACCTTAGGCCAACGTCAAGGTCACCATATTTTAAAGTCCCAAGTAAATCGACTATGCTGCATCGATTGGTGATGGTTTCATGAAATTCAGTCGAGTCGTTTAGGAGCATGGGCACCGCAGCATTTTCAAAATGGATTCAAAATGGCCGCTCCAAGTTTAAGGGGTAATTTAACAGCTTTAAGTATCGGTGAGATTCACCATATTCAAAAGTCCCACGGAAATCGACCCCTTTGTATCGATTGGTGAAGGTTTGATGAAATTCGGTTCAGTAGTTTCGGAACATGGGCACGGCAACAACCCTGGGCAACAGAGTAGACCCACCCGTTGCCAGACTAGCTCTGATATCACGAACGATTCTGGAAGAGATGCAAATTCTATGCGTTTAACTATTTTGCATCTTTTTAGGTTAGGTTAGATTAATTGCATTTGCATTGTAGAGGCGTAGTAGTCTTTTCCTGTCTCCGCCCCAGTCTGTGCCTGCAAATGCACGGATTACGTTGACGCGCTTCGCGCATTTCTTGAAGATGGAAGCGGTATGTGTGATGAATCTAAGAACTTTAAAGTTCTCCTTTGCTCCATGGCCTCGCTTGGCCTCGCCATCGATTTTAAGCAGTGTTGTGGGCATGGATGTAGCCACGATTTCGAAATTGTGGGGTGACTACACTACATTTTCAATGTCTGGTTTTCAGATGTACTCTTGATAAAAATTATATTTTGGGAATATGAAGTTCCGCCAAAATTAGCAAGCTTCATTCCTTATCACTGCCTATGAACATCTAGCATTATGTTGTATGTGCTGGGCCCGATTTCACGATCACCATGGAACAATGCTGTAAGTACGTTACACGTTGCCCTCTTATACCAGGCACTGGCGGATCCAGGGGGGGCCATTCCGGCCATGCCCCCCCCAAGCGCTTCAAAGGGGGGGCCATAGTATCTTTTGCCCCCCCCCCCCCAAACCAACGAAAGTAAACTGAATTAAAATGCAGTAATCTTTGCTGAGGTTAAAAAATAGCGTTCCTGGTGAAATAATCTCCAATTTTACAGGTATTTTTAATAATTTTTTGGAAGCACAATATGGTAGCATAGTAGATTCTGGCATATCGAGGGTTCTATGCTGTTGAAGTTCTGCTTACAGCAAGAGATGACGAAATCAGCAGTTTTATTATTTCTTCGTCAGATAGGTTCATGAAGTTTGTTTAGCCAGTAACGGGCAAGTGGACCCAGTGAGCCAGATTTCGAAAGCGGAATTTGAACAGGATGTTTTGTGCGAGTGACCAGTTGAGCTCAGTTGAGCAGCATGTTTCGTATGTTGGTGTTGGGGTTGCTAAGATGAACAGACAGGCTACATTGACTGATTTTTGTCAAGAAGAATAGCAACAGGAGGTATGTATTTACACTGGCGGATCCAGGGAGGGGCCATGGTGTCTTTTGCCCCCCCGAAACCAACAGAAGTCAACTAAATTAAAATGCAGTAGCCTTTGCCGAGGTGAAAAAATAGCGTCTGGATGAAAGAATCTCCAATTTTAAAGTTTCAAAAAAAAATGTTTGGAAGCCAGTGTGGTAGCATAGTAGATTCTAGCACACATCGAGGGTTCCATGCTCTAAGTTCTGCTTACAGCAAGAGTTGACAAAATCGGATCCGCCAGTGTGTGCACGTGCATGAACGTTGACGTGGTACAAGACGTTGAACGAGAACGTGAACGTTTTGGTAAGCAAGAACACAAATCCGGTAACATAGAAACGGTGGAGGTAGGCTGGGGCCCCTACACAGGAAACTATGTTGTCAATTATTATTTTTTTCTTCAGATGGGCCCCTTTGCCAAATAGTGGTCGAAATCCGGTGCTTTTAACCAAAAATATCGGGAGAAGGGGCACCCTCCAAATCCGTTCGACTCCTCCCCTGATGTAATTCCTAGGTACGCGCTGGGGGAGGGGGAGGGGAGGGGCTGACGCCGAAAACCGAAAGTTGCCCCCCCCCCCCAAACCGGCGGGCTAGATCCGCCAGTGATACCAGGAATAATACAAAATATTGGACGATGGTTTTATTGTAGTAAATATGGACATACAATAACCTTTCACATTCTGTTTTACGGAGTCATATTTTGATGCAATGACAACTAGGGCTGATGAAGGGTGTGGCACCGAAGGCACGTGCCCCCTCCCCCCCCCCCACATGGAAGGCAGCGTCCCTCTGGCCGGAAAAGGCACCCCTCTGAAAAGGCTCCAGTGTACAAGCTCGAATGTGTCAGCCAGAGGCATTTGCGAAAGGAAAAGGCAACCCCTTGAAAGGAAAGGCGCTCTTTCGGGAAGGACCGAGTGCAACCCGCCCCCTGAAATTTTTCAGCCGGAGGCGCCCCTCCAGGTGCTTTCGCAGTGGCGCTGCTCCAAAGAAATGGCGCCCCTCCAGACAAGTGCCCCCCCCCCATGACAATTCCTGGATCCACTCCTGATTATAACTCTCGGTTATTATGCTCTCTCGCCGTTATGAACTCCGGCTGGTTATAAAATCGTGCGCACTCACGCTTGGCTTCTCTTGCAAATTTGACAACTTCCGTTGAACCATTAAGAGGAAAGCGGACAATTTCAGGAGAAAAAAGTGTATGTCAGGAACAGCCATGTGGCAGTGTAAATAAAAAAAAACAGCGATGAGAGCGCCGTCCGAGCAGATAATGACGAATTTCTTGGGAGAGCTCCTAGTCATATAGGATATGAGTGCCTGCTGATCACAACGGATGGAAACAAAAACAGATTTGATCCTTCTATTCCTATTACACTCAATCATTGCACACACATCGGACCTTCGACACCTTCTAAATTATTTCGATATCTCAACATTCGGATACCGTACGGCAATTTCCACGTCCAATGACACCCACATAATGGAAATTGAAGTCATAGCGACGAAACGCGAGGAATTCGAAAACATATAACTAACCTTTGACCTTGAGGCTTGACCTGACATGTCCCGGTTTGAATTATTACACGAGGGTTGCCCACGGGCTACCAATCTTGATACCAAACATGGGTAGCTTTGGGAGAAGACGAAGAAACGCGGGTCTACCGAAGAAATGAGCTCGACCTTTGACTTTGCAAGTTAAAGTAATTTCTGAACGGTTTGCTTGAGTACGTCACGGCACGTCGAATGACACCCACTTGATGAAAGCTGAAGACATAGCGACGAGGCGCAAGGACTTCGAGCAATTTAAGCTGACCTTCGATCTTGTGGTTTAACATTGACATGTCCCGGTTTGAAATGTTACCCGAGGTTCACCACGGGCTATTCCTTGATACCCAGACGTGGATAGGTTAGGGCGAACAAAAATGCGAGGACCCCGAATAAATCGGTTTGACCTTTGACCTTTGAAATTATTTATATTTCGTAACATTAGAATACGGCACAAGCCACATCGAATGACACCCACTTGGTGCAAATTGAATCCATAGAGACGAATCGCGATGACTTCTAAAAATTGAAACTAGCCTTTGACCTTGAGGATTGACCTTGACATATCCAGGTTTCAAAATGTTACTCGAGGGTACGGTATCGCTTGATGGTCAATCTGGGTAGGCTTGGGCGAAAACCCAAAACAAAATTAAAGGCAAGGCGACCGAAGAAATCCGCTTGAACTTTGATCCGTCGAGATTATTTCGAATTATCAACTTTCTGATACCGCACAACAAGCGACGTCGAATGACATCCATTTTCTGCAAATTGAAGCCGTAGCGACGAAAAGCGAGGTCATCGAATAACTCAATCAAACCTTTGACCTTGACTTGTCCCGGTTTGAAATGTTACTCGAGCGTTAACCACTGGATATCGCTTGATACCAGATTGGGATAGGTTTGAGCGAAAACGAAAAAAAAATGTGGCGACCGGAGGATCAGCTTGGCCTTTGCCCTTCAAAAAATAATTCGATGGCTTAGCTTTCTAATACCGCATGACAAGCCACATCGAACGACGCTCATTTCATGGAAATTGAAGCGATAGCAACCTGCTTCCAGCGTGTTCAGTACAAGCAGAAGCATTTGTGGTACTTGATTCCAACGATCATGAGCCCGCCGCTGAATTCCAATACAAATACGTCTCTGGCGAACTCGTCTCTGAATACGAATACGAACACGTTAACTTGACGTACTGTTTAAGACTGCATCTTGTCTTGAAGATACCCAAGGGCACCCAGAGTCACGTTTGTTCAAGATATATCGATATATGCGCAGGGGAATGCAACCTAAGACGTATAAAGCCTAGCGATAATGCAAATTTGTTGCGTAGCAAAGCAGAACTTTCCACCCAAGCGAAAGCACAGGATGGTCGAGGTTCATGTTATTCAAGAATGGCCTGGAAGCAGAAATTTCTACGTTTGCTGATTTACCACTCGAGGATTTTGTGACGACAGGTAGCCTGTGGAGCCTGCTGATTTACTAGATCGGCTTTTAGTATTTTTGGTGATTTTCTTGCATATATATTTTCATTTTATAAATGATGAAGTATAATTTTACGGCGATCCTACTCAGGCAGCTGAGGCTTGGGTGGAGGACACGACACAAAAATTGAGGGTAACAAATCGCAACTTTTCAGAAATTGGGGGCATGTCCACCCCCCCCCCTCCCCGCAGTGGTTACACCCATGGTTGTGGGTTGGAGACGACTATATGTGACTGGCCAACTTTTAGGCTGACAAGGTCAATCCCCACGGTTTGCACCACTTCGCGATGAGGTTTAGAGCTGCTTGAATGGTTTTATCAGCTTTTATGAAGCATTGTGCTGCTGTTCAAATGGCGTCGTCCGCGAAAAGTGAATATTGAATTGACGAGTCGGTGTGATCAGCAAGTGTGTCGTTAATCATGATGTGGAAGAAGCTCGGTGAGAGCACGCTCCACTGTGCCAGGCCCTGATCTTAAAAAGCAGTTTTTCGGACGTGCTCAATTTTTAGGTAGTACATTATCAGTTTCTGTTCAGACATTTTTAATCTTCGAAGGATGAAGTGGCATTTAGGGATACCGCGTGAGGTTCAATTATTCGATGCGATACTGTTTTTCGTGACCTGGTGTCAGTTAATTATCTGACTCTAAATTTTGCGCAATATGCCACTCAAATATTATTTGGTGGTCTTTATTCGGGAAACAGAAAAGAAAAATACAGTCAAAAGAGTTATTTTACACTTGGTTTTTATTCGGTCACAACCTCTCTACGAACGGGAAAAAAAATTGCATACACCGTGCGAACTATCACTGCCATGCTTTTTCACCTCGATGTCATGACAGGCACGCTAAGCATAGCCTTTCCGATTCCGGGAACGTCAAGTCGTGCTTAGCACAAAATAAACATTTATCCGCATCTGCTTGCGCTGCTAATGCACGTCGGTGTCAGATGCACAAATATCTTATCGAAAGCTCTAAAGTACACTAGTCATTTTAGGCCTCTTTTCACATGCCTGTCACATTTATTTATTTATTTATTTATTTATTTCACGATACATGCCCTCCACGTATAGTGGCTGTTATGGACAGTCTGGGTATAACTCACAGATATTTACAAAGAAAGGATAGATTTGTGGTCAATAGTGGGAGCAGATGCGCAACAAACATTCATACACCAACATAATATAATACCCATATCACTATCTGCGCTACACACACCGTGCTTGCAACACGAGCTATAAACGAGTAGTTTATGGAAGTGATAGGAAAGCGATGGCCTAAATGTGAGTTCATAGTGTACACAAATCCATTTTGTAAGTTTTTTGTTGTTGCTAGTGTTGCTCGTGGAGATAAGCTAGTACATACTTCTTGAAGTTAGACAGCCTCGATGTTTTTGTTTCAGTAGGGAGTTTGTTGTAGTGGAAGACAGACGAGTAGAGAAATCTCCTGCGGCCCGCCTCTCTGTGTATGGCTGGCAGGTACAGGTGGTCGTCTGCACGCGTATGACGGTTTCGCAGGGTAGTTTGCCGTGATTTGACCGGCAATATGCGTTGGCTCACCCGTCAGAATGATCTTGTGGAGCAAAGTAAGGCTGTGAAATAGATGCAGATCAGCTGCGGTGAGGAGACCCAACTCGTTACGGGCATCAGAAATATGATCAAATTTCCGTAGACCTGACACGACTAGTGGCGAAGTTAATGATCTTCTCTAGTCTGTGGATGTTTGCTGCCAACCCGTTCCCGTAAACAGATATGCAGTAGCGGATATTGGATATAACTAGGCTATTGACTACAGTGAAGAGGGTACTGGTTGGCAGATGGTGACGCAGATGGCTCAGGGTCAGAAGGAATCCATTGTACTTGCGGGCCACAACAGCTACATGGGAATCCCACGACATGTGGCGATCAAATGTCACCCCAAGGTTCCTACACGTGTGACTCTCATCTATCACGGCGTCCCTAAAGCACACTCGTATCGGGGTAATATTGCGAAGATTTTGACGCGATCCGAACGTGAGCAGCTGAGTTTTGGTCAGGTTTACCCTCAAACCGTTTTCCAGGAAGTAGTCGTAAAGTTGGTTCAGACATGTCTCCATCTGATTTATCAGATTTGGGAGATCAGATTTGCGACCGGAGATGAGGACCTGGGTATCGTCTGCGAACTGAGTGACGTGTGCTACTGGGACGTGCAAACTGAGGTCGTTTGAAAAGATGCAATAGAGGAGTGGACCTAGTGATGAGCCTTGAAAAACACCTATGTTGTTTGGGAGAAGGGAGGAGAGATGCCTGTTTCCGCGGCGTTGATCTGAGATGCTAACAGCCTGCGTGTGACCTCCCAGATAAGCCCTAAACCAGTCAGTATCGATTCCATGGAGTTATAGCTTAGTGAGCAGTTTGGTGTGATCTATTACGTCGAAGCATTTACTGAGGTCCAGAATGCAAAGGAGAGCTACTTTCGAACTGTCCAATGCTGCTAGTATTTTGTCCGTGACTGAGATGAGAGCGGTTTCCGTGGAGTGGCGTGGTCTGAAGCCGTGCTGAGTTTGGGCCAGTAGGTGGCTTGAGTTCAGATAGTGATAGTTGTTTATGCACTACCCTCTCTGTGATTTTGGCGATAACCGGAACCAATGAGATGGGCCTAAAATTAGAGGGATCCGAAGGATCTCCTGATTTGTGAATGTGAGTTACTATTGACTGTTTCCAAGTGGAGGGGATATCAGCTGTAGTCAGGCATGTGTTTATAATGTCGAGCAGCACTTCTCCGATAAAAAGAACAGAAATTTGATAACCTTAATACAGATCCCGTCGGGTCCGCAAGCACTTGTGCTTCTCATGTCCATGACAATTTTGGTTAGCTGTTCGAGGGATATGGGTGATACTTTATAGGAGCTGGTAGAGACGCGCGATAGCCGGCAACTGGGAGGTGTGTGTTCAGGCATGTTTGCCTGGCGTTTGACCTCTGCTGATACCTTAGGTCCGACACTAACAAAGTATTGATTTAGCTGCTCAGGTAGGACCTGAGGTTGAACTCTATGAGAGCCTTTTTTGGTGTCGATAATGGGCTTAATAGCACGCCACGCAGCTGATGGGCCTTTCTGAGCTATCTTTCTGCTAATATCGTTCCTACAGTCAGCTCTAATAGCTGAGCGAACTTGTCTGTTAAGTACTTTGTATGTGCTTCTATCTTGCAAGTGCAAAGCTACATTGCGCCGGTGCATGAGCTTGGTAGCTTCGCTGACATGTGGTGCTGTTGGGTTCCGAATTTTGATGTTTCTGAGTGGCAGGCGCTCGTCGAGAATAGGTGTCAGCAATTTCAGCAGGGTGTCCCATTTGTCAGTTACTGAGGTGCGCCCAGTGACCTGGACACAGTCGATCTCACCAAGGTCAAGGGTCAGTTCCGAGGTATCTACTCGTCCGTAATAACGTGACTTTATCACGGTGTTAACTGAGGCAGGCCTGTTTACTTTAATGGAACATATGATAACTTTGTGAGGACTGTAGTGGCAGAAACTCACTCTGGTTCAGCCGACAGAAATGGGCGAGTTTGTGATGATGACATCCAATAAAGAGCCTGTGGCGAATGTAGGACGCTGCACTGTCACGGTAAGTGAATAGTTGCTGATGAACTCAAGCAGGTGTGTTTTGCTGGGGCTATTAGCCGTGTCGAGAAGGTTACAATTTAGATCACCCGCGAGATAGAAAGTGCTGTAACGGTTCGCCATGCCATATCGTGCCACGCCGCGCGATTCTGTACTCCGGCAAAACTGCCGACTGCGACACTTCCCAGCCCAACGCTTCTGTTTTGCAGCCTCTTGGCCGTTATTGCCAATTATTGCCCAGTCACATATATTTAAATCTCGCGCACGCAACCCCTCGCACCTCCGAGATTTATGGAACTGTTTAGATACTTCGTCGCATCCTGCAAACCAAAAACGTTTCTGTTCTGCAGCTTGGCCGTTATTGCCAATTGTTGCCCAGTCACATATATTTAAACTCGCGCACGCAACCCCTCGCACCTCCGAGATTTATGGAACTGTTTAGATAGTTCGTCGCATCGCCTGCAAACCGAAAACGCTTCTGTTCTGCAGCTTCGGCCTCTTGGCCGTGATTGCCAATTATTGCCAGTGATGTATTGTTTCATCTCCGCTCCAAACCCTCCGAACGCATCGCCCAAATTTATAGTTGGCACCAATAGGCCATTATCAGAAGCTGCACGAGCAGCAGAGCACAAGCAGCAGAATTCAATTATCTCCGCTACACAGCGTTCCTGCAACCGGCGCAAGCCGTACATATAGAGGGCCCCCGTCGAACAGAGGTTAGGTAAGCTTAGGAGGGCAAGCTGCGAACACCTCCGGGAGCGAGTCGTCTTGCACTCGCTCTCGTGACGATAGACTCTGACAGTGTTGTTGTGAGTGTTGTGTTGTGTTGTGTTGAAGTGAGTCTTTATATCGCGTTCCTCTACGTCGGTGGACACGCTATTGTGTATAGCAAACCAATCGTAAGTTAGAACTGGATTGGTGGACTAGACTATCAGCACGACGCAAGGTGTATTATTCGTCGGTCTCCTCTATTGATGAACTATAAACACATCAAACCATCAGGCCCGTCTATTGAGTGGAGACGTACCATTGATTTGGCCTCCGGCACGTCGTCGGTACGAGCCATCGAAAACGATTGGGCATTGGACGACATCGGCACAGCACCTATATTCACAGGTAGGAAGTCGCCGACAAGAGGAGACGTGGGGCTGTCCACAGGTGAAAGAAGTGGGTTACAGGGCCGGTAAAGTTAAGTGTCGCCAATTGAACCTGTCTTTCGAGCTCAGCGAAGTCATCATTTAAGGCAGGAAGAGTGTTGCGAGGAGGCCGATAGATTGCCGCTAGAATGAAATACTTCCCGCTTTTCCCTTTGACTTTGGCCCAGTGATTCTAGTTTGGAACTCGAGTTCGGAGGCGTATAAATTTTCAAAAAGGGTAATAGTTAGTGCTGTCTTGGCGATAATCGCAACCCAACCGTAACCACTAGAGTCGGGCCGGTCCGCGCGTTTCACTTGGTAACCGGGGAAGTTAATGAGACGCATGGGGGTGCTAGGTCGCAGCCAGGTCTCAGTCACCACAGCTCAGTAGCGCAACCAGGGGGGCCAAGGGGCCATGCCCCCCCCCGAATTTTTTTGGGGCCCGCTCCGAGCCAGGGGCCCGCGAAGCGGGCCCCTGGCTCGGAGTAGGCCACCCTACTCAGAGCCCTGGCTAGGGGCCCGCGGAGCGGATCTGTGGCTCGAATCAGGGGCCCTTTGAACCAACTGAAAATCTGGGGGCCCGTTTTAACCAGGGCCCGCCTCGAACCGGGGCCCCTGATAAAGGAAAAGTGCTTTTATTTCTGCGAAGCTTTACAAACATAGGGGCCCGCTCAAAAGTAAGTGCATGTTTTCCGCAGACTTTTTAAAAATGTGAGGGGGGCCCGCTTGCGAGGGGGCCCGCTCTCCAACCCTGCCCCCCGAACTGAAATCCTGGTTGCGCCACTGCCACAGCTAGGTCTAGAGAGTAAGAATGAAGGTCGTTGTGTAGCTCAAGTAGCTTAGGTTTGATAGATTGTGCATTGATGAGTCCCAGGTGGAGCTGTCCTTTGCGCTGTTGAGCTGCCACATGGCTTGTTCCGCCCCGCGATCCGCGTCTTCTGCCGCCCATGACGCCGCGCCTGCCCCGGCGTGTTTTCTTGGGCGCTGTTTTTATAACGGCGACACTCCCTCGGTCGGGTTGGCCGAGGGGAGCGTCGGCTGGTGACTGGCAGAGGCGGTGAAGGCCGCGGCGGTGATGACGTCACGGACGGGACGGCTGCGTGAACGTTGCGAGCCCGAGTGAACGGGGGACGTGAAGGCGGTTAAAATTTGAACAAGGGCGATGGATAGCAGCAGCCTGATGATGTCCGTGTGCATGATGAAAACTGGTAGAGCTGTAGATAGACGATGAAGAACACTATTGCTGGAGGCACAGGAATTCCCAGCGGCACCAAGGCGTCAGTCCGTCAGCCTTCTCCGTTGCAGTGTCGGAAAGAAGACTAACCACGGGCAGTAGCTGATGATTGATGCAAGGGAAGTCAATATAGAGAAAGGCGCTGTCGCTTCTTCACTCACTCAGTTTTGCAGGCGTGCAATCACTGTGCAATCACTGTCCAATCACTGCACAATTTCCGTCTTGCACAATTTCCGTCTGCAATAACCAGCGGAAATGTCCACTAAGGAGTTCAGCCACTTCGCGCACGTGTAGCGTATAGGTACGCCGGTTTTGGTTCGATATTTCACTTCTTCTTTTTTCTGGTACACTTTTCACTCTTTCTGATTCACTTCTCACTCAGAGTTTCACACATCCTATATACAGAGGCACAAAGAGGGCGAGGGAAGGGCTGGGCGAGCGACCGAGACGCGTCTGCTCGCGGCGACGCGCTCAGGCCAACTGAGGCATTATCTTCTTTAACATGGTAAGGATGTGCAAGCAAGCGCGGCAGTACCGTCGTAACGACCTACCTTCTGGGGAGAGCTTTACATGGACGATCACTGGGAGCACAGACTGCCGCTTCACAGCCATTATCGGCAGGTTATACTCCACCGCTTCGCTTATAGACATTCCGTTGCAGCCTACCATAATTATCGCAGGTCAGTGTTTAAGGACAGGCAGTCGCATTCGCGGTCGTCACATGACCATTTGCTCTGCAGCTGTGAAGTCAGATAGCGATGCTGTCCATGCCATGATATACGGGTGCCACGCATGTCTGTCTGCCACACATTGGCATGTCCGTGGGCGTGCTACCACTGGAGTCCTGACGCCTAGTAACAATTGATCACTGGATTTGTGACTTCGGCAACACAGAAGGGATTAAAAAGACTGGAAGGAGCATGGTTGCAGGTGGTGTAGCAATATGGGAGGAGATGTTTATGTCGTCAATCCATTCTTTCCATTTCCTACAGTGACAACGCCCATTTTGCACATGTTTGATTAATTCAGACTGACAACGTAATTAATTGTTTTATTAAATTGCACATATTTGATTAGAGCACGCAAGTTATTGCTCTTCCTTCACATCTTGTTTAGTGTATGTTGTTATGTCATTATACATGTTGTCACTGTATGGTAAGCAAGATCTTCACTTGTCTGTGCATCCAAGAATATTGTATGGGGTAAATGCTATCGAAGTTATTTTGATTGCATACATGTATATTTCATATTGCTTTATAATATAACCGGACCATCCGTCATTTTTGTGAGAATGAAACAGCACTGTATCATTCGAAGATGGAAACGCATTTAAAGTAATATTCTGTGTGTTCAATTGCAGCAAGGGTAATAAGTAACACCCACGTTGCCAGTAAAATAAATGTACCCTCCAGAATCAAGGTCATTCTGGAATCCCCTGCCACAGACGACGTAGACCGTGTGAAATTAATTGCAAAATGCATGCAAGACATGTATTATATTGGACTTATATATATATGCATGCACATATCCATGCTAACGAACATACTTGTATACATTCAACTTCTGGCGGGGTCAGGGTGACCAGGGTGCTAACGTCTGCTCAGCCAAGTTCAGCGGTCAGTTCACCAAAGGTGATCCAACCTGTTCATAGGATATTATGTGATGCTGAATTCGAATTCAGCGTTCATTTGTACCCTCTTGGTTCGTAAATTACCCGCTCAGGACCCACAAACCAAAACCTCGTATTAATCCTGTGCAACGACCTGACCTGCACACTGCACAGATGCACTTAACTGTCTTGTGATCATCCGACCCCTTATCGGACTTCAAATACGAAAAGGACATTCATTCCATTAGGGTAATAAACATGGTTCGTCATCTATTGGAGTTCAAATGTGAAAAATGCGAAATTGCTGAAATCCGCCTCGACAGGTTCAAAAATATCGTCACAGATCAGTAAACCGACCTGGCCTGATGACACCTTTTACACCAAAGGTTCCGCAATGAACGCTCGCAGGCGTGCGCCAGATTTTGGCTCGTAACCCTCTCCGCTGACGTGCTATTTGCGAAAATCTGGCAGCCCGCAACCCCGCCCCCTTCCCTCCGCTGACCCACCGAAGATGACAAAACGCTCAAGTCCTGAGCCGATTGGCCATCACCCATGGGTGACATTTCGCAACCTTCGCCAGTGCAGGATGGTGTTGCAACCCACTAGGGCATTTCCAAGCAGAGAAACCTAGCACACGTTGATGACAGCCATCGTTTTGCACGACACCAGTTCTCGATTAATACCAGACTTTTTGGGTTCACTGGTTAACCTCTAGGATCATTTTACAAGCTTTTGTGCAACAAGTTTTAGTATTAACTTCGGTCATTGTCTGTGCAGCAGCAGTAGCAGGTACGCGCTGCTGCTGCTCAGTGTTTCTCAATGTCCTGAGATACTTTGCGAGATTATTACTCATAATGTCATAAATGTCATCAGACGTCATGTTTGGTCAGTTACCTAGGATTGCCTTGGAAAAGTCAATGACAAATTTTAGGTGTCTATCATCCTACTGCATACATCTTTGATGATGTGGTGGCACTATGATTAATTAAGTGCTGATAAATAGTGATTCGGGGAAAGCTTCCCTGGACTTTCAATCTAATTACATAATCAGGGACGTAGCCAGGAGCAGTCCAGGGATGGGGCGGTTTTTGCGAAGGGGGCCCGGACTATCTCACAAAGTTTGAAGTTCTCAGATTTGGGCCACTTTAATTCGAAAAGGGCCTGTTTTCCCCTTGGAAAAATAAAGTGTAAAACTCATTATTGGGACCCAGATCGTTGGATCCCTTCCCACCCTAAACTAAGAGTAAACATGGCACTCAGGGGTGTCGATTTGTATCCTTTTGTGGGGGCCATGGCCCCACCAATGTTGATCTTGCCCCCCCCATGTTGATTTGGACCCCCCAATAACCTATGCTATTTGTATGCTGATAAAAAAGTTAAAGGAAAAAAAGAAAAAAACACCATAGAAAATGTAATTGATGTTAACCAGCACATTTTGTACTGAAAAGAAACAGATTTGGATTAGATAGTGGGCTGACTCTCCACCTTTTGCTACAAAATTCAAAATTGAGTGCAAAAACAAAATAGCTGGATTCCCCCCCCCACCCTGTGGAAGGATAACTTACATCTTAAAATGTTGAGATTAGCTGATGCTAATGCATTTTAAACCAGATTGTCCAAACAAAAATATGCTCAGCCACAAAACAACAATTGCATTGTCATACTGATGTTTGTATACACCACCAATGGCAAAACCACATGCATATGGAGCTTGGACAAGATTAATTCCATTCTCAATTTCCAGTCATTGTCAAACTTGCATACCAGTGAGTGAACCAGTGAACAACAATCACAGTTATCATTGAGATTGTGTATATACAAACTATAATTATCTTCAACAGCCCTCCCATCACACTATCAGCTTGATATTTACCTGGTGCCTGCCTAGGTACCTACATGCCCAGTGACAATGTGCATGCATTCAATATTGATATGGGGAAACCAAGTCACAAACTGAACCAACGAGAGCCATGTGTGAGCCAATCTGCCAGCTTATGATACCATGAAAGACAAAACTCAGCAATAAGCTGCATGGACACTGCATTATAATTGATATTCCTAAGCAATAGGTACTAAGTTATGACGCACATGACTTCCAAAGAAAACCTTAAAAGGTACACCAAAGTTAGCCTTCAAGCCTTGGTGACGTCACAGCTTTTTCCTCATATATTGCAGAAATTGGTAGCATCAGGCATGTTTCAATTTCGCTGCGCATGGGGGGTAGAGTGATTTTTTTAGGCGTGCCGGACCATAAAGGTCATTTGCACCGCCTCTAAAGCGAGTACGTTACATGCCTGTCTATAATAGCGAGTGTTTGCGATCAAGGTGCAGGCAGGTGAACATTTACGTTAAGGGAATTTTACGTTATAGTTTGTGTGATATTTTAGGTGCTGAAGGCGGAGGCTGGGATGGGGACATCTCCCTGATGTGTAAATGGTTTTAATTTTACTTTACTCCTCCACAAAGTGATTTGTAGTTTGCGTGGGGGCGGGGCTGCGCATGAAACATACGAAGTTTATGCATTGCCCATATAGTTGTGTACGTTACATGATTTTTTCTCGACAAAATGGAGGACTACCCTGTATTGGTATTTTGCATGCTGGCGCAGCTAGGCATAGTCCGATAATGCTTTCATTGATGCGTTTGAGTGAGGAAAGACAATACCACCGAACAATAACCAGTAATTAGCAGCAATATAGTAATTGCGTGTTTGAAGTTGCAAATTTCCTGTCTCCCTCCTTGAAAAATAGAATTGGGTATAGCGGCCACCGGTCGTGATGTCTGTTCTCTAGAACATCCAAAACCGTAGCATCGAAAGATAAAAGTCAAAGTACAAAAATCCTAGAATCTCAAACTAGCGATTGTTTTCGACAAATATGACGGAGGTGAGACATGTGTGGTACAATTGCGCGCGATGTTTAATCCGGTGGCCAAACTCATGTGACGTCCGCTGCTTCTTTTTTTATACTTCACACCCGATGTGTCTGCAGATTGGTGTGATTTTAAGCAGTTAATAACTTGCTGATATTTAATTC
This sequence comes from Ashinkailepas kermadecensis, assembly GCA_034440615.1. Lineage (NCBI taxonomy): Eukaryota > Metazoa > Arthropoda > Thecostraca > Neolepadidae > Ashinkailepas > Ashinkailepas kermadecensis. Next base: position 308,338 of record JAOTOM010004837.1, read on the forward strand.
CCAATAAACAATGGGGGAAGAAGTTGGCAGGGATTAGTTTTTTGTGGGTGGGGGGGGGGGGGTCTAGTGCGTTGGCACTTCGCCCCTCCCCCACAATGTTTTTCAAAAATCGAAACCCCTGCTAACCCATTTGTTTGCTTTATGGAAACAAATGTGTGTAAAAACTTGTCTTGTTACCACCTTAAAGCGCAATAATACCGGTGTGGTTAGGTTAGGCTAGTTTAGTTTTTTAGTTGTACATTTTTTTCACAAATTTCTAAAAATTTCTAAAAATCAGAATTTTTTCCTTCAAAAGCAGCTGACGTTAGGTTATGCTAGGTTTGGTTCGGTTTTCTAATCTAGAAAATTTTCAGAGAATATATTGCTTAAAATTGTTTACTTTTTTATCTCCGAAGGGTGGTTAGGATATGCTAGATTAGTTTATGTTTGCTATGGTTATTAGGTTATCGTATGGATTCACTAATGAGTGAATCCATACCATTCCCACTGGAGTCTAAAAGCTCCATCATAACCTTTCTTGCATAACGTAAATCACAAGAACCCATCTCGATTCTACTGCTCACTCAGGACACTATAGAAGTCAATTAATGAAAATGTTACTTCATTACCTGCATTGTTAATGTAAACAGAAAGAAGTCCTTTGAACCATATGTAATGTCCTTCACAGTGCTGCTCCATCCACCTCCAACTCCAACCCTGACCAAACTTCAGGAGCGCATCCATCTCCACAGCAGCCTGCGGAACAAGATGTGTATTGCAGCAAGAGTACTATGATCTGAATTCCATGGTATCCCTGTTGCCTAATAGTCCATCCTTGCATGCATTCTTACATGGGTAGCCATGTAGGAGATGTTTGACTTTCCTCAAACTGTCTGGAAAACTTGTGAGTTGAAATGACGTGGTGATGAAACAGATGAGCTCTTCCTATATGCTTATGTTGCAGAATTGCACGGCACAGCAGCATGCCAAATGGGGAGGGGACATTGTGGGCAGTTGCCCCCTGACAGGTTGTGGGGCCCCCGATAATCGCGTCGAGCTCCTGAAAAAAAAAAATTGCGCCAGTCTCCTTAAAGGAAACTAACCGCCTTTATAATGGGATTTTAACTGAGATAGCAGTTTTGAAGACCACGTCGAGAAATCACTTACCTCATACTCCGTTCGGTCCAAAACATCTTCCAGCCGAAGTTATAAGGCCTTTTATCATCGGTTTTGGGACATGGACAGACTCGGTGGGCCCCTCCCGACGAGGTGCCACCTTTCCGTGGTGGGGGGATTGAGCTTCCCTGAGGACCCAGCGGACCAGGCCATCGGTCCGCGGCGAGGGGCGTGACCAAGAGTGCCTCACTCGTCCTTCCATCCATACGCCCCCATTCCAATGCCCATCTCATCTCAACGTCCATGTCCTTCACCTTGCCCTGCAACACCAACTTTCCCCACCATGAGCAGGTAGGACAACTTCCCCGGTCGTGCCCTCCAGTTCAGTTTTATCGGGGTGGTCGCGCCCCTTCGGCCCGTCCCCCGGGGTTGACGGAGTCCTGGAGGCTGAGGTCCCCCGTCGCACGGTGCTAATTGTGGCGGGGGACCAACACGCCTCTTTGGTCCTAATATCCCGGAGGGGCGGGCGGGTCCGTAGGGCCCCATACGAGCCAAGCGACATGTCGCCTCAGGCCAAAGGTCTGGGCCCTGGCCCAGTGCCTGCAGGCCTGGCCGGCAGGGGTCAAGTGGTGGGCGGCGCTGGATCCCGGTCGGGGTGGTGAGTCTCTCTCTCCCGGCCGGGCGAAGGCGCCGCCTGCCCCGTATAGCTCCTCGGGCGCCTGGCGTCCTCCCGTCCGCGGGGCCCAGGCGTCCCCCCCCGTTGGGCCCCTGTGTGGTGGGGTGCCCGAGGAGTTGAAAACCAACCGCACTCCATGGCAAATCATAACCAAAACCCAGCTCCTGGCCCTTCTCGCAGGGGCCAGACAGACAGATCCCCGGAGGGTGATCGGAGAATGCATAGCCGTGACATTGATCAGACAACGTGTACCCAAACTAGGGCCCGAAATATAGCAACGGGTTCCAACAGCAAGACAAGCCCTCGTATACTTATCATACGGGCATGTGAAGGTGCCAAACAGCTGGCGTCTCTATCACCTTTCCAACGACGAGAAGGATGCGACAGATTCGGATGTGTTGCGAGGTGTCAGACTATGCGTGACGGGGCCCTAGAAGTAGAGTTCTCGAGGAGAGAAGACGCCAAGAGTGCGTTAACAGCCGAACTGTTCACATACAGCGTACGGGAAGGTAGTGGCAGACGGGTGGTGTCTACTCCAATCACTATCGAACCCCACAAAACGAAAAACTCATCCAAGGGCATAATAAACTGTTACGACCTTAGAAATGTCTCCGATGCAGAAATCGTGGACGGCCTCTCTGAGTTAGGGGTGACAGAGGCTCGGCGTATCAGTACGAGAAAGGGAACCGAGATCTATCATACCAACAACATAATTTTGACATTCAACACAGACGACCTTCCAGGTACAGTGCTTGTGGGATACACTCGTGTGAAAGTGCGCAGGTACATTCCGAACCCAATGCGGTGTTTTCAATGCCAGCGCTTCGGACACACCAAGCCTGCATGCCGTAATCGCCCCACATGCGCAAACTGCGCTGCCATTACTCACACTACAGATAACTGTAGCGCCCAGGAGCGCTGGTGTGTAAATTGTGGGCGAGGTCAAACTCCACACACTGCGTATGACCGATCTTGTCCTGCATACAGTAAAGAGAAGGAGATCCTATCGCTGAAATTCACCAACAACATATCGTTCCGTGAAGCACGAGAGATGTATATTAGCTCACATCCAGCAATTTCTTACGCTGCAAAGGCGGCAGCACTACTTCCAACGAGTAACACATCTGGCCACCCACAGCAGCACGACCACGGTAGTGCTACGGTGCTGATAGCTCGTCTTGTAGCTCTACTCCAATCATTTGGAGTCCCATGGCCCCCTTCGTCCACAGTGGGGCACGGTCGGCCAACCCAAAAGGACGACGATGCGGCCGAAGTCCCACCCACCACCAGTGCATGCGCAGGTGAGCCTTCAGAGGTCTCCTCCCGAACAACCACTGACAGTGCGGGATGGACTCTGGTCCAGAGGTCAAAGAGGCCTGCTCGGACCTCTCCAGCGAAATTCAGTACCTTTCCATCTACCACATCACCTACCTTGAAATCCCCGCCTTCTATTTCCCGTCCGTCCTCCAACCTCCACCCCTCGCCTTCCACACGTACCATCACCACCTCCAAATCCCTCCTATCCACGTCATCCCTTCCTGAATCCTCCCCCCTACCTGTGAGCCAAGCCACCATCACACCCTCAACCCCTACCTCCGCACCTCCATCGCCGTCAAATAGCTCCAACCGACCTATCCAAATCTCGGATGAGAGATTTCATTACCAAGAAGCCGAAAGGCGCGCCCGGGAGGCCAAGCGAGCGCGGCTCGCTCAGATGGAGAAGGCCCGGGCAAAGGACCGCCATGTAACTGACAAGCCCCCACCCCCAAGGCCGGCCACCCCACTACCACGCCGGAGGGTGGAGGGGCCTTGTAATTCGTTTGATGATATGGGCCCTCCTCCACCCCCGCCCCGGCTGGGCCCCCAAAAAAGAGGCTTGCCAATGTCAAGCTCTCCACCGGGGGATGCTTCACCACGATCACGCCCCAGAACTCAGTCCCTTGGGCCGAGTCGGAGTGAACCCTCGGGACTGCCACTGGGGCCTCCTCTGGATCTTAACTCGAAACCAAGCGCGGGCGGCAACAAATGAAGTTGGCTTTTACCACTTCACGGACACGCGCACAAAACTAGTCACTCGTAGTCAAACACGGAGATGCCATTTTTAGTTTTACAGTGGAACATGCGTGGGTTTAGAGCCAATTTTACTGACCTTCAGAGAGTTTTATCTCGGCGAAACCCCGTAGCTGTTTGCCTGCAAGAAACCAAGCTGTCACCCGAAGCCTATTGCTCATTGAATAGGTACTCCATCTTCCGTAAAGACGTAGTGGCCCAAACCGTGGCACATGGTGGATCCATGCTGGCGGTACATCATAGCGTACCTGCGCAGCAGGTGGCGTTGTGTACCGCACTCCAGGCAGTTGCTGCCCGTGTAAGTTTTCGTGATCGTCCAATAACATTGTGCTCACTGTACCTACCCCCTGAGCTTCCTCTCCCCTTGGCGGAGCTTAGACTTTTAATGTTAGAACTACCCTCACCGGTTTTACTGTTGGGGGACTTTAATTGTCACCACACAGTCTGGGGCTGTTCCTCCACTAATGCCCGTGGAATTCTCCTGGAAAATTTCATTCATGCCGAGTCCTTGTTTCTTTTAAATAACGGCTCGCCCACTTATTTTACCACACCTTCCGGGGGCACTTCCGTTTTAGACCTTAGCCTCTGCTCTCCGCAACTGGCCGAGCAATTCATTTGGTCTGTTGACAGCGATCCGCTGGGAAGCGATCATTTTCCGGTCTGGCTGGAGTATCAGATGGAAGCTGTTCTCGGCACGCGGCCTCAGCGGTGGCACTTTACTAAAGCCAATTGGAACGAGTTTGAGGCCAGACTAGAAAGTAAATTCACCGTTGCCCACGACAGCCGTGCGCTCTCGATTGCTGGTTTCACCTCGGCGATTATCGAGTCAGCCACAGAGTGTATCCCGAAGACCTCGGGGGCACCTCGTCGCATCCCAGTGCCATGGTGGACCAAAGAATGCCTGGAGGCTATTCGCGCCCGTAAGCGGGCATTTAGGGCCTTTAGTCGAAACAGCACAATTATAAACCTAATAGCGTTTAGGAAATCCAGGGCCCTGGCACGGCTCACCATACGAGATGCGAAGCGAACATCCTGGCGAGACTACGTTGGTCAGCTAAACCGCTCTACCCCTCCGGCGGAGGTCTGGTCGCGCATAAAGCGAATATCTGGGCGATACTCCTCGACTCCACAGCCGGTATTACAGATACGTGGCGAAGCCCTCATTAACCCTTACGAAGTCGCCAACGAAATCGGAAAAGCCCTTTCAGACCGCAGCAAAGGCGGAAACTGCGATCCCGATTTCCTACGGCATCGTGCCCGCAGCGAAAAAAACATGGTGGACTTTTCCACCTCAGAACACATGGCATATAATGAACGATTCACCAAGGCTGAGTTAGCCTCAGCTATTCGCTCTCTCAAGAATGTGTCCGAGGGTCCAGACATGGTCCACAATCAAATGATTGAACACCTTCCACCATGTGCACAAGATGTCTTACTGACTGTTTATAACTCTTTGTGGGAGAACGGCGAATTTCCAGAGGCCTGGCGGGAAGCCATAGTTGTACCTATCCTGAAACCTGGAAAGAGTGGACTCGATCCACTGCACTACCGCCCCATATCTCTCACTTCATCGATGTGTAAGCTGATGGAGCGAACGGTGAATGTTCGGCTATGTTGGTATCTAGAGGACATGAATATTTTATCAAATGCACAGTGTGGTTTTAGGAAAAACCGAAGCACGATTGATCACTTGGTCACACTTGACACCGCAATTCGAGCAGCTTTCGCACAGCATCGTCATGTCGGAGCCGTGTTTTTCGATATAGAAGCTGCTTTTGATACCACATGGCGGCATGGAATCCTTATGAAGCTACACGAATACGGCCTGCGAGGATGTATGGCTGTCTTTCTGCAAAATTTCCTAGCAAACCGTCGGTTTCGGGTCCGTGTTGGTGAGCGACTCTCCCGATGGTTCAACCAGGTGAACGGCATTCCCCAAGGCAGTGTGCTTAGTGTCGCCCTGTTCGCCATTATCATCAACGACATCGGATCAGTTCTATCGCCGTCGATATCCCGCTCACTGTTCGTGGACGATTTTACGATCTGGACGACCAGCACTTCATCACCAACATTGCAGCGGCAGTTGCAGCTCGCTGTCGCCAGGCTGGAGCGCTGGACGAAAGCGAACGGGTTTCGTTTCTCGACGGCAAAAACGGTCGCCGTGCACTTCTGCCGGCGGCGAAACTGTCAGGATATGAAAATCAGACTATATGGTTCAGAGATTCCAACGGAGCCCACTGTTAAATTCCTCGGCGTCGTTCTGGACAACCGACTTACGTACAGGCATCACTTTAGGTTGCTTAGAGATAGGTGTTTTAAGTCTATGAATGTTCTGAAAGTGGTTGCGCGTACGTCGTATGGGGCCGATAGACCAACCCTGCTGCAGCTTTATCGCTCCCTGATTCGGTCAAAATTAGACTACGCATGTTTTGTCTACGACGGCGCAGCTCTGACCACCAAACGAACATTAGACACGGTACACCACTCAGCACTCCGTATCTGCACCGGCGCCTTTCGCACCACACCGATTTCTAGTCTATTGGTAGAGTCTAACGAGCCAGCGCTTCCTATGCGTCGCGAACTGCTCGGTATGCGTTATGCCTGCAAGCTGCGTCAGTTCCCTAATCACCCAACGTACCGTTCCGTGTTTTCGCGAAGCGTTCTGGCTCTCTTCAGAAGACGACGGCCTATGAGCTCTGTTCCCTTCTGTGTCAGGATTCGCACACTATTCGAGGACAGCGGAATACAATTACGCGGAGTGATGCGCGTCAGAACGATAAAATTCCCTCCCTGGACACTGGCATCTCCAGAAATTGACACTTCGCTGTCATATCTCAAAAAGTGCGAAGTCGTTCCAGAAGAATTCAGACTAAGGGCACTTGAGTTGATGGCATCCTACAACCATTGTACACACACTTACACAGATGGATCCAAGACCGAGTCTGGTGTTGGGTGTGCGTTTGTAATGGGCACAGTCGTCAGGACGTTTTCGCTTCCACCACATGCATCTGTATATACATCTGAGTTGGTTGCCTTAGACAAGGCATTGAGTTTCATTGAGACATGTGATGACACGCGGCATATAATTTACACCGATTCTCTTAGCAGTCTCATGACTATAAATGCGTTTTATCCGTCGAACCCACTTGCACAAGATATTTTACGTAGGATTACATTGCTGACCTGCGCTGGAAAATCGGTTATTCTATGTTGGATTCCGAGCCATGTGGGAATCCGTGGGAACGAGGCCGCGGATGCTGCGGCGAAACGAGGTGCACGGGCCCCGTGCACACGTTCCCTGCCCCTCCCTGCGAGGGACTTTTACGCGTATGTGAAGGGATTTATTCTCAGTAAGTGGCAGGCAAGCTGGGACTCCCTAGCAAACAACAAGTTGAAAACTGTAAAGCCCTGTATTGGTGACTGGGCTTCATCCTCTCAGCGAAACAGACGTCACGAGGTTTCTCTGTGTCGCCTGCGCGTGGGACATACCTATGCAACACACCGATATCTTCTGGGTGGTGGCGAGCCGCCGCTGTGCCCGAAATGCACGGCACCATTGTCTGTGCGACACATTTTAGTGTCATGTCCCCGGCTTGCCCACGAACGGAGACGTCACTTTGGACGTTCCCCTGTCTCGCTTCGGGAAGTATTAGGGGATGAGTCGGACATTGTTCAATCAGGAGAGCTTTTTAAATTCCTCTTGAAAGTTGGGTTTTCCGTGATTTACACTAGTCATTAACATGCTGCTGCAAACATGGCTAGCACTAGTTTTATTATGAACAGATTCGACATCGTCGTATAACTCGTTATCCGAACTGACGTTCACTCGCTCTACGTTTAAATGACTGAGTTATGGGCGCGAAATGACCTATGCAGTCGATGCGCCCCTAAACCACAATAACTAAGACTCGGTGGGCGTTGTGAAAATTCCTTCATATGGAAGCAAACAGCATTTCAATGGAAATTACAAGCTAGCGAGCGGACCTTCCTTAACAAGAACCTCTGTTAAGTAATATAAGTACAGTATCTAGTTTACCTGGTACTAATTTCATTCCTCAATGGTAATATATTTCAAACGGAAGGGTATATAAAAGTTATTTGCTTTGTTTTTATCACAGTAATAATATATTTATTTATATATATTCGCCACGAAAACTTTGCGAATCTATATTGCTGCCATAAAGTTATATTTCTCTCTTGGCGAACCTTTAGAGGCCTATGATAAAAAAAGAAAAAACCTTCCAAAATCCCGTTTTTTGAAGTATGGGCATAATATTTCGCAAAACCAATGTCATATTCATCATTTTCAGGTGCCAATACCCCTAATTAGTATGATTGCAGAATTTCGACAAGGTGGTTAGTTTCCTTTAATAATCCCGTTTGGGCCTCCAATAATCGCACCGGAGCCCCGTAGAATCACACTGGGGCCAAAAACTCGCGCAGGGGCTTCTGAAAAGGACGCTGGGGCCTCAAAAGTTCCCACCAGGGCCCCTGAAAATCACGGTGGGGCTCGAAAGAGTCGTGCTGGGGTAACATAAAATCAGGACGGAGGCCACAACGGTCGGGCTGGGGCCCCAGAAAGTCATGCTGAGTCTAGGGGTGCCAAGAATTATCGCCCGGATCCCTGAAAATCACGCTATGGGCATGACAGGTCGCACCTGGGTACTAATACTAAAGGGTCAACGGAATCTAGTAGGTATTCTAGTTCCAGCCCTAGTGACGTCAGCAGGAATGTGCGAGATTTATAGTAGAATCTACCAGTATTATGGTATATACCGTGACGTCACGTAAACATTCCAAATACGTTTCAAACCTGGCTACGATTCATCTGTGGCGCAGCGAAGACATCAGAGTATTGTTGTGGTTGGGCGCACTGTGTTTCTGATTGCTGGTACGTGAAATTTAAATGTGAGGCTGATGAATATTGTTTGGATTCCTAGGTTATTGAACATACTCTTAAGTTTCGTGCATAATTTATTCAGTTCATAGGATACAACAACCCTCAACCTGTTATCGTTCATAACCCTTAAAGTTTCACCAATTGAAATTGAAACCATAGCTGGATTTGCCAAATATGAAATTAGGCTTACCGGTAAATGTATGCTTTAATGTGTTTCATGACTCCTTGGAATTAATCATTCCAATGTAATGTTTATGAAGGTGACTAAGATGATGGGATAGCTCATTTTCTGTGCAAATACTTCAGGTTGTGAGCAAAATAACACCAAGAATTGCTTTCATTTAGGTAGCACAGCATTAAAAATAAATGTAAAAATGCAGCATAACCAAACCTAACCTATCCTAACCTTCCTTTGGAGAAAAGCTTCGCTAGCCATGTCTTGGAATATTATAATCTTGAATGTGCCATGAACACCATATGAAAGCAACATGCATGTTATGCCAGATATAACATTAATTCAATACCCATTGTCCAGCACAGGGAAATCATTAGTTGGCACTAAAAAGTAAGCATATTTGGCATGACATGTGCCCCACTATCTGCACTCTAGCCCTGTTTGAAGTAATATGTATGCATGTATATAATATATGTATATATATATATATATATATATATATATATATATATATATGTATATATATATGTATGTATATATATGTATGTATATATATATATATTTATATGAATATATATTTATATATATACAAATATATATCTAAATATATATATATATATATATCTATATATATATATATTTATATATATATATATATATATATATATATATATATATATATATATATATATATATATATATATATATATATATATATATATATATTATACTACAGATTACTGGGGTGCAAAATACATTAAGTTAATGGGAAGCCCCACGTCGACGGGATGCATGCTCCATGGTACCTCATGTTAAATATATAAATGATTGGGGGACAGAGCCAACACAGAGGGGGCATTTGCCCCTAAAAAATATATCAAAGAACACCCCTGGTGTAGACGCATATGCATGAAAAATGGAAAACAATCCTGAAAACCGGCTGCAGGTTCCGTATCTGCACATGGGTGATAAGGGCCTGACATTCCAACCAGTATCGGTACCTCCGCCTGTAGCCTAAATATAATGTTGACCCCTTTTCCTGGCCGGAGGGGTACGAACTTTCTCATGGGAGGCACATGCCCCCAGTGCCGCACCCTTGTTTACGCTCCTGCACCGAGTGGGAAGGAATTATGTTGCGACAGTTGTCTCTTACTTGCTCCTACCCCTCCTTTCCAGTCGTGATCTTCAGTTGGCCTGTCTCATCATACTGTTACTACCCGTGGCACCGCGCGATTCCTGCGGCGCTCGACATGAATGCAATGAGCGTGGGTCCCAGCAAAAAGTAATAGTGTTAGGAGAAAATAAACCTCATATTCGTGGACAAGATTCTTCAAGCTTTCCAATGAATCCGATTTTGTCCCATTTTGATGGTATTTAAGATAGAAAATATCGTGTGGAAAACACGGAAGTTTGGCTGTAGCGCCTACGGGACCGAGCAATTGTCCAGCCAATGTGACGTCACCGGTTGCCAAACGATATTGGAGGGCCCCGGGTCGCACCGGGGCTTCAAAAGTCTCATTGTGATCACCCAACAAATGAAGCCGGGGCAACGAAAAACAGTCGCAACATGGAAAATCACTCTGGGGTCCCAATAGCCGCTCAAAAAGCCCACAAAACGTGTTGGGCCCCCCAAACCGTGTCCTAGCCACTAAAGCTCGAGCTAGGGATCCCAACAAGTGACCACGGGCCCCCAAATATCGCGTCCGGGGCCCAAAATTCCGTCGGTAATCCCAAAATTTAATGTCGGTAATCAAAAGCGTACCAAGTTTCGCAAGAAGCGACAGGGCCTTAAGATATGCGCTGCAGCTCGAAATAATCATATCGGGAGCGATAAATAAAAGCATAACAGAGGCCCTCCAGGCACACCATGACCATCAGACCGCACGGGGCCTAAAAAACAGGCTGGGCCCTCAAAAATGGAATTGATCGTAAACAAGGAACAAATAGACCGGATACTAAATAAACACATCGGCGTCTTTGAAAACGCGCCGATACCACACAAATATCATTGGTGTATATAAAGGCAACAAAGCTGTAAAAAAAAGAGCCGGATCTCAAACATGTGCCGGGCCCCTAACAAAAATTGGCTGGAGCCCTAAAACACATCCATAGAAGAAGAAAATAGCAACGGGTAAAAAACGAACACCTAGCCAGGGTCATGGCTCGGTAGCCAATCTGGGAGCTTATTTAACTAAAGAAATGAGGTGCATCAAAGCTCAGTGTGTCTCCGGATTTCTTAATCACGATAACACGTGGGAAGAAGAGAACCAATACATCGAATTGAAGTTATCGATTTTTTTCCAGCGAGCCGCCATACCAGGCATTCCACATGTCAAATGTGGCACAAGACTATCATGTGACAGTAATTAGCAAAACGTGGGAGGCCTAGCAGACACCGGAGAAGCGCACGTAGAGTGGCGAATTTTCCGACTGCGCAAGGCGGGTGTACACGTGCACGAACGTTGGTGTTTTGACGACCGGGCGTTATTAATTGGAATGCCTGATGTTGCCAAATTTTACATTTTTGAGTGATTTGTTCAGGTGTAATTTCAGCAGTGTGAGGTGACTTTTCAAGGGATACCAAAAGAAAAACCTTCAAACAGGATGGGGGAGTTAGGGTTGAAATCCGGTCATTCAGAAATAATGGTGGCAGATTTGGCCCTCTCCACAGAACAGTTAATTTGGTCACTAATTATTATATAACAAAAACATAAAGAACACCCTTTGGAAAAAATATTGGTGAAAATCCGGGGACTTTTTTTAATGGGGGTAGTTGGGCACCTTCAAATCAGTTTGCCCCCCCTCGCAAATCCTAGGTACGCCAGTGCCATGGCATGCCATCATTTAACCTGTTGATGGCTATGATCCGCCGCAATGGACGGTGTACTCCGCGGCCCCGGTCCGCCACAGTGGACGATGTGCTCCGCGGCTCCGATCCGCCACAATGGACGGTGCACTCCACGGCCCTGATTCGCCACAGTGGACGGTGTGCTCCGCGGCCACGGTCCGTTACAATGGACGGTGTACTCCACGGCCCTGATCCGCCACAGTGGACGGTTTGTTCCGCGACCCTGATCTACCACAGTGGATGGTGTACTCCGCGGCCCTGATCCGCCGCAGTGGACGCTATGCTTCGCGACCCTAGTCCGTCATAGTAGGTATGCCCCACGGCACCGATTCACCACAGTGGACGGTGTACTCTACGACCCCGGTCTGCCACGGTTGATGATGTACTCCGCGGCCCTGGTCCGCCACAGTGGACGGTGTGCTCCGCGGCTCCGGTCCGTTACGGTGGACCATGTGCTCCGCGGCACCGGTCCGCCAGAGTGGACGGTGCACTTCGCGGCTCTGGTCCGCCATAATAGAAGGTGTGCTCCACAGCCCCGGTCCGCCACAGTGGACGGTTTGCTCTGCGACCCTGGCCCGCTACAATAGACGTTAGGGTGGAAAAAACGGGGTTTTCCTGGATTTTTGCCATCCATAGCATTATCCTCTTCGCAAAATTATCCTCCATGCGTTTTCAATTTGGACGTCCGATGGTGTTCGACAATGAATTGCCCTGTGTTAAAGTGCTCAAGATTCACTTGGAACTTCAAAGTGAGATTATGATGCCAAGGTTTGAAGGAAAATATCATCTCCGTATTCCATCACTCAGATGTTGTCCTCTCATCACCCAGGATTGCAAAGTATAAATCCAACCCTGGTGGACGGTGCGTACTCCACGGCCCTGGTGAGTCACAGTGAACGGTGTGGGATTAGTCACGGCTTTGCATCGCATAATCTTTCTGAGCAGTTTTGTGTGCATTAGTTGACACTTTCTCCGCATTCTACCGTTCACCTTACCATTAATAGGTACCAATGTCACCGATGTATTAATATTTCCCAATTCGTCACAGCCATTGAATCTGCTTCAGACACAGGTGCTCTTGTTGTGCATTTCGAGCGATGAATATTGATGCCATCAGAAAAGCAAATTCTGTCAGCAGCGAGACTGACCTAACTTCCACTAGGGTAACGATTACAGGTACTAACAGCAGTGCGGCCAGAAATGCCTTTGGACCCGGCACCCTTGTGGCCTTATTTGTGTCCCTCGCACCTATATGAAGACACCTTACGTCTGTCATGTGTTCCTACTGTCCGACATTTTGCACCTCTTTATATTTGCCCTTTATATGCTCTATATTTGCTTTATATGATAAGGTCCGGTCACACGAAGTCGGGTCATCTCGGATCCTTGGTCACACAATGTCATGGTGTACTACTTCGGTGGCTCTAAAACTGAATTAACACGCGCCCTGGAGGGCATCTGAGAATTACGCGCACTGGAGGGGGGGGCGGATTCCGCCCCCCCTAAGATCTCGGCTCCTAGTAATGCTGGAGGAACTAAATTCGCAGGGTGGTTGGGCACGGTAGTGAACTCTATTGTGTGCAATTTTCGTGACCTTAGGTCAATATCTTCAAGGTCAAATGAGGTCAGATTGGCAAAATTTTCCGGTTTTGCGTGGCTTGGCTTGTCATCGTTATGGATCGCTGTGATTGTGTTTAAATGCTCAAAAATGGACATCAATGATGTTTTGGACATTACTAATGATGCAATGCAGATGCTGGACCCAACATTTGACCTCAGGTCACCTATATAGCACCACTTTATCAGGTCAGTTACCTGTTCCAGATCGGCTTCGTGAAGAAGGGAGTGAAGTACATGAATAAAGTATGGAAACGCAATGACAAACAGTACAAATGACAACCAGTAGTGCATTTATGGCAATATTCCAGTTGATCAAGTTTGGTTCCATTAACCTGTCATGAACTTGACCTGACTTGACCTTCGTGACCTAACATGACCTTGAAACTATACAGCATATCAATATGCATCAAACAAGTCGCTAGTGTTGCCTAGAACACTTCCCTTTTGTCAGTATACTGGAAGCGCAACAGCGCCGATTTTGTGGTCTGGCGCTATAACATTTTTTGACTTTAGCGGCCCCTAACTTGAAAAAAAAAAAATCGGCCGATTTCCATTTGTCTTGCTTTAAACGACGCGCCGTTCATCTCTAAGCAGGTACACAGAAAATCGCCTATATCGACCGGTAAAATCTGCAGTTATTTTCGAAAAACCGGAGGGGTGGGCGGATTTTGCCCCCCCCCCTCCCCCTCCAGTGCGCGTGTTAAAATTTCAATTCACAAGGAACAATAGCATTCGGCATAAGACGACATTGCGGGCGCAATGTCGCTAAGGCAGCTGACGCGCACAAAAATCCCAAGTCCACACACAAGACGGCAGTGTAGAATAAGCATAATACTTGACCTGGTCTAACACCATTGACCTTGTCACATATTTGAAAGCCGAATGTCTATATCATTCTTTCATCATGTTCTGCACGAAAAGTTTTCCCCTTACTGCGATAAGAAGAGATAATTTGACCTGACCTCCGTTTAGTAACCTTGGCCTTGATTAAATTTTTGGGAAAGCAGAGTTATTTGATTTCATGAAAGAACAGTATGATCTGGATTTGGTGTTGCTATGCTGCAACCACTGCGAATCTCGGCATTCTTGAGATTTTGGAATATTATCCTCCTGGATCCGTCCCAAGTGGATTTCAAGGGGAATTAGATGTCACATTGGTGAATGAGGTCAAGAAGGCAAATATGGTGGGGTCCAAGCACCCAAAGGTATAGAAAACTCCGCACTTAACCTTCTGGAGGGAAAAGATTACAAGTACTAACAGGGCTGCAGTAAATATGCCCCCCTTGCGACACACCTGGTGCGGGGACCATTCCAATTCCGCCGATTTGAAAACTGCTTTGATTTCTGCCATTATTCCTACTTTCCGAAGTTTTGTACTTTTTATTTCCGACTCTAGCAAAGGAACCATTCCAGCCGACATATTCATTTCAAAACCGTCGGATGGCACTTCTGGGAATCTCCTGGGCTGACCTTTTCGGACTCCTTGGCCGTGACCGGAGAGGCATGTACCCGGTGTGTCCTACTCTTGCTCTTGGCTGCGCCATTGGGTGCGTGTGGAGTTTTTAGATTGTTGTAGACAAGTAGTAGGACGATTGCTCTGATTGATGTCTATGATCCGTTGTTCATTTTAGTTTGCTTGGTGTCGTGTGTGGTGACTGACTAGACTCGGCGATCACGATGACTACATCAATGCACATGTTTGATCAGAGGGCATTGTTTTCGATTTATATGCTTTTGTGGAGGCTGTGCCCCCTCCCCGACCCCGAAATCGCCCCACCAAAACTTTGGCTTCGCCCCTCTCTAATGTTAGGCCACAAGGAAATACCTTTACCCATCGTCATCACAGTTCAGGCCTGTTCTGCTTCGATGCTTCATGAAGGCCGGTGCGTTTTAACCTGCATATGGGCGCAGAAATATTTTACTTAAGCCGGTGTGTGTTTGTTGGTGTGTAGAGTGAGGGGAGCGTGACGGTAACGTTCACGCTGACGATGACGTTGACGATTACGAGGGACCCGAGTCCATTGTATGACTAGTCGCATGCTATGACTCAATTTTTATTTTTATCAAGTTTTATGTTGACACGTACCGTGTACTGCTCTTTTGCTTAGGTGACTTCACCTGTTACTGGACGATTTTGCCCGTTGGCGAGGATGCTGAATAAACATAAACATACACATCGTCAAATAAAAAATCAGAATTATTGAGGTCTGAAAATATAGTGGGCGAAATCCGATGCGTTTTTGTTTGGGGGGGGGTCTAGTACGTTGACACGTCGCCCCCCCCCAAAAAAAAAAATGTTTGTTTTTTTAATCGACACCCCTGATGGCACTGTATTCCTAAGCCAGGAATGCAGACTGCCTAAGCATACATCTAGGCACAGGATGTCAAATATGTATTCGAAAGGGCATCGATTAAGTATTCAGTAAGAGGGTAAGTAAACGCATGTAAGGCCCCGTAAACGCTCGTAAAGACCCGCACGCATTCGTAAGGGCCGTACACGTTCGTAAGGGGATCATTCGTGAAGGCCCGAAGGCGTTCGCAATGGCCCATAGGGGTTCGTAAGAACCCAAAGACGCTCGCAAGAGCTCGTAGATATCTGGAAGGGCCCCCAGTTGTTTGCAAGGACCCACAGACGTTCGCAAGGGCCCTAAGTCGCTCTTTGTGGCCCGAAAATAGCCTCGTCGGATCCAAGTCACTGCCAACGTATTTTCGTTGCAGAAAGAGTATCAGTTAGTATCCAACGGTGGCGCAAAGCCGGCCTATCGTCTGCCATGCTTGACGAATTTGCCAGACCATTGTCTCCAGGCAGTTCACTCCAGGTTCAGATCGAAACAACGGTGGTCTAAGTTATCATTCACGAAAAAACTCAATTGTTCACAAATTATGATTCGCTACTGCTGAAGAGGCGGCGCTTGTGCCTCGAGCCCTCGCTGCGCTGGTAGCTGCTGCTGTAGTAGCTGGATCCGCCAGACGTCGGCTGGGGCGAGCTGGCCGAGCTGCGGTGGCTCGAGGAGCTGGACACGATCGGGTCGGACGAGTAACGGTACGAGTAGCCGGGCGAGCCCGAAGACGAGGAGGAGCGGGAGGACCACGATGAGCGGTAACTGGAGCCGCTCGAATGGCCCGAACCGAGACCGGAGTCGTGACCGGCAAGGAGGCCGTGTTTGGAGCCAGAGCCGGCGGCGAGGCCGCGCTCAGAGCCAGAGCCTGAGAGGAGGCCATGCTCGGAGCCGGAGCCTGAGAGGAGACCGCCGGACAGACCCTGGCCGCCGTCGGTGGAGTACGTACGCGTGGAGGAGTAGCGGCGCGACGAGGTGACGGCCTGACCGCCGGCATCGTTGAGAGACGACTGCGACAGGTCTCCAGGCGAGACGCCGCCGCGGTGTGAAGAAGATCTCATGCTGGACGATGCGAACCTGCTGCTGTGAGATCCCAGACCTCCAGGAAACCCGGGGCCGCCGGGAGATCCGGGGCCGCCTGGAATCCCGGGTCCACCGGGAGACCCGGGGCCGCCTGGAATCCCGGGGCCGCCTGGAAACCCGGGGCCTCCGGGAGTCCCGGGGCCTCCGGGAGTCCCGGGGCCGCCTGGAAACCCGGGTCCACCGGGAGACCCGGGGCCGCCGGGAGACCCGGGGCCGCCTGGAAACCCGGGACCGCCTGGAGACCCGGGACCACCGGGAGACCCGGGGCCGCCTGGAAACCCGGGGCGGCCTGGAAACCCGGGGCCGCCTGGAAACCCGGGACCGCCTGGAGACCCGGGACCGCCTGGATACCCGGGGCCGCCTGGAGACCCGGGACCGCCTGGATACCCGGGGCCGCCTGGAGACCCGGGACCGCCGGGATACCCGGGGCCACCAGGAGATCCGGGTCCACCGGGAAACCCGGGGCCGCCAGGAGATCCGGGTCCACCGGGAATCCCGGGACCGCCTGGATATCCGTTGCCGCTTGGAGATCCTGGGCCGACAGGAAATCCCAGGCCGCCAGGCGATCCGAGGCCGCCGGGAGACCCAGCAGTGCCGCGGTCGCCGGACGAAGTGCTGGTGTAGGAGTAGCGGCGCGAGCTGGTGACCGTGCCACCGCCGGCGGTGTCGGCCGGCTGCCTGCCGTACCCGCCCGGGGTGCGGTGCTCGGTGCGGCGCGACTCTGAGCGCCAGCCGTGGCCGCCGCTGGACAACACCGGCGCAGAGTCACCGTCCACCGTGCTCTGGGAGAAGCGGCGCGAGCTGGCGACCACCTGCGGCCCGGGCAGATCCACCGGCTGGTGGCCCGGGTCGGCGCTGAGATCGCTCTCTCGCCGCTTGATGTAGAAGCGCGAGTGGCTCTCGACGCCCGTGTCCGGTGCGACTGGAGCGGGCCCGCCGGACGTCGTGCGCTGGTACGAGTACTGCCGCCTGCTGGACGTCGTCTCGCCGTCGAGCCGCTGCAGACCGTGGTCGCCGGCGGCGGAGTCGTCGCGGCCGCCGAAGCGGGCGTTGTCCCGGCCGACGGTGGTGTCCCTGTCGGTGGAGGTGCTTTGGTAGTAGCGCCGCTGGCTGGCGACCGTCTGGCCGGCGCCGGTGTCCACCGGCCGCCGGTCGACGGGGCGACCGCTCTCGGTGCGGGAGTGGCTCTCGCGGTGAGCGGACGTGTGGCGGTCGGCCGCGGCGCGGTCGTCGAACAGGCTGGGCCGCTGCTCGCCGCTGGTGTCCACGTGCTGCACGATGTCGCGGAACAGCTCGTGATCGCGCTGTACCTTGTCGCCGGCGGGCGGCGGCGGCGCGCGGTCGGCCGGACGACGAGCGGCGCCGGCGCTCCTCTGCCGGCAGCAGACCGACGGCCGCGGGCAGCGGCGCAGCGCCTCGGCGCTGAACTCGCGCTCCCGGTAGCTGCACTCGGCGCGCGGCACGCAGTCGCACAGCGGCGCCACCACGGGCTCCGGGGGCGACGTGGACGTGAAGAAGGGCGCGTCGACGTCGGGGGCTCGTCGGCAGCAGACCCGGTCGGCCGAACACTGCTGGCGCGCCTGCACAGAGGCGTCCCGGTCGGCGAAGTCGCAGTCGCGCCGCGACACGCAGAAGCACGGCGTGACGGCGTCTTCACGCCGCTCCTCGTGGCGGAAGTACGTGGCGCGGGACGAGGAGCGCGTGGGCGCCGGCACGGCCGGTGCCCGGATGGCAGAGTGGCTGCAGCACACCTCAGCGCCCGGACACTGCACGAGAGACCAGCCGACCATGCCGTCCGGTGCGCACCGGCTCGGCGTCACGCACGTGCACGTGTCGCTCGGCCGGCCGGTCGGCACGCCCTGGTGGCCGGCGCGGCCCGCGGACGAGAAGCCGCCGCGCGACGAGAACTCGCGCTCGCTACTTGAGTGGGACGACCTGCTGCTGCCACCACGCTGCTGCTCGAACACCCCGTCGAAGCCCTTCCCGTGGGTCATGCTCTGGCGCCGACGGTTGTACTCTTCCTCGGAGATGACGGCGCGGTTCAGAACCGCTTTGTCGGCGTCCCGGATCAGCTCCAGGTGGTACTGCCTGACGCCGTCGCTGTTGCTCCTGCCCTTGATGCTGGTCGTGTGCGTGCCGTTGCTGAATGAGTAGTAGGACTCCTTGCTGGAGAAGGTGGTCGTCGTGTGGCCGTGTCTCGAGCCGGTCTGTGAGCCGCCGCGCCGCCTGTCCGGCTCGCCGAACCGGTCCTGGCGGCTGGCGGCCGACATCGACGAGTCGAAGCGCGAGCCGCTGCCACCACGCTGCTGCTCGAACACCCCGTCGAAGCCCTCCCCGTGGGTCATGCTCTGGCGCCGACGGTTGTACTCTTCCTCGGAGATGACGGCGCGGTTCAGAACCGCTTTGTCGGCGTCCCGGATCAGCTCCAGGTGGTACTGCCTGACGCCGTCGCTGTTGCTCCGGCCCTTGATGTTGGTCGTGTGCGTGCCGTTGCTGAATGAGTAGTAGGACTCCTCGCTGGAGAAGGTGGTCGTCGTGTGGCCGTGTCTCGAGCCGGTCTGTGAGCCGCCGCGCCGCCTGTCCGGCTCGCCGAACCGGTCCTCGCGGCTGGCGGCCGACATCGACGAGTCGAAGCGCGAGCCGACGCGCGAGCCGAGACGCGAGTCGGTGAGGCCGAGGCTGGCGCGGCGCGCGTCGTACTCGGCCTGCGAGAGGACGGCCCGCTCGATGACGGCCCTGTCCCGCAGCCGCGTCACCACCAGGTGGTACTCGGCCGCGCCGTCGCCGGACCGCTTGCTGGTGATGGTGGTGCTGTGCGTGCCGTTGCTGAACGTGTACTCGGACTCCTGACTGGAGTAGCGGTAGCTGTAGCCGCGACGCTGCGGCACCGTCGGCTGGTTGGAGGTCGAGTAGCGGCGCGACTGGTACGAGCTGGCGCGGTGGCCGCCCGAGGTGTCGGCGTGGTCGCAGACGTCGCAGCCGGTGGCGGTGGCCGCCAGGAGCGCCACCGCCGTCAGCCACTGCAGAGACCTCATCGTCCCCTCCGCCGCCGGGTCAGGTGGGGTCGCGGGGTCGGGCGCGCCGTCGGACTGTCAGAGCGCGGGGCACACACGGGGCTGGGGAATACCGACGGAAACCGCAGAGCGGACGCCTGGATCGGGCTGCCCGACTGACGGGACAGGGCTCGCCGGCTGCTGTTTTATAGCAAATGTGACGCCGTATAAACAGAGTCGGACTAACGCCAGACGCCCGTCGTGCTCAGGCAAAGGCCGACGGACGGCCCGGTGAGATGCCATAGAGCCGTACGCCGGGCAGAATCGGCGAGCAAAGCCCAGGGCTGCCGGATGCAATCTGAGGTAGAATGGCAAAGCCAACGCCAAAAACCATCGGGCCAAAGGTGCCGGATAAAATTTGACGACAGGTTCTTAGATGAAGAGTCTCTTAGAAGAGAACACGACAGGTTCTTAGATGGACCGGCGAAGGGTATGTAATCAGCGGGATGCTCATCAACACGTCACAGAGCATAATCATAGGCAAAGAAGACAGGTGGCATTAATTGCTGGATGAGAGATGCGCAAGACAGAAATTGTGGCTTTTGCATGTAAGCGACGCAGATACACAACAATGATAGTGATTGGCATGACGAGCCCTCGTCATGGTTGGGGTTGGTGGAGGTCTCGAACATAGAACAGCAGTATCTGCAGGAATTGCAGCGCCGCAGCACTGGGGGCATATGCTCCCACCCCATGGAAAGGTGACGCCTCATCGGCCGGAAAAGCGTGCCTTCAGGACGACAAGAGTAACACCTCTCCTCCCTCATTTGGCGAGGAGGGATTTTCTGTCAAAATGCCCCTTTCAAAAAGCTCCCAGTTAAAACCAAAAGGTTCCAGTCCGCCTCCTCGGTTTGCTCGAGTGGATCACCCGCACATACACACACCGCTTAGCGAATTTTTCAACCGAAGGCGCCCCTCCGAGGAAATCTCCCTCCCCAACCACATGAACAAATCTGGATCCTGGATCTACCACTACAAACGGGTGAGGGGCGACGTTTCACCCGAAGAACGTTTCATACGAAGAAATGTAGTTCTCTTCCATTTCTCAGGTCGACATTACCAACGAGTAGACCGCCGTGACCGACAACCGGCCGTACCTCGGCATGGCCTGGCCCGCCCGCGGGGGGGGTGATAACGCCGCCAGCGATTTGGACGCAACACTTCGCGGGAAGCGGCCTGATTTTCCCTGCTGCGCGAAGCCGGGTGTTTATGTTGGTGATGTCAGCCGCCGCCGTGTGGCAGCTGTCGTGTGAGGAATGTGTGACGGCGGCGCTGTCGTGGCCGGCTGTCGTGCTGCCCGCACGCGGCACGGCGGCGATGACCTCCCTCCGACCCACCCACGTGCTGCCGGCTGAAGGCGGCGCACTGAACGGACACGGACACACCCGCATCGGCCATGCTACGAGAACGCGTCGAACATGTGCAAGTGTGGCCACGGATTTGTGGATGGAAAGGGGTGGGAAAGAGGGTTTTGGGTCGATTCTTTCCATGCTGGACCGATTGTTTCCATGCAACGTCATGAGCATAATGTTAAATTTTGCGTTTGGGGATGCATTCACGTTCGTCCCTCACGGTAACAACGTCCGTGTCTCCATGCCCACCTGCCATCGGCACCACCATGAGGACTGTGAGCCACACCTACCATCGGCACCACCATGAGGACTGTGAGCCACACCTGCCATCGGCACCACTATGAGGACTGTGAGCCACACATACCATCGGCACCACCATGAGGACTGTGAGCCACACATCCCATCGGCACCACCATGACTGTGAGCTACACCTGCCATCGGCACCACCATGAGGACTGTGAGCCACACCTGCCATCGGCACCACTATGAGGACTGTGAGCCACACATACCATCGGCACCACCATGAGGACTGTGAGCCACACATACCATCGGCACCACTATGAGGACTGTGAGCCACACATACCATCGGCACCACCATGAGGACTGTGAGCCACACATCCCATCGGCACCACCATGAGGACTGTGAGCCACACCTGCCATCGGCACCACCATGAGGACTGTGAGCCACACCTACCATCGACACCACTATGAGGACTCATGGGCTTCTATCGCCGAGGATACGAATTTTGGCTGGACAGAGGATGGGGATCGACAGGGCCTTAGGTCAATCATTGCCATGGAACGCCATAGAGGTAGTGCTAAATTTCAGGAAGCTTGGGTAACGAATCTCTCCAGCTTTGGCCATGCTCATGATCGCCGTTAGACTTCTCAAATCGCGCGTGTAGATCATGGGATGGAAGAAGCCTATTTTCATGCCGTCTCAGCAACACAATACTAGCAAACACTTCCTCCACATGCCCATTGCACACACAGCTTGCGACCTCTACAGCTACTCTCGCACTCCGCAACTCAACTCGCACCTCCGAACTGCGTACTATCCGACCAGAGCGTATGTGCCGCCTTGGCCTGTTTCAAATGACCCTGCACCACATTCGGACCGCCACCTCAAAGCGTCGACCTTGAGGAAATCATAGCGCACCCTCCGCCTGGTGACTTGCCCTGACCTATATTTACGCCTGACCTGAGGCGGTGACCTGACGTGCCGGGAGCGCATGTCATGACATTCCCAGGGTTGGTCATCTCACCTGATGGGTGCTCAGTAGGTGACCTGCCGAGACGATGGCCTGACATGACATGGCCAGGGTGGGTCATCTCACCTGATGGGTGCTCAGTAGGTGACCTGCCGAGACGATAGCCTGACATGACATGGCCAGGGTGGGTCATCTCACCTGATGGGTGCTCAGTAGGTAACCTGCCGAGACGATAGCCTGACATGACATGCCCAGGGTGGGTCATATCACCTGATGTGTCCACAGGCGACCTATCGAGACGATGACCTGACATGACACGCCCAGGGTGGGTCATCTCACCTGATGGGTGCTCAGTAGGTGACCTGCCGAGACGATAGCCTGACATGACATGGCCAGGGTGGGTCATCTCACCTGATGGGTGCTCAGTAGGTAACCTGCCGAGACGATAGCCTGACATGACATGCCCAGGGTGGGTCATATCACCTGATGTGTCCACAGGCGACCTATCGAGACGATGACCTGACATGACACGCCCAGGGTGGGTCATCTCACCTGATGGGTGCTCAGCAGGTGACCTGCCGAGACGATGACCTGACATGACATGCCCAGGGTGGGTTACCTCACTTGATGGTGAGTAGGTGACCTGCTCTGTGTGGGTGATCTCACTGATGGTGCAGAGTGGGTGATCTGCCGAGATGATGTCCTGACATTGAAACAGTATGTGATCTGACCTGACGCATCCGAAGTGACTAGTGACATTTGGTATCCAGTGGGTTTGGTGACCTGATGTCAAAGGTGAGGTGACTCACCTGACACTTCGATGGTAGATGCACTGGTGTGGCGACAGTGGGTGGTATGTCCTGGCGGTTTGACACCTGTGTAGGGTCGGTGACCCGAATTGACGTGTTGACAGTGAATGACCTGTGTAGAGTAGGTGACCCCAGTTGGTGTGTGACAGTGAATGACCTGTGTAGAGTGGATGACCCCAGTTTGAGTGTTGACAGTGAATGACCTGTGTAGAGTGGGTGACCCCAGTTTGAGTGTTGACAGTGGACGACCTGTGTAGAGTGGATGACCCCAGTTGACGTATTTACACATGGGGCTCGGTGTAAACTTGCAAAGTCTACATCCCTTTTTCTTCGCTGTAAGCTTGCAAAGTTCCTTAAATGACACAACTAGAACGCGACAAGAGCTAAAAACGAAAACTGCACGTCAAAAGACGCGCAACCAGAGGCGCGGCCGCCATCTTTTACCGAAAGATTGCACCAGATCAACGAAATTTTGAGATTTTCACCACGCCCATTTTCTCATCATTTTCTAGCTAATTTGTATGTATGAGCAATGGTAGTTCTAGGTAGGAATTAGGGGGGGGGGGGAGAGCAGTCTCGAGATGTTTGTTGGTGTTATCCAAGTTAGCGCCTTATACCCGATTAGCCAAACATGCAGCGAGGTATTTTAATCAACTGAAGCTCGTATAACATAAGTATGATCAATGGCGGTCCCAGGGACACAGCATTGGAAGATCGACATGGTAAGTACACCATAATACACGTTCAATGCAGGGAGCCAGACAGACCCTGGTATATGCTTACCACACACTTCCCCCATTGTCGTGCCTAACTAAGTCAGTGAAGAATATTTCACATTTATAGATACGCCCATATCTGGATCATGCACTCTGGCCATGGGCATCGGATATTCCAGCATGAGACCAAGTGTGCACGTATACCAATCCCTCGTCCCTATGTCCCCTTTGAGACGTCTCTGAAGAATGCAATATACATGAGGAGGAAATTGCATAGTTCGTTAATGACGTAACATAGTATCCTAATTGAAATGAAATATCCTGAACCCACCTGCTTCCCCCATTACCGGAATCCGCCATCGGTGCTATTGGCCATAGAACTATCCTGAGTGGATAGTTTGGAACACAGCATCATTTTCGCTATTACAAGTGCAAATTCGACAATTAGCGTTCCAAAATAAGCTGAGTGAATGGCATACAAAAACGAGCCATCATTCTGCCGTTTGTACGTCCTTCCTTACATTAAAATTTGCACCCCGCATGCGTACCAGGTGGAATGAACTTTTAGCGGCTTGTAGAGTTACACAACTGAAAAAGTAAAACTTGGCTACGATTTAAAAAAAATAAGACGTGGATGGGTACATTTCAGCACAATTCGTTTACATCATATTGTCAGGAGATTGACGGTAAGTTTTCAAGATTTCAGGTTGCCCAGAATCTGCCCCTCTCCTCCTCGCGCAGGAATCGGTTAAAATAACCACACTGGAATAGGGTTGATGGGAAAGGACGGAAGGACACCTCAACCTCAAAACTTCCCTTCAATGTTGACTTCACACCTCCCTAGTCGACTAGCTCAATAGGAACCCCTAGGGCGTCCAGCTCAATTTCCTTGCAAAGCTGCCATGTAAAAATGTACTTCAATGTACTACGCACGTATGTCGCGAACGACACGGCACACCCAGGCCGCACCGGCCAACTACGCACATCGCCTTCAACGTCGACCCACGCGGTAGTGATCGGTACGTAAACATGCCCCGTCACACAGAAGACCGCAGCCGGCTGTTGGTGTGCCATTTCCAGCAGCTGCGGGAGCCGCCAGTCGACGATTCCGCGACTTGTCGGCGTGACACATCGGCTGGGCCGGCCGTGTGTGTATTTACAGTACCGAGGCCGCGAACCGAGGACAGACCGGCGGCGCGGCGCCACCGCCGCCGGTCTGTCCTCGGCCGTCCTGAGACGAACCGAGGACAGACTGACGCCACCGCCGGCCGCCCTGATACAAACCGAGGACAGACCGACGCCACCGCCGGCCGCCCTGATACAAACCGAGGACAGACCGACGCCACCGCCGGCCGCCCTGATACAAACCGAGGACAGACCGACGCCACCGCCGGCCGCCCTGATACAAACCGAGGACAGACCGACGCCACCGCCGGCCGCCCTGATACAAACCGAGGACAGACCGGCGCCACCGCCGGCCGTCCTGACACGAACCGAGGACAGACTGACGCCACCGCCGGCCGTCCCGACACGAACCGAGGACAGACCGACGCCACCGCCGGCCGCCCTGATACAAACCGAGGACAGACCGGCGGCCGTCCCGACGAACCGAGGACAGACCGGCGCCACCGCCGGCCGTCCTGACACGAACCGAGGACAGACTGACGCCACCGCCGGCCGTCCCGACACGAACCGAGGACAGACCGACGCCACCGCCGGCACCTCGGCCGTCCTGACAGACACGCCGCCGACATATAGGCACTGCTAACAGACAGATTGAGCATTTCCTCGGTACCCCAGTGGTGCTGGCACGTGCACCACGGATACGTCGGTGATCCTGAGAGGCCTGTCGCTGGCGCATCGGTACATCGGTGATTCTGACAGGCGCACTGCTGGCACATCAGCGACTCTGACGGATGCATCAGCAGTGTGCCGATTGTGCCTGACGCCCCACTGGCAGCCGGTGATCGTGACAGGAGTGCCAGTGGCGCCTCAGCCACCCTGACAGCGTTAATGACATCGCCGCACCAAACACTCCGAGCTGTGCACTGCCGGCACGCACGCGCCGTACGGTCGATACATCCCAACATGGCCACCACGTACATCCGGCTTCTTACACCACACTATTGCCAGGCTGGTGTTTGGGCCACGCACGCGCCGTACGGTCGATACATCCCAACATGGCCACCACGTACATCCGGCTTCTTACACCACACTATTGTCAGGCTGGTGTTTGGGCGCATTGCGGCCAAGCGCCTTGATATCTCGGTCGGCCAGCGACCGCTAACGAACAGCAACGGTGCAAACTGAACGACATCGAACATGTGTGTGAGTCACATAGTACACCGTAACCCATGTTCACTCTTTGGTGAAGAATATCATGCATAGTTTATATTTCCGTGTGCTCCAGCATGTGCTTGTCGCCTTGACCTCAGAGGTTTCTCAGACGTCTCAGACCTTGACGTTCCACACATGCACAGGAAATATCTGAAGTTGTACGTATTTCTCACGAGCACTACAAAAGGTGCCTTGACCTGGCATGGCTTACGACGAGCCTACAACCTTATTGCATAGTGTCATGGGTTGTGGAGATTAGGAGCAAATACAACCATAGCCTCTAGCATCCGTTACCAATGACGTGACGTGTTCCCCGGGTTGGTTTGAACTGAGACAAGGATGAAGAGACAATACACGTGATGCAAACGCCAGGTCGATGCCTGCTAGTCCCACCACGTCCCAGTTCTAGGCGGGAGTGTTCGCCCGCTCGCGTTACCCAGCCCGTTCCGCCGCCAAGTTGTCATCATCCACCAGCGTGTCGGTCAGGTAGGGCACGTGCATGTAGCGCGCCACGTACGCCTTTTGCGCGGGCGCGTTGACGGTCCAGGCGACCAGACGCAGGTCGAGCTCGCGCGCGCGCCTGACGGTGGCCGCGGTGACCGAGTCCTTGTGCAGCAGCAGCACGGACAGGCCGCACACGAACGGCAGCAGCGTCATCATCGTCGACGCCAGCACGATGTCCGCCGCGCAGGCTGTCAACGAACGGCAGCAGCGTCATCATCGTCGACGCCAGCACGATGTCCGCGGCGCAGGCTGTCAACGAACGGCAGCAGCGTCATCATCGTCGACGCCAGCACGATGTCCGCCGCGCAGGCTGTCAACGAACGGGCCGCGTCAGGTCGGAGGCGTGTCGTGTCGGGGCTGCAGCGCAACAGGCCGGGTTGGGCCAACAACAAGACGGCAGACACATCGCTTCATCGCACACGCCGCAACAAGACGGCAGACACATCGCTTCATCGCACACGCCGTCTGGTGTGAGGTGCTGGCCGGGCGAAACGACAGAAAGTGGCAGCGGCGCTCTTGAAACACAACTCCTCAATTGTGTCCAGTCCACGATCCTGAGCCGCCTCGCCAGTCCCAGCCCCTTGGCTCTGTGCAACTGGCAGTATGGGAGACTGGAAGAAGCTGCAAATGATGGAAATGAACTGAGCACGGGTGGATACCTGACATGCTTTACCTGAAAATATTGCCTTTTCCCTTGCTGTTCTGGCGGTTATGGTTACTACTTCGGATTCATCAACAGAATGGGAGATTAATGCAAGGAAATGAGGTTTATTTAATAACTTACACTTTCTGTTCTCCTCGACAAGTCACATACATACACCAAAGCAAGTGGAGGTTTAGGGCGCGGTATAATGTGCTTCTCAGGGACACCAAACACAGCACACAAAACACCCCACTAGGTGATGACATGCGTTTGACAAACCATCAGGAAATTATAGCACTCGGAGACCTTTACAGTGGAAATTATGAGAATATGTACGGATGCGGCAGAACTGAAAATTGCTGCATCCATTAAAATTCACAACCGCAGTACACCACACAATACAGAAACATGATCATAGGGCCTACTGAAACTAGGTTATGTATATTAGCTTAGTGCTAATGTATTATGTATATATTAGTTTTTTTCCCTCCGGTGTGTGGAATGATCATTTTGGCCACACGATCTCCACCGTGCGTTTCTATAGAAGCTCGTATTGTTCGTGTGATGATACACTGTTGGTTGGTTATTTGGGCTTAGGGGCGCATCGACTGGATGATATACTGTGAAAACTGTGTACACTGAGGAAGGCCCGGATCCCAAATATAGGCGCGTCTTTTTAATTGCTTCGAATTGCTGACCTAATATGAGCAGAAGGTTATTAGTATTCATAAGTGTTACCTTAATAATACACACCAATGCACTCAACATCATTAAGTGGACTAGGTAAACTCACGCGACACGCAAAATGGAGCGGAACAGTGTTGGCCTATCAAAATGCGTACATACGCCGCACCCTCGGAACCATCCACCTCCCATTTTTGTCACGATTGGAACAATTCATATTTCCGTAACTAGAACCACACATCTCCCTTCTCATTACAGTCGGACTATCTTCATTCTCCTACTGATCCAGCTAAATCCCATATTGATCCAGTTAACTGGCCTATTGATCCAGTTAACTCGCATATTGATGCGGTTAACTCGCATATTGATCCAAATAACCTTCCATTGATCCAGTTAACTCCCGTATTGATCCAATTAACTCCTTTATTGATCCAGTTAACTCCCCATTGATCCAGTTAGCTCCCCCATTGATTCAGTTGTCTTCCCTATTGATCCAGTTGACTTCCCTATTCATCTAGTTTACTTCCCTATTGGTCCAGTTTACTCCCCTATTGATCCGGTTAGCTCCCCTATTCATCCAGTTAGCTCCCCTATTCATCCAGTTGACTCCCCTATTGATCCAGTTAGCTCCCCTATTCATCCAGTTGACTCCCCTACTCATCCAGTCGACTCCCCTATTGATCTAGTTGACTTCCCTGCTGAGCCAGTTGACTTCCCTATTGATCCAGTTGACTTCCCTATTGAGCCAGTTGACTTCCCTATTGAGCCAGTTGACTTCCCTGTTGAGCCAGTTGACCCCCGGCAGGGATTGGCACAGGTACCAGCTCAAAGTTGACATGACAGGAGCCGCTTTGAACGCCACGATGCCACACGGCTATTGAAGAACTGACTGAAGTTAGTTGGGAAGCCGCCTTTCTGTCCCATTGGTTGATATTCACATATTCCCCGCCCCGCTCTCTCCGCCACAACCACAACCACAACCACAACCACCACCACCACCACACTACTCGGGACAGAACCACTCGCTTCGTATCTGCCTCGTCACGGCTGCGTGCGTCTGAAAGACAGAAGATCACATTTCCCCAGGGCCAAGAACGTTATATCGCCTCATCTTAGTCAAAGCAGAAAACCACAGTACTGCAGCATTAGGAGCGTTATACTGCCTCATCTGAGCATCACGTCAGCCGGAATACAGCGCGAAAACTGCACGCATGTCATACATAAAACGCCGCGTCCATGTCCAAATCACTAAACGGGGCACGAACACCACAGCGGCGGCGTCATCTGCCCCACACATTGCGCGTGCACACTTCAGACGGTGCCTCCGCCGTCGTCGTCCGCAATCGAAACGTCGTCTATCATCGTCTATCAACGTCGTCAACGTCCATCAGTTGGTTATTGGTTTTACGACGCGTCGACCGTTGAGTCATGTAGCGTCGCCAATCTCTCACGCCGATTGGTCGCGGGCGAAGAGTAGCGACAGGTGAGACTCGAACCCACAACCTTTCGATTGTGAGACGAGCCTCTTGCCCCTAGACCACTCGTCCCCGGTCGTCAACGTCCATCGTGTGCCAGTCGGCGCTGCACACGACGCCATCGCCGCACGCCGCGTCACGACCGTGATGCGGCCGTGACGCAGGCCACGCTGCAGCCGACGGCGGCACAGCGGCGTCACAGTGGACCCGAGCCGCAGGCGCACCGGCCGAGCCGCACGGTCACCCGGCCGTGACGCAGGCCACGCTGCAGCCGACGGCGGACAGTGGGTAGGCAGGCCGTGACGCAGGCCACGCTGCAGCCGACGGCGGCACAGCGGCGTCACAGTGGACCCGAGCCGCAGGCCGTGACGCAGGCCACGCTGCAGCCGACGGCGGCACAGCGGCGTCACAGTGGACCCGAGCCGCAGGCCGTGACGCAGGCCACGCTGCAGCCGACGGCGGCACAGCGGCGTCACAGTGGACCCGAGCCGCAGGCCGTGACGCAGGCCACGCTGCAGCCGACGGCGGCACAGCGGCGTCACAGTGGACCCGAGCCGCAGGCCGTGACGCAGGCCACGCTGCAGCCGACGGCGGCACAGCGGCGTCACAGTGGACCCGAGCCGCAGGCAGCACCGGCCGACCATCCGGCGGCCCGCCCGGCCACGGCTCACCCCGGCCGGCTCCGCGCCGGGTAAACAAACTCGACTGAACCACACCAACCACACTGAGTCACAGAGTGGCACGAGTCTGCCACTGTCCCTGCCTGCGTGCCTGTGTGCATGTGGCTGTCCGTCTGTGTATATGTCTGTCCGTCCGTCTGTGTATGTGTATGTCCGTCCGCCTGTGTGTATGTGTATGTATGTCCGTCTGTGTCTGTATATGTGTCGTCCGATATGTGTATGTATATGTGTCTGTATATCCGTGTGTGTATGTGTGTATATGTGTATGTGTGTGTATATGTGTGTGTGTATATATATATATATATATATATATATATTTGGTATATGTATGTATGTCCGTCCGTATGTGTGTATGTGTCTGTCTGTATGTGTGTATGTGTATGTGTAGGTGTGTATGTGTATGGTATGTGTATGGTATGTGTATGGTATGTTCTGTCCGTCCGTCCATCCGTCCGTCCCGGTCCCGGTCCCGGTCTGTCTGTCTGTCTGTCTGTCTGTCTGTCTGTCTGTCTGTCTGTCTATTGTCTGTCTATTGTCTATCTGTCTGTCTGTCTGTCTGTCTATTGTCTGTCTATTGTCTGTCTGTCTGTCTGTTGTGGTCCTATGGATACAGTCAGCCCCACCAGACGTCTTATTGCAAACAAACTAGATGGCCGTTTGCGGCGCAGGAACGGGATACAGAGAAGCAGCGGTTCATTTATTTAGACATTGTTCCTGTCTGAGACCCCATGGCAGGTCCAATACACAAATGGCTGAAAGGCAATTGCCCGAAACTAAAGATTAAGATTTTCTTGGAAGCTAACATCAATACAGCAGTGAGAAGGGTGGTGGTTGTTGGTTTTTACGACACATGGACCGTTCAGTCATGTAGCGACGCCAATCTCTCACGCCGATTGGTCGCGGGCGAAGAATAACGACAGGTGAGACTCGAACCCACAATCTTTCGATTGTGAGACGGGCAGCTTACCCCTAGACTACTCGTCCCCTGCAGTGAGAAGGGACTCAAGCGAATCTCGCATTACATTTTGCGCACTTTTAAATCTGGAATAACTGCTTGGCGATCTCATCGACTGATAAGATAAGTTTGCCTCTTCCCATCGGTTTGGAAAGAGGCAAACATCATTCCCATATTTAAAAAAAGTGACAAGAAAGTTCCCAAAAACTATCGATCGATCTCTGTTATCTTTGCTCAGAAAAACGCTTGAGGGTATAATGTGTGTAAGTGTATAAGTGTATGTACATTTTCAGCATGCGGCTCCTATAATATGTGCCCCGCAACACGGCTTCAAACTAAAACTGTCATGCTACGGAAACTTAGCCACTATCTTTCTTCTGCTTGAGGGGGGGGCAGGGCTCGAAAACAAACTGTTCCTGGATGTTTGGCATCCAGAACTATATCCTCTCCAGAAAATTACCCTTATTTTTATCATTTGGAGGTTGAATGGTACTGTTCGACAAGAACTGATCTGCGAAAGTGCTCAACATGAATTGGAAAGTGCAAACTGAGTTTTTGATGTCGCAGGTTTGAAGACAAATATCCTTTCCGTATTCGATTATCCAATAATTATCCTCTTCACATCCAGAACTGTAACGTACAAATCCAACCCTGGTGAGAGGTGATTTAAAACGGATACTAAACGGACATAATTTACACAGATTATTCGGCCGCTTTTCAAAGTGTAAATCACGCTTTGCTCATCAGGAAGCTGAAACAATCAAACTATCCACAGGATTTCGCTCTCAAATGGATCGTCTCATAACTCGTATCTGTCTGTCAGGACTCAGAGTCGTGAACGACAAAACTTCCAGCTGGAAGCCAGCAATTTTCGGGGTCCCGAAAGGATCCTTGTTGGCCTCTCTACTTTGTTTCATGCTCATCAATGACTTTCCCCAAGATCTACACTGAGGTTCTTTTTATGCAGACACGTAAAAATATTCTGCAAGATTACTTTTCTGGCCGACGGCTTATTGTACAACGGGACGTCGATCATCTGGCAGCACGGTCCGTCAGAAGGAGATTAAGTCCAACTCCTGGCAAAACAAAGCGTTCACGAGGATTATCAAGCGGATGCGTGTAAAAATGACGTACACAATTAATAACATCTAAGCAGAAGTGACCGAAATTCTCGATTTTGCCGCATACCGGACTCAAAATTAACACGTGGAGCTCATGCTAATGAAACCGCACGAAAAGCAAACCGAGCTCTGTGCCTGCTCATATTAGCATTCCAGGTTGGAGCAAAACATTCCAAATTCAAGCGCAGCGCTGTAATTGCTGCATTATTCGCCAGTGCACCGTCTATTTTAGAATACGCCAGCATCACATGGACGGGTGCCTCTGCCCACAACCCTCTGCGAGTCGATCGAGTACAACACAAACTCCTGATGTGGCTCCTATTTCGCATGCCGTCTGGCTCCACAACCTCTCCGTCCATGACGTACAATATTTCAAAATCCATTCGATAGCTTCCTGGACAATTTGACTTGCGCTTCATCAGAAACATCCCCCAAAATAGCATAGACTCGTGTAGTCCTCAGACACATTTTCCTCTGCACGTGCCAACTCTATTTAATCGCACACGAAATACTCTTTATTCCAAGAGCACGTGTTAACTGGATGCAGTCGGATCAGCTTTGCAGTACTCCCAGGCTAGTCAATTATTTTCTTTCGAGGCTGCACATGGAACACATTTTTCACACTCATTCAGCCCCATTTCAGGCAGCGGCGAAAGCATATCTTAGTAGGTTCGACAAGGTCATGCTAGCGCAATAGCCATGTGGCGTATCGTAGCAATAGGAGAGTTATTACTTATGCCCATTGCCGCGCGTGTGTGCTGACTTTTTCAGCCTTTCCTACACATAGGTAAGGATAATATTGAAACCTAAAGGTGACCTTTATGGTCCGGCACGCCTCTAAAAATAATTTCCCCTCCACCCCATTGAAGCCTATTTTAGGCCACATACTATATTGATGTTACTACCACTCATGCAATGCACACTTGTCTGTTCTCACATGTTTTGCAGTGGTTTTAACATATCGTGACTTACCTATTAGTGTACGATTACTATGTTGGTCATTACATAAGAATAACGAAGAAACGGACATTAGAAGTAATTTTGGACATTGTGAGACGTTTCGTTTCAATGAAATTATTGCAATTTTTAGATGTTCTGGCTGGCGGGCTAGTAGTATCGTTTTCTAGGTACTTACTTCTTTAATATCGTGCAATTCGTTTAACTAATGATTAGTTAATGTGTTGATATGTGTAATAAAAACCAGTAGCACGCAGGTGAGAGGCGCCGACCACTAATGTCCACCACCAACTTGTTATACGCATAGCACTGCTTGCACTTGATACAACGACCAGCAAGTCTGCATACACAGGGAACAAAGGGAACACAGGGAAACACAGGGAAAAAAAGAAGCAACATACACATGAGTAGCGGCTGAGAGGCACGCAGCGATGACGTTGGCTTCGAGGGAAGCGGGCGGCCGTGTGGAGGCATTAACGGCGCGCCACATGATCAGCTGCAGCTTGGTGCTGATGACCAGCCGTACACTGCTCCCAGTGGGGTCAGGGTGGTGCTGACGTCCAGCCGTACACTGCTCCCAGTGGGGTCAGGGTAGTGCTGACGTCCAGCCGTACACTGCTCCCAGTGGGGTCAGGGTGGTGCTGACGTCCAGCCGTACACTGCTCCCAGTGGGGTCAGGGTAGTGCTGACGTCCAGCCGTACACTGCTCTCAGTGGGGTCAGGGTGGTGCTGACGTCCAGCCGTACACCGCTCTCGGTAGGGGGTCAGGGTGGTGCTGATGTCCAGCCGTACACTGCTCCCAGTGGGGTCAGGGTGGTGCTGACGTCCAGCCGTACACTGCTCCCAGTGGGGTCAGGGTAGTGCTGACGTCCAGCCGTACACTGCTCCCAGTGGGGTCAGGGTGGTGCTGACGTCCAGCCGCACACCGCTCTCAGTAGGGCCAGGGTGGTGCTGACGTCCAGCCGTACACCGCCTTCAGTGGGGTCAGGGTGGTGCTGACGTCCAGCCGTACACTGCTCCCAGTGGGGTCAGGGTGGTGCTGACGTCCAGCCGTACACCGCTCCCAGTGGGGTCAGGGTGGTGCTGACGTCCAGCCGTACACTCGCTCCCAGTGGGGTCAGGGTGGTGCTGACGTCCAGCCGTACACTGCTCCCAGTGGGGTCAGGGTAGTGCTGACGTCCAGCCGCACACCGCTCTCAGTAGGGCCAGGGTGGTGCTGACGTCCAGCCGTACACTGCTCCCAGTGGGGTCAGGGTGGTGCTGACGTCCAGCCGTACACTGCTCCAGGGTGGTGCTGACGTCCAGCCGTACACCGCTCCCAGTGGGGTCAGGGTGGTGCTGACGTCCAGCCGTACACTGCTCCCAGTGGGGTCAGGGTGGTGCTGACGTCCAGCCGTACACTGCTCCCAGTGGGGTCAGGGTGGTGCTGACGTCCAGCCGTACACTGCTCCCAGTGGGGTCAGGGTGGTGCTGACGTCCAGCCGTACACTGCTCTCAGTGGGGTCAGGGTGGTGCTGATGTCCAGCTGTACACTGTTCCCAGTGGGGTCAAGGTGGTGCTGACGTCCAGCCGTACACCGCTCTCAGTGGGGTCAGGGTGGTGCTGACGTCCAGCCGTACACTGCTCCCAGTAGGGTCAGGGTACACGCAAGAACCCCACTCGGCACGAATTCAGATCCAGCAAACCTTCCCAGCAAAATATAGGATCAAATTTCACGAATGTGAGTCGAACCCAGCCGACTTTTCCCGTGCGGAGATGTGACGGCCCAACAGACGGCTCCACCAATGGCGAAGGGAAGATAATCCAGACTTCACGACAAATGGTGCGTTCGGAGACTGGGGCTGTATGCATCTAACTGAGCCAACACACCATCGGCTTGGGTGTAGTCATGATCATCCAGACACAGACAATTATCGACACGCTGCCAAGCATAGTGGAATGCTTCTACCTTAACTGGTTGTGCACTTCTTATAATGCCAATGAAAAAGTCCACAGTGAACATAATCAGCAACGTAATCGGCGAACAGGACATTATTTGTCAATGGCGATCAAATCGCCATTCGGACGGCACGACACGATGTGCGAACAGCCACCGCCCGTATCCCGGTGCTATGTTACCCGCCAGCCCACATACCATCCCGGCCTCTCTCCGACACACACCCCGACGTGCGGCTCGAGCGACGGCGACTGCGACGAGCGACGAGCGGCGAGCGCCTCGGCCGCGGACGCACCTGCCACGTGTGTCAGCGGGTTCGAGTAGCGGCGCAGTGTGGCGCCATCCTGCGGCGAGTACTCGCCGTAGGCGACCAGGTGCGGACGCCAGCCGAGGCAGGCGACCACGCCGCGGTCCCGACGCCGGATCTGACGGCACAGGTCACCGGTCACCCGCGACGACTGGCACGTCAGCGGTCACGGCTCTCGGGCCAGCGGTCACCAGTAACAAACAGCAGCAGGTAGCAATGTACACACGAGTACCGAGTAACGAAACGACGCGTGAGAAACAGTAACGCAAGTCGTGTCTGTAAGGCAATGAATGAAAGCATCGGTGAGGAATCCGCTTCCATTCAGACGGCACGTATTGATACTGATCCACAATTCGCACAGGAAGACATAAGTGCGGGCGAATGATCACGTGGCCGTTTCTGAGCCGAAGGTTGTGG
Source organism: Ashinkailepas kermadecensis (assembly GCA_034440615.1). Lineage (NCBI taxonomy): Eukaryota > Metazoa > Arthropoda > Thecostraca > Neolepadidae > Ashinkailepas > Ashinkailepas kermadecensis. Next base: position 344,301 of record JAOTOM010004837.1, read on the forward strand.
GTTCGAGGCCCACCTGCCGCTAGTCTTCACTGGCGACCAGCTGGCGTGAGAGATGGGCGACGCTGCGACCCGCCAGTCGACGCGTCGCAAAACTCAACTACTACCACCGAGAACCACCACCAAAACAACACGTGTTAGCAACTGTATGCAGAAGTTGAAAAGTAAATCGAAAAGAAACGAAAGGCGATGCGCTCAGATGACCTAAAACTAGTTGTGCGGTGGTTGTGGTGGTTGTGACTTTACGACGACGCACTCAGCAGCTGAGGCCATATGGCGTCGCCTGCCTCTCACCCTGGCAGGAGGGGCTGGCGCAGGGGAATCGAACCCCGTAGCCTCTGGCTTGCCAGACGTTCAGCTTAACCCCTGAGCTACCGATGCCCCAAAACTAGTTGTGTAAATCGTTACAAAATAATATACTTTTCTAAGTGAGCTTGGAAAAGCATCCTATTCACTAAAATACCAGACTAGAGAATGAAAAAAAAACACGAAATTCATGCATCAAAAATGATGGCGAAAGACCAAAGATGAATAGTAACGGCAAACATAGCATCGGACATATTCACATGCCTCCCTTGAAAGACAAGCTGGAATAACATCTAACTGCTAGACAGAATGAAATGCTAGACTCGCGGACAGGATACGCCAGAGGGCGATTTGGAAGCAACCTCAGTATGCTTCAGACCTGTGTTGATGATCGCTATATGAAGAGGCCGCTCATTGTTCCATCAATAGATTACAGCAAGGCATTTGACTCGGGCGATAGAACAAAAATGATTCACGCTGATCACCAAAAGCTGATAGTCGCTATTGCCCACACATCTTCGACGATCAAACCGCAGAAATACTCAGCACAGAGCCTGAACAATTGGCACTGGAAGCGATTCACTAAAGCACTGCACTGCTGCAGTCTAGATGTATTCACAGGCCACGGCCCTGGCTCTGGCTGGCACACACTTCGTGGTTGGTTGGTTATTGGTTTTACGACACGTCGACCGTTGAGTCATATAGCGTCGCCAATCTCTCACGCCGATTGGTCGCGGGCGAAGAGTAGCGACAGGTGAGACTCGAACCCACAACCTTTCGATTGTGAGACGAGCATCTTACCCCTAGACCACTCGTCCCCCACACACTCCGTGCAATGCCGTCTCCAAATGCGAACTGTACACCACGGCCTGCCTGAGAAACACTACACCAGTGTATCATACACGGCGATCAATAAGAGCGCGTGCTCCAATGCCTCTCGATTCCGACCATTAATAATTGGCTCAAATTACAGTGAAGCTCACTCTACAGCCAAGAGCGGGTTTCCTGCTTACTGGACGAAAAAGAGCTAACTGTAATCGCGCAGTTACGGTAGATCGTGCTTATTCCGTTAGGTATATCGACCTCTCCGGGGACGAGTGGTCTAGGGGTAAGATGCTCGTCTCACAATCGAAAGATTGTGGGTTCGAATCTCACCTGTCGCTACTCTTCGCCCGCGACCAATCGGCGTGAGAGATTGGCGACGCTATATGACTCAACGGTCGACGTGTCGTAAAGCCAATAACCATATCGACCTCTGCCGAGAGCGGGCAGTCGTGGCACTACACCTGCGCGTCCTTTTCCAGACGTCAGCGGCACTGTCAGCCGGGCCGCCAGCGCCCGTCTGTCGTTTGACGCACCTCGTAGATGATGTTCGGGAAGAACGACGAGACCACAGCCATCTCGTACATCTTGGGGAACTTCTCGTAGAGCGCCAGCACGGCAGACACAGCCTGAGAGGAGCCGGCGGTGTCAGACCGGGCCAGGCCAGGCCGGCCACAACTGGTGCGGCAGCATGAAGCACAATCGGACGGATCAAACTAGGCACAGCCGGCGAGGCTCGATGCGGCGCGTCGCATGGAACCAGCCTCCGACCCATCCGCCCGGAACCTCTGCACGCGGCCAGGCACCACCAACCCCACGGTTCATTGGAAGTGCTCCACATGCCTAACGCGACGAGGCACATAGCGTTCGTTGGTTGATTGGCTATTTGGGTTTTTGGGCGCATCGACCAGGTTTGATCGTTTAGCGCTCATAACTAATAGTTTGCTACCAGCTAAATGTGATCAGGCCTTCTTCCGAAGAACACATGTACACAGTTTCACACGCCTCAGTTACATCCTTAAGTATACATGCAGGATAAAAACACACTATGGTGATGGACAGATGACATGGAGCTTGATGTCTGAGATATATTCAAATAATTTGCCCGTGTGGATAAAACGTGAATCGTCACCTAAAACGCCAGTAAGCGTAAGCGAGTCCACTCGTCACATACCGTTCGAAGGCCAAGCATACGCCCATTACGAATATACAACTTGCATTCCAGCCTATTGACTGCTTTAAGAAGCGGTACTCATAACCAATTTTGTCAACTATTCCAACTTACCGGATCGGCAACAAGATCCGCAAGTAACACGGCTTCAGACCTCTCTTATTGGGTGCAGTGATATTTAAAGCCCTGCTGCTTCAAGTATTCGCACCGCGTCTCAGACGAACATTGGGTTCTTTTACGACGCATTCAACAGCTGGGCCACATGGCGTCGCCAACCTCCCACGCCGCTTGGTGGCGGCTGGACTCGATAATGCCACGACTGTGGAATTCGAACCGATGGTCTTACGATTCAGAGTTCAACGTCGCGCCGGCTGAGCTGACGCGACCCCAGGCACCACGTCTTACTGTTAGCCGCATACACATGTGAGATCGCCCGAACCGATAGGTCGGCTGAAAATTCACCACCTGAACCAATTACTTCAGCTACAAAAAGACGTTACTACAGCTACAGACGTTACTTCAGCTACAAAAGTCTCGAAAAGGAAAGCTAAGATCGCATATACACAGCAACGCAACAGCTGTATATCAACACGACGTAACATTTACCGGGTTTGAACCAGGGTATATCACATGCACTTCATATGTAACTTCTTCCGTACGTGACTTTCACTGAACAATGAGCATTTGTCTGAAGTCGAGCTTTGCCCTGTCGACCCACGTGCACACAGCACGTGACTTTCACTGGACAATGTGCATTTGTCTGAAGTTCAGTTCTGCCCTGCTGACAAATGTATACACAGCTGATTTAACACAAACAAGAGAACAAAGAACATACAAGCCTATAGCAAACCAACACAGCTGCAAATATCCAGACCAGAGGCGCCTTATGTCGGCTCGGGAGCCAAATCCGACTACTGGTGCCGAGCGTACACAACACGGGCGAGTCGACTATGATGGCACCAGTTGTTGCCGCGCTAATGCTCATCTATATCTAGATCTAGATATCGGACTCGGAGCGAATTCAATATTAGACCCATTCAGCACACTAGATATTATGGAACCCAATGCATTGTGCACCAGTGTTAAAATAATGGTGTTTCGTTAGGTGTGAGATGTCGAAACAAGCACAGTAGGATGTCGAAATTTGTCATGGAATTAGTGTCATTTAAAATCCTTTTGATATCTTTGAGACTCAAATTTGAGCCAATGGTGTACTTATGACTGTACCTTTATTATTTGTTTCGAAATTCATAATTTAGGAAGAGCTATATTCTGGATAGGGAGAATAATACCAATGGCATAAACTGGTATTGTATGCCATATCACATTATAGGCAATATCTTTATATACAATTCAGTTGCAAAACATTACTGTATCCCCATTCCTCATTGAGTTAGTTAGCTAGTTATTTGGGCATTAGGGCGCTTCGACCAGAATTGATCATTCGCGCCCGGCCATTCCTCATTGAGAGCATGAACATGATACTTATGAACGAGCTACTGTTAAAAAGGAGATACGAAGACTTCATAAGCACGTATTAATGAGCAGGATGTTGATACTTCTTGGATAAGGATGTCAATTGAGTGTTCAGAAAGTGGTATTTTCGACCCTATTTCACGAATAATTTATCACTGTTGTGCACCCAGCGTCTGAAGAGAGATCTTCAACAATCATGGAAAAAAAAAACAGTTTTTGCCATGTCAGTGGTCTTCAACCAACATCACCACATAGCGTTCACCATGGCCAGTGATGTTCAGTGGTCTTCAACCAATATGACACATGGCGTTCACTATGGCCAGTGATGTTCAGTGGTCTTCAGCCAATATGACACATGGCGCTCACTATGGCCGGTGATGTTCAGTGGTCTTCAGCCAATATGACACATGGCGCTCACTATGGCCAATGATGTTCAGTGGTCTTCAGCCAATATGACACATGGCGCTCACTATGGCCGGTGATGTTCAGTGGTCTTCAGCCAATATGACACATGGCGCTCACTATGGCCAATGATGTTCAGTGGTCTTCAGCCAATATGACACATGGCGCTCACTATGGCCGGTGATGTTCAGTGGTCTTCAGCCAATATGACACATGGCGCTCACTATGGCCAGTGATGTTCAGTGGTCTTCAGCCAATATGACACATGGCGCTCACTATGGCCAATGATGTTCAGTGGTCTTCAGCCAATATGACACATGGCGCTCACTATGGCCGGTGATGTTCAGTGGTCTTCAGCCAATATGACACATGGCGCTCACTATGGCCAGTGATGTTCAGTGGTCTTCAGCCAATATGACACATGGCGCTCACTATGGCCAATGATGTTCAGTGGTCTTCAGCCAATATGACACATGGCGCTCACTATGGCCGGTGATGTTCAGTGGTCTTCAGCCAATATGACACATGGCGCTCACTATGGCCGGTGATGTTCAGTGGTCTTCAGCCAATATGACACATGGCGCTCACTATGGCCAATGATGTTCAGTGGTCTTCAGCCAATATGACACATGGCGCTCACTATGGTCGGTGATGTTCAGTGGTCTTCAGCCAATATGACACATGGCGCTCACTATGGTCAGTGATGTTCGACCGGCAACCAGTAGGCAGGGTCTTTGCTACCTGGGACGCATCGGTGCATTTGTTAGTTAGTTAGTTATTTGGGCTTTAGGGCCAAATAACTAACTAACTAACTAACGTCGGCGTATTGGTGCGGTGTAGCCTAGCGTCGTGTCGTAGCATTGGTGCATTGGTGGCACGCTAAACATTCGGTTAAAGCCATTACATTGGACTGGAAGCTGCCGATTGGGAAATGGGTACAGGACCGATACAACAAACTCCACTTGGCTCAGATTACATTCCTGCTAAATCATCCCACCACATGCTATTAATAAATTGTAAAATGGAACGAAAAAGCATCAAGGCCACCGCATTCACAATTTCGAAAGGACATTGACCACGCTGTGTCGATTGGTGAAGATTTCGTGAAATTCGGTTGGACTATTTCGGAGCACGGGCGTAGCATGAACCTCTGGTTGGTTATTGGTTTTACGACAGTCGACCGCTGAGTCATATAGCGTCGCCAATCTCTCACGCCGATTGGTCGCGGGCGAAGAGTAGCGACAGGTGAGACTCGAACCCACAATCTTTCGATTGTGAGACGAGCATCTTACCCCTAGACCACTCGTCCCCAGCATGAACCTCTCAAAACAGCTTTAGACCTTTCTGGTGACCTTACATTAAGACTAAGGTCACTACGTTACAAAGTTTCAGGCAAAGCAAGATTAGTTAGTTAGTTAGTTATTAGGGCTTTAGGGTGCATCGACTGCAAAGCAAGATTTAATGTCAATCGGCTCAGTTGGCTAAGAGTACCGACATGGTCAAACAATTGTCCTTTGATAATCTTAGATCAAGATGAAGGTCATCATATTCAAAAGTTCCTAGCAGATCAATTATGCTAAATCGGTTGATTAAATACATTCAATTCAGTGTGACTTAGAGCAATGGGCGTGACAGCACTCCACACGATGGCCCTTCTTCATGATCACTTAATAAACTTGTGTCGAAGCCCATTCCACAACGATCGAATTCGCAAGTAAATCGACCCCACAGCACCGATTCGCAAGACCTCGTTAAAGTCGGTTCAGGCTTTTGGAAGCACGAGCGTGGCAACACCTCCGGGCAACATGAATAAACTCACCCACTGCTCCAGCAGCCGACAGAGCCTTCCATGGCCACACCACACAAACACGACACAACACAACAAACCGCGACGGGAGGCGGGACGCCCACTGGGGAGCGTGTTGCTGCCCAGTGGGCGTTGGTTGGTTATTGGTTTTACGACACGTCGACCGTTGAGTCATGTAGCGTCGCCGATCTCTCACGCCGATTGGTCGCGGGCGAAGAGTACCGACAGGTGAGACTCGAACCCACAACCTTTCGATTGTGAGACGAGCGTCTTACCCCTAGACCACTCGTCCCCGCCCAGTGGGCGTCGACACTGCACCGGCGTGCCGTCGGCTCACCCTGGCGTCACGCTCTTTGATGTCGATGAAGAAGAGCATGTCGAGCCTGAGACACTCCTCCACCATCTCGCTGAGAAGTGCCACACGGGTGGCCGGAAAATCCTGCCTGCACACACAAAGGATCGTCGTCACATAACCAGGCGTGACGACCATCAGCCGTGTAAACATAACTGGCGTCCTGCAAACGATCTGGTCACCTGTCGGACAGAACAGCCCATCAACGTATCGTCCTCAGCCTGCTCCGGTAAACATGCCAATAGGGAAACGGCGATCCCGACACCCTTGATACACGGCCTGTCGCTGTGAGTTAGCTACTTAGTTATCAGGGCTTTAGGGTCGCTGTGAGGCTCGTGTGGATCACGCAGGACGGACTTGTGGCGTGCCCACCCTGTATCGCGCGTTGAGACGGGAAATATTTCATGTGATGCGGGAGGTGCCGGCTGGCGCACCGCGCTTCCCCACGGCACGGCATAGTGCAATAACTCAGCCGCGGCGCATACTGAGGCGTCGCCCCCAGGCCAGAGCGCAATCAGCTCTTAATAACGTCTGTGTTTTCAAGGCTCAGGAGTACATGAGGGGACCGAACTTTTTACGGTATTCTCTGATGTACCGCTGTTTGCTACCAGGGACAGTAATAGCCATAATGGTATTATGAGTTGGCCAAATATAGTTATAGGTGTATGTTCACATCTAAGGTATAGGTGAAAATTGCTTAAGAACATCATCTGTGTTCAACCTGGACAGATTTTGCAGCGATAGCCAGAAGTGAAATGAATGAAAGTCACAAGGAAGATTAAGGACAGTGATAAGTGAAATTTGTGATCGTCACAAGTGATATTTCTGAATATTTGCAATTGTTCGTCTCATACCACTTTGCATCACTAAGCACATTTGTTATTGTGAACATGCGTTGTGCACATCACACTTCGGGCATTCTCTTACGAAACGGAGCAAGCCGAACACCCTCATCTCTCAGGTCTCGACGAAAATTGATATCTGGGCAGTCCTTGATAGCCCGAAAGGGTCGTCGATGACTGGGGAGGAACCCCGAGAGCTAGAGCGGACCGGGCTGTGATGCTCCTGAGGCTTGGAAGCAAGACTGAGGGATGAACAAAGCCACCAAGAGCTAAGGAGAGTTTCGAGAGCTGGCGATGTTTATTGTTGTTTATATGTTTACTCTACTACGGCCAGTCCAGCAGGCACTGGGCCGGGGCCCAGACCTTCGGACGGGGGACCTCAGCCTCCAGATCTCCGGCAGCACCGGGGGACGGGCCGAGCGGGCGCGGCTACCCCGAGATAAAACTGTGCGGACGGGTAGACCGGGGGAAGCTGGCCTGCCTGCTCGTGACACGGGAAGGATTGTTGTTGCAGGGTTGGATGGAGGACGTAGCCAGGGATGTTGGCAATGAACGGACAATGGGATATGAAGGGAAAGGATAGACAGTTAGGGTCGGCGTGCCTGTTAAGCACGTCACCAGTGGAAGCTGGCGCCCTTGCCGGGTTAGGGAAATTAAAATTTACTACTGGAACACATAATTGTCCTAACGCAATTTAGAAGAAAAAAGTTGGCATGAAACATGGCATGATTGTAAATTTTGCACCACAGCCTAAAGTAGGAATAATTATGTGATCATCTATATGGACAGAGAGCTACTCACCTATATCATACCCTTTTATCATTTCATCATGTGCCCACCAGATGATAAATATCGAAGATGAGGATGTGACAGATGGGGACGCGACTCATATGACTGACAATGACTGACTTGCTGGGCTGGTGTGGCTACTTGCTCATTGTGAAGCTTGCACAGCGAAATACGTATTTGCATGCTGATTAACGTGTCACATTGCACTTGTGTTTTCACGACTGACCGCTGACGGGCTGAGACGATGAACGACTCGCATTTGCATGGTGACTTGATGAGCTAATGGCTGGACCAATGCATGCGTTGGACGGAAACTGCCGTGAGCTGGCCGGGCAACTGACTTGTTGGCATGTTTGGTGGCAATGTTGAGCTGCTTCAACTCGGCCCAGGGGAACGTCGCCAGACTGCCGCTGCCGTCCGAGATGCGGTCCACGGTGCTGTCGTGGAACACCACCGCCTGGTCGTCGGCCGTGAAGCTCACGTCGAACTCGATCATCCGACAGCCGCGCTCCTCACACTGACGACGGGTCACGGCGGGTCACCGTCACCGTCACATGGTAGTCAGGTCAGCAGACAACCACGCCCCCCACACTGATAACGGGACTGACACTGACGTTCTGAGTGTTCCCTGGATGACTCGACTCCTTGTGAATGATACAGGTTCCTTGACTATTAATTTTAATAATAAGGCATACCTATATTAAATAATTTAAAATATGCTCGTCTATTGTCTACTTTGTATGTATGCATGTGCATGCTCATGTGTATTGTGTGTGTGTGTGTGAATTACCCGGGGCCCTTTCAGTCAACCCAGTCATATTGGCTTAAGACCTCTCCGTCGGCACAGTGGCCCTTCACAGAGGCTTGGGAGCCCCCTCCAGGGTCCATCAGTTACCTCTGGTGGCTAGAGGCTCTCTTCGTCGGTTCAGGGACCCTGCTCGTTGGCTCAGAGGTCTTCTCAGTCAGCCCAGGGCGCTTCCCACGACCACTCTGTTAACACAGGGGCCTTCATGTCGGCTTGTTCCCCCCCCCCACCCCGTGGGCCAAGAGGTCTTTAATATTGGCTCGCAGGTCTCCTCTGATGGCCAAGGCGTTCCCTTCAGTGGCTACGGACCCTCTCCGTCGGCTCAAGGGCCCCTCCGTTCGCTTAAGTTCCCCTGCGTTGGCTCCTTGGGTTCTTTAACGACGCATTCAATCGCTAGGTCATATAGCGTCGCCAACCTCTCACGCCGATTGGTCGCAGGTGGACTCGATAAATTCCGTCGGCTGTGGGATTCGAACCCACAATCTTGCGATCAAAAGTCCGAAGCTCTACCAACTGAAATACCGGTTCCACTGGCCCCTCAAGCTCTTGCACCACTTTGTCTTACATTTAAAATTGACAATACGACAATGGCGGCTTCGGGCGTGATTTAGCCGTTCATATTGTGTCGCGAAGTTATGCTGCCCACGCGCTGGCAGCCGCAGAGTTGGAAGTGTCGGGCGAGTCGATGTGTTGGAAGTGTCGGGCGAGTCGATGTCGGGAATCTGGACGGCCATTTCCCTTCATTCAGCTGGAGAACGGTAGGTACGCGTGTCGGATGTGTGACTTGGCGCCCTTGTAACACGAGAAGTTGGAGGTTACGTTGCGCGCGTGTACAACGCTACCTCCAACGTTGCCGACTTCAGTTGGTACTGGCAAGTTTGTGGCCGTTGAGCACGCACCACGGTGATTGTTGGATTATGGATTTTGTAATTATACAAAAATCGCCTTACGATCGACTTTTTAACGCTTCCAGCCTAAAATGGGCCCCCCTCCGATACAATGCCCCGATGACTCTTGCCCTTGCCCTCCTCCCCCCCCAACCTTGCGTGTGCCTATGTCTCGGTCACATATGAAAGACAGATACAAGTGGCTTATATCCTTCCAACTGTCACCAGACAAGCCAAAACATACGAAAGGGGGGGGACTTTACGACGCACTCAGCAGCTGAGGCCATATGGCGGCGCCTGCCTCTCACCCCGGCAGGAAGGGCGGGCACTGCGGGGAGACATACGAAAAGGAGACAACGGTCATGCAGACAAGTAGACAGACCAGTTACCTTATACAGAGCAGCTAAGCTGTTTTCCGGGGCGTCCAGATGGGCGCCGCGATGAGCACCCACTTTGACGGAGTCGAGCTTTGCAAATATTTTCTGAACAGTGGCTTTTGGCGGTGGCGGTATGTGGTAGTACAATATTGCAACCGGCGCAGCTGACAGAAGCAGGGCCAGACAGCCGAAGAAAAGATCGAGCAAACTGAACAGATAATGCACGAATAATATCGCGGCCACTCGGAAGCCCGACCAGCTGACAAAACGAATTGTTTCGTAATCCATGTTGGCAAAGGTGATTCAAATACTATCCAGTGACAAACATCCAGTGTTCTTGTACAGCAGATAGTGGGCAGTGATGCCTCCACGAGAAGCCCAACTGAAAAGAACGTGATGAGTACATGGGCACACCAAGCGCAAGCACAAATTAAATCGTACTTATCAAAGTAAAAACGGGAGAGCAGGAAACCGCCTCACATCTAACTTTCAGTGATCAGTGAGAACTAACACATAGCACTGTCCTTTGGGCAGAAAATGACATTCTTGAATTCCAAAAGCTTGGCATCCTTACATTTTAGTGCAATGCTTAGTTTGGAGACTATAGGGGTCTCATGATGACACCCTTCCCCACCTGAGACAGGGTGTGAGGATCTGACCAGAATGATGGGTAAGGATAGGATGCTCTACATAACTTGACAATCATGTTGGGTCAAAAGCATACAAAAAGCTTGCAGTGAATATTTTTGTTGTTCTCTACATCAGATCGTTGGATTTGGGACAGATCTAATAACATTAATATCCAAGCTTTACCCTTGTTCATGGCCTGATAATTACCTTTTAAGCATGACTGACCAGGCTGTTTTACTTGAGTGTGCTGTGTGACAACCATGTTGACTGTTTGTAAATGGTTCATTCCTATTGAAATATGCCACTACGTGTTGGTGTAACATGTGTTACACTATATTAGCTATGGTAGGTAAACTTGATATAAGATGGTCACCCATGGGATACATCCCATCAGTACAATGAGGGATAGGAATAATCTTCACCTATTTCCATGAGCATGGTACTGTAGGATAGTCGTCTCGTAGGCTCGTGAAGAAGTATAGAGGGACCGCACGTTGCGAAAACTCCCGATAGTTCAACAACTCTGCACGTAATATATTGTGGTGGCAAAAGCAAATACACGGCAATAAACAGCAATTCGCACGTTTCAGGACGGTCGTACAATGTTTCGATGTGACTGCCGACAGTAAATGTTACACGTTCTGAACTTAGAGACCGAAAAACTGATATTGAATTTACAGATGCGGCCGACCGCAACAGTTCAGGAAGCGCGGCTCAACAGTTCAGGAAGCTCTGTCACATTAGGGGGTGGTTCTTTGGGGACACGGCCAGCATGACGACAGGTACTGCATCGTAGATGGCAGCCGTCGTGGGACCACAGTCTCAGAACGCCGACTACGCATCCGGCCGGCCGGGCGCCCGACAAAACGGTTGCTAGGCGCATCACAGTTTAGGGCGGCAGGCCGGCTCGCTTACGGGGTCGCAGCATTACGGGCTGCATAATATGGGCTTAATACAGACACATGAATGAGGTGGTCAAAACAGTATTTAATATAAACTATGTTACAGTACTTCACATTTCCATGGCTAGCATTCACCAAATTTAAACACCTATGTTCAATTCCCAGAAAAAGACATATGAACACTAATGTTTTATTGGCAACTAATGTACACTGTGACCTGACCATTACTACCCATCACAAAAGTCAATATCTACATCTATTTTAGTCCTATCTTTCCTTTTATCCTTCTTCAAAACAGCAATCCAAAAGAAAACATTATATTAATTAGAATGCACAATTGGCCTCCTGAATAGATTGTATGTAATCAGTCTTACCATCCTTGGTATTAAGTACTCCAAAATGGTCATCAGATAGGTAATCTTCAAGTATTACCCCTCACACTTTCTTTATATCAACAAGGTATATCAGTCACCATCAGCTGATTACCAATCTGCTGGTGCATTCCACGACAGATCAACACATGCACTTCACCCCATAAATTTGTATTGAGACCAAAATTTGCTCACATGGTAGTCTTTGGCTCCAAATATGGCTGTGCAAATTTCAGCCCAATTTGGCCAATGATTTTGAGCTATAGCCTCCAGCATTATTTTTAGGTCAAACAACAATTTGAGCAAATAACCCCACTTGGAACGGCAGTGTTGTTGGAAAAATCATGAGTGTACTCAAAAGAAAGCTTAATAACTATCTAAAATACTGCAGCACAACCAATGCACCATGAGGCTATGCTTACACTGATACAAGTGGTACACATGGCTGCATGTGGTTTGTCTACCAACAACTAAATAAATAAATAAATAATAGAATAAATCAAATAACCTAACCTGACCTAACGTAGATTAAGATACTGTAGGATAATATATAAAATATATTATAGCATAATATAATCTAGCCTAACCTAACAGGAAAACCACAATCGTCCAAAATAATTTTTTGGCCATGACGTCATCAAACATATGCGACATTACAGCACTGCCCTTAACAATTACAGCATTGCAAGGAACTCCTGGCCTTGGTTGAAGGTTGCAGAATGCAGATGCATCTGGTTGGGAGTATTCATTCTTGGAAATAAGTGTCAAATTAAGGCAGAAACAAAAGGCTTTTGATGTCAAAGAGTATTAAATTGAGTGCATGAAGTGTTGAATTTCTTCTTTATCACATCTGTGACGCACCAGGTGTGGATAATTATATGCAATGTGCTATATTTGCAGTGAAGATTATGATCATCAGGGTGGGAATTAAGGCACTTCTTAAGAGATTTCATCTCTGAACACATTTTTGGACTCCGGGTTCATACTGGATAGGATGGGCTTCACATGTACTCCGACACAAATGTGGGAACAAAGATATCAATAAAAACAAACACAGAACAACACCCAAAAAACGCCGGTTATTCCACTTACGGTCACCACTCAAACTAACCACTTTTTGTAGCAGTCAGCAGCCTGACCACATCCTCACACACTCCATCAATCTCAACCACTGATTGCCAAACCTCAACCTCAATTGCCAACAACAGCATACCGACTACAACTTGCAAAATGATGTGCATGTGCACTGAGTACACTGTTCTCCGGCTTTGGAGCAGCGTCTCAGAAAACCTGTGTTTCTGCCACCCTATAGTGGGAAAGTTTGACAGTTTTAAGAGACGTTCTCCAGAGTTCCGGAGGGCACTGATCAGAATTGCCTGCGTTAGCGTTTTCTGTTCCGAAATCTGTCCGTCAACCAATCAATGCAAGGTAGTTTTTATATGACGTCATAACCATTAGCAACTTTGAACACATGCTAACAGTGTCATACTGCAAACACAAGACCTTGACTGATCCTTTGCTTTGATCACATCCAACTGTGGCGTGTGCAGTAGCGGAGTGTGTTATGCTGTGAGTTATGAGAAACGAAAGTGTTGATTATTACGAGTCACAGCCGGGCGATGCCATCCATTGTTCACTTCTTTGTTCCTATGTTTTGACATTTCATTTGACCAAAAATGAGAATGATATTACTTATGCATATTATGTAAATACTGATTTAGGTTTTTCTGGTCAGTTACTGGTATACAGATTCCATGAATAAAAATAATGTATTAAAATGTACTCCAGAAGAAATCTGTATGCACTCCGACTCCCAACCCGGAAAGTAAGTTTCCCACTCTGATGATCATGCATTTTTTGCCAACTGAAAAGAAATAATTTGCAGAGAAAATGAGTGGTTGCATCATCATTTTTATGTTAAATACCCTGTATTCAAAATAAAATCAGCCACATGCCATGTGTATCAGTGTAAGATTAGCTTTGTTGTGTACAGGTTGAGCTCAAGCATCTCACAGAATTAAGAAGCTTTCTTTTGAGGACAAACAAACAAGTTCAGAATTTTTGACAACATGGTGCCATTCCCAGCAAGTTTATTTGCTCAGATTGTTCCAAGGTCTGCCAGTATTGTATTTAAAGGAATTAATTATATGGCTGCCAGTTTCATAATTTCTTCTCAAAGCATTGAAGCATTATAAGCCAGTCTGAGCACCATACTGGTCAGTCTGACAACCAGAGTGGGAAACTTACTTTCCGGGTTGGGAGTCGGAGTGCATACCGATTTCTTCCGGAGTACATTTTCATGGACATTATTTTTTTATGCATGGAATCTGTTTACCAGTAGCCAACTGGAAAAACCTAAATCAGTACCTACATAATATGCATAAGTAATATCATTCTCATTTTTGGTCAAATCAAATGCCAAAACATACGAACAAAGAAGTGAACAATGGATGGCACTCCCCGGCAGTGACCCGTAATAAACAGCACTGTTTCGTTTCTTATAACTCACAGGAGAAATGCGTTTTCCTTTCACTATTGGTCTCAGTACAAGGCTAGCCATATAAAAAAAAAAAAAATACTTGACACTTCACCGTCAGCTCAGAGTGCATACCTACCTACGCAGCCAATTTCCCACCTAATATGAACGCAACTCCGCTATCGCACACGCCACAGTTGAATGTGATCAAAGCAAAGGATCAGTCAAGGTCTTGTGTTTACTGTTGACTTGTGTGGACACTGTTAACCATGTGCTCAAAGTTGCTAATGGTTATGACGTCATATACAAAATACCTTGCATTGATTGGTTGACAGACAGATTTCAGAACAGAAAATGCTAACGCAGCCAATTCTGATCGGTGGCCTCCAGGACTCTGGAGACGTCTCTTAAAACTATCAAAGTTTTCCACTATAGGGTGGCAGGAACACAGGTATTCCGAGACGCCGCTCCAGAGCCGGAGAAGTGTTCTCAGTGTGCATGCGCATCATCTTGGAAGTTGCTGCTGGCGCATTGTTGTCGGCAATTCCGGTGGTTGAGATTGATGGAGTGTGTGAAGCTGTGGTCTGGCTGCTGACTGCTACAAAAAGTGATTAGTTTGAGTGGTGACCGTAAGTGGAATAACCAGCATTTTTTTGGGTGTCGTTCTGTGTTTGTTTTTATTCATATCTTTGTTCTCACATTTGTGTCGGAGTACATGTGAAGCCCATCCTATCCAGTATGAACCTGGAGTGCAAAAATGTTTTCAGTGATAAAATGTCTTAAGAAGTGCCTTAATTGCCACCCTGCTGACAACACTGAGGTACAAATGGACAAGACACAGCCTGGATGATCCCATTAAGGTATGTAAATGCTTGCAGCATTAACTCATAAAATACCATTATCATAGCACATTTCCTCCATATCATGCCTGTGGCATCATCAATTGCATTGATCACTGCTCACTTAAAGGTAATTAATTGATTGATTATTTGGGCTTAGGGCACATCAACCAGCACCAACTGCTACTGGCTTTGTAGCACCCACTTGAAAGTAATCGTTTGCTGAGAAAATGAGTGGTTGCATCGTTTTAATCAGGCCAAAAAGCATCGTATTAGAGAAGAAAAATGTTTAATCCAGTTTCCTTAATCTGCAAATTTACCCGATTATGTTGGTCCCACATCTCAAGATATGAATACAAGGTTGGTTGGTTATTGGTTTTACGACACGTCGACCGTTGAGTCATATAGCGCCCCCAATCTCTCACGCCGATTGGTCGCGGGCGAAGAGTAGCGACAGGTGAGACTCGAACCCACAATCTTTAGATTGTTATGTAAAGGGCCTTGGATTGTGAGACGAGCATCTTACCCCAAGACCACTCGTCCCGATATGAATACCTAATAGGTCATCTTCAAGCATTATCCCTATGGTTACGAATGAGACTGGAAGGACGGACACGAATAATTTAAAAGAAATCAAGCAATATTTAAAGTATTATATTCCCTTACAACATTTACTCCACCACTCACTTGCCACCATAGACACGAACCGAACGGTTGTTCACCTCCCCTCCGAAACCCGGCAAACGACGCGACAAAGTGCCTGGCCTCTGTTCCCGGGCCCTCATCCGGAATAGGTTGACCCGGGAGGGGGGCGGGGCGGTGAAGTTGCTCCGAGCCTGTGACGTAACCAAGGCGATACCCGGCAGCATTTTGCGTCCATCTCAAGCCAAAACTGTCAATATTTGCCACGACTTTACGCAGGCAGTTTTAATCATACATAGGCAAATTTGACATCATGCGAATGCCTGAAGAATTCTGCACACGAATCTCGATCGTTTTTACTTCTTTCACCTCGAAAAAAGTAAGTTTCCTTGCCGATAAGCGAGGATACCACACGAAACCGACCGGCCGACTACCGAAAAGCGGGGCTTTATTGGTTGTCATGACGACTGGCTGGCCCTCAAGCCCTCAAGGTGAATTATTGTGCGAATCTTTAGCTGAACTTGAAACATATAATTATCCACAAAGTCAGCGAAATACCGAAATTGTGTGAACAAATAATTTTGGAAAAATAGAGAGACAACGTAACGTAATTAAACATGACTGAAATTACCTTTGATAGACTTGCCGACAGCTTCAACAAAATCAGATTGGAAGTGAGAGCACAAGGACCAAGTCGAAATGTAAAACCATTTTCGGGGGACAGTCACAATAAGCTATGCGATTGGCTACGCCAAATGGAACGCATAAATTTCAGCATGGATGACGAACAAATGCAGATAATCTGCATAAAAATGCTTTCTGGACCTGCAGCCGAATTCATGCAAAGCGTGTTCCTTCAACAACCGCATATCACGTCGGCAGAAATCAAACGAGTTATGCGAGAAAGGTACTCTGACCCAAGATAACTAGAGACAACAGGTACTCCAAAGTCCGCAGATCTAGTATATTTGGTTTAAACTAGACAAAACCTAAGCCACGTGACGTCATATACCCGAAGCGCCTTTTTATTCCAGAATACTGCTGCATTATATTCCAGATTTGGACTATACTGATAAACCTACTAAATATGGTGCTTTCATTTCAGGACTATTATGGCGCTTTTCCCACGTTTGTTTCCTCCTCGTTTGTAATACACATTCATTGAAGCATCAAGGTTTTTGTTATTGTTTATGTTTGTTCCAGTGTCCTAGGCTTTGAAGCAACAGGCACCATCCCTTGAATTAGCGTAGCAAAATCTGGCCGTGGTAGGTATTGATGGAGAACATGCATCTCGAACGATGTATGTCAATTAACGTAGTATCAGGGATAGGTACAATGAGCACTTGGGAGATGCCAGACTTCGAAGAGCATACACACCTTTAGGCGAACACATGATCGACAAACATTATAACATGGAACACAGCGACACTAACACAAACTTCAAAGTAGAAATTCTAGCAACAGCCAGGGACAACGCTGATCTAAAGGTCCTCGAATCTCTACACATACGTAATCTACGGCCGCAACTAAACACGCAAACGACGTCTTGGTATATCACTTAAATTACATAAACATAAATTATATTCTATGTATTACGCGTTATATTGGATCTATGTCTATATATGTGCGTGAGTGTATGTATCGATATGTATGTGGACCATCGGCTCGGGCTTCCTCAGAGGATTCTATCTTGACATAGTTTGTTTCTGGTTTGGAGTTTATTCAAGTGTCTGCACCACTGAGGAGGCTTTTCTGCATTCCACGTGTCTTTTGCACGCTTTTTTTCTCGCGTGTTTTTTTTTCTTCAATTCCTAAACTTGACATTTTTATATCACTCCTGACGATGGCCCCTGGCCGAAACGTTGAGTACCTAATAAAGTATAATCCTTAACGTTACTTTTGATGTCAACTCAGCACCTCCTGGTATATTGAAGGTCGTATGCTTTCTTTACACGCAATGTCTAAAACCCAGGAGCATCTAAGAGCCATTCTTCGTTGTATTAAACAATGTTATAACAGTGGCGACCTCACGGAAGAAATGGCCCAATTTGCAATTTTGCATCAAAAGCTAGGACGTGTGGAAGAACGGATCATCTTCCTCATCAACTGCAGACAGGAAAGGCTCTACCCCAGATTCATAGTCTCCAAGGTTTCAATTCATCACAGCTCCAGCAGCCAGCGGGTCCGTAAACAAGTTAGCAAACTTCAAGCTATCATGTTGCGAGAAGAGATTTCTGATGCTTACAGACATCGAGCCTATATAAGAAGAAGTTTGCGCCGTTTGGGGCGGCGTTTGTCCTGCAGCTGTCCAGATTGGTGCTGGTTGTTGGAGCAGTGCGACTCTCTCCTTCGTCATGAAAGAAGCGCTTGCAGACAAAGGTTAGTCAAGAAATTTGAATCGCTTCAGAAGCAGAGTCTAGTAGACAGCAGCGGCTCAGGCCGTGGGCTTGCACCAGGGCACGGGACTCTGTCAAGCACTTGTCTTCCGGGAAGTACCCTCCTGCAGGTACCGTGTCCAAGTCGCTTGCCTGAAAATGCCTAGAAGATCGAGTCTCCTGTTTCCTCAAGTGTTGCAGCAACGGAAGAAGAAGTCTCCAGTTCGACGCTTCGGCCCAATCAGAGCTCTAGGGACACCACTTCACTACCCCTAGAAACCAGTCATCTCTTGCCTGAGGAGTCGGAGGAGGACAAACACTGCTGCCCAGTGAAAACAGCTGTTTGTAGTGATGTTGGTGCTTCACCACGTAGTGTTGTCGATTTTCGCTGCTGTGCGGACAGGGTCTGGTGCGCTTCGTTGTTTAGTGTGTTCGTGCCCAGCGTTGTGACTGTTTGGAGCTTTGGGTGGGCTTTGGTCATGCGTGGGTGGTCTCTGTGTTTGACGATCTCCAGCGTTGTTTCTGGAGTCAGAAACTGCGGCGTGAGGCCAGCAGCCGTCCGCAGCGCACCACAAGAGGACGAACTTCACCTAGGTACACATTCATCGTACCAACCACCTACGCCACTCCCGGATAAAAATAATTTACTTCACCACGCGGCTACCAGTGGAGAAAGCTCGGGTAGTTGCATTACTTCTGGCACCCACGGTACGGACACCAACGGCGATGGCACTGAACAATATCGTACAAATCGCACGTCTAATCTAAGTAAGTTACCTCTAGACTCAGATATATTGGGATTGCTTGACAAAGGCCCCAATTTTGCGTTAGCTCAAAAAGTAGATCGTAGCTGCTTGGAAAAGGCAGAATCAGGCGTAGAAAGGGCGATCTATGGTTTGCGGTGGAGGAATGTGAGGGAGACAAAACAGCAAACTGTACCTCAGGTACCGCGGGCAGGCTTATCACAAAGCACCTCTAGCACAGGTCATTCAAAGCTTCGCCCCATGTTTCCCGACACTCCTGCCTACCAACCACCGAGAGCCACAACTCAGTTAGAATCTGAGTTGAAAGATTTAAAAACAAAGGTTCTAAAAGCATATAAATATCACAACAAAGCATCGAACAAAAGGTCGGACAATTATGCGAAACAGAGGGAAGTACTTCGGGAAATGAAAAACAACGATAATGTAATAGTAAAGCCGTCAGATAAATGCAAAGGATTCGTCGTGCTAAACAAAACGGATTACATTGAAAAGGCCAGTAAAATAACGGACGATTATCAGAGCATTTCTTCCCAACCAAACCCTACCAAACGTCTCGAAATTGAAACATGTACTATTATCAAGGAAACTTTATCAGGGAAGTTACATAAAGACATAGTGTTATCTCTCCTTCCTCATTCCAGCCGCACAGCGGAATTATACGGGCTCCCCAAAAACCACAAACTAGAGGTTCCACTGCGCCCTATAGTGTCGGCGAGTGGTGACCCCCTAGACAAGTTATCTTGGTTCTTGAGCAAGATTCTGGTCCAGATACTAGCGTTGGTTCCCGCCCATCTGACAAACACGGAGTCGTACCTACAGAGGGTGAAAGAAACGTTCCCTACCAAACTTCCGGAAGGCAGTATTGTTTTCACCATGGACGTGAAAAATCTATATGGCAACATTCCGATAAAGGAGGGAATAGATGCTGTGATTCGCCTAATCGAGGACAATCTGGATGACATTTGTCTTTTCGGGATTGGGGTACAGGACTGTGTGAAATTACTAACACATATTTTCAGCAATAACCTCATACGTTTCGGTAACTCCATGTACAAGCAAACAAAAGGAGTTGCTATGGGTAACCGATGTGCACCTCCTTTAGCGATTGCTTTTATGCACCGCATTGAGTCGATCTTCTTAGCTTCGCATGATTTGAAACCAGCTCTCTACATGAGGTATATAGACGATATTTTTGGTGTTTGGACACATGGCTTGGCCTCTCTGCTCGACTTCTTTGCAGAAATTAACCAACAACACTCCAGCATCAAGTTCACCTTAGAACACACTGGTCATAGCCGTTCGATTCCTTTCCTTGATACGTTGTTTGTAGTTCAGGCTGATGGGAGCTACACCACCGAACTGTACTTTAAACCTATGGCAGCCCCCATCATCTTGCACTATGATTCGGCCCACCCGATGGCCACTAAAAAGGCCGTTTTAACATCCCAAATGAGGAGAGCAGCACGAGTCTCCTCCGATACTATTTCATGCGAGCGGAGCCTTGCGAAGATGACAACTCTTTTCCTGGAAAACGGATACCCAGCACATCGGGTACACTCCGCCGCTCGTGCTGTTCACCCTCACAACAGTCGTAGGATAAGTGGGCAACGTCGGCATCGAGCGGGTAGTAATCCCAACTATGTTTACATGAGACTTCCATTTGTCGATGACCAACTATGTCGACAGGTAAACGCAGCCATCCGTTCGTCTCATCTAAACCATGTTAGGGTAGCCTGGACTAGCGGACCTACGCTGAAATCTTACCTGGTCCGCTCAGCCCTAGAAATGCCGCCATGCCCTGCTGGTAGAAGAACGTGCCACACCTGTATCAACGGGCTCAAAGGTAGATGCACGCGAAAAAACGTAGTTTATAAAATAACGTGCAACCACTGTCTTGGAATATTTTATGTCGGTGAAACCAAACGTAGTATCAGGGATAGGTACAATGAGCACTTGGGAGATGCCAGACTTCGAAGAGCATACACACCTTTAGGCGAACACATGATCGACAAACATTATAACATGGAACACAGCGACACTAACACAAACTTCAAAGTAGAAATTCTAGCAACAGCCAGGGACAACGCTGATCTAAAGGTCCTCGGATCTCTACACATACGTAATCTACGGCCGCAACTAAACACGCAAACGACGTCTTGGTATATCACTTAAATTACATAAACATAAATTATATTCTATGTATTACGCGTTATATTGGATCTATGTCTATATATGTGCGTGAGTGTATGTATCGATATGTATGTGGACCATCGGCTCGGGCTTCCTCAGAGGATTCTATCTTGACATAGTTTGTTTCTGGTTTGGAGTTTCTTTAAGTGTCTGCACCACTGAGGAGGCTTTTCTGCATTCCACGTGTCTTTTGCACGCTTTTTTTCTCGCGTGCTTTTTTTTTCTTCAATTCCTAAACTTGACATTTTTATATCACTCCTGACGATGGCCCCTGGCCGAAACGTTGAGTACCTAATAAAGTATAATCCTTAACGTTACTTTTGATGTCAACTCAGCACCTCCTGGTATATTGAAGGTCGTATGCTTTCTTTACACGCAATGTCTAAAACCCAGGAGCATCTAAGAGCCATTCTTCGTTGTATTAAACTATGTCAATTAAGGCCGTACGCAATGCCAACTTTGTCATGCCATTGATGCAATTGATGTCAACTTTCCGTTTCGGCTCCAATCTGGTGATTAATGCCAACTTAGCATGTGCTTTGGTCTCCTATCAACTATCATATTGTTCTTGTTATGCATGTGCAAACATGTACATATATGCTGTGCCATGCACCAACTTCTGCACAGCTTGGTAATTGCTTGCCTATGGCATCACAACTGGGTAATAATTGCTGGAAAAGCAATGTGGGATATCACCCCTAACTAGGATCATCCAGGTCCTTATTTGCAGGATGAATTTGTGATTTTTGAGTAATATGTGAATTCTTGGAATTTATTTTTCCTATGCAATGTTGATGAATGTAATTAGCATTTGACCACTCTCAGCTTTCATGTGTGGGATATGATTTGACTTGGGCCATTTTTGGTTTTGTTATTGCAGTTTGGAGTTTTCACGAGTTATATTTTACACACTTCTTCCTGGGTAAAACTCAAATGAGGTTAGGATTAGTTAGGTGTTTCATTAACTTGCTCAATTTCTATATTATTTTTCAAAGGTTGGAAATTATTATTTTTTTGTTAAAGTGGCCAGGCAAGGGTAGGCTATGCTTTGCTAGATTAGGTTTTTACAATTGTACGTGCAGAAGAAGATTTGCATTTTAGCTGAGGTGGCAGTTGCAGGAAAGAAGATTATAAAAGCATGTTTCTAAATGAATGTGATTAGGATGATGTGACTATTAGTTTCCAGCACAAATACATACTTCTCTGTTGTGAAGCAAAGTAATGCCAACATTGTGGGTTTGAGAGGAGTAGTAGATAATGCAAAATAATGTTAAATACATAAACAGCAGAACCAAGCCAAACCTGGCCCTTGAATACCTTTGCTATAATATATACCAAAATGCAGCTCCAGTTAGCACTGCCAATCCTCATGAAACCAAACCTACCCTAGTCTTTTTTTCAGGAGAAAACATTGTGTTGCATCTTATTTTTAGTTTCCAAAGTCCAGAAACCTTTGTATTTATATATAGAAAGCCCCAATGAAGACAAATTTGGAGACAAATGTATGGACTGGACTTCTTCAAATAACCTAGCAACTTCTTTCCAGTGTCCTAAAAGTACTTTCCATCAAACTGTCTTGAATGAAGAACAAGCTACTCAGAAATAGTCAAAGATGGGAAGAAGACAGGATAAACATTCAAGCATGAAAACTGAAACCAGGTTCAGTAATAAATAAATAAATACATATGTGTGTATATATATATATATATATATATATATATATATATATATATATATATATATATATATATATATATATATATATATATATATATATATATATAATTTCCATTATCTCAATGTCTTGATCACATTGTGAATTAATGTACAGTGTATGATTGGTACAATTGTACAATTAAGGTACCATACCTGTACCATTTCTTTGGGAAATCACATGCAACATCCAACATCAGTAGGCTTTAGGTGATTGAACATCAGGATGTTATAGGCGATCTAACATCAGTAGGTTAGGTTAGATTCAGTTAGGATTTTTTTTTGTAATCTGACATCAGTATTCTTTGTTATCCATCCAAAGCCCCATTTTCTTCACACTTACCATATTTTTTTAGGGCTGGGGAATACCATGTACCTGCATTGTCAAAAAGATGTTTTTCTAGTGTTTCAAAAATGTAACTTGAATGATATTAATATTATTTTCTTCATCAAATTACTGTTTGTTAGGATATCTGCACATCAACTTGAACTGCTTATATCTCAAAGAGCTTTCACTTCCCATTAAATAAATCTCAAATTCCTTCAAATCACATCAGGAAACACCAGAACAACACATGTTTTCACTAAACATTGGCTTGGGGTTTCTTATGCATATTTACCCAAACCTAACCTAACCTAGCTGACTGATGTTTTCCTTGAAAGAGGGAATATTTGAGTAATATCTTGTGTCCAAACTAAGCTGCAATAATATACCTTATTTTTCATTTCATATTACCTCGCTCAAAGCTCCTTTATAGTATTATTTTCCTTCCTACATGAGAAAAAGCATTTCTGACAGAACTGTGGGATCACATGAACTTACTGACAGGAAACACCAGAACAACACATGTTTTAACTAAACATTGGCTTTGGGGTTTCTTATGCATATTTACCCAAACCTAACCTAACCTAGCTAACTGAAGTTTTCCTTGAAAGAGGGAATATTTGATTAATATCTTGTGTCCAAACTAAGCTGCAATAATATATCCTTATTTTTCATTTCATATTACCTCACTCAAAGCTTCTTTATGGTATTATTTTTCTTCCTACATGAGAAAAAGCATTTCTGACAGAACTGTGGGATCACATCAACTTACTGACATTCATCAGCATGATATTTGTACACTTTTTCTCAAAATACATGAACACACATCCATTGATGTAAATTGATTGACTCAATATATATGCTGCAAATTTATCGTTTTTTCTTTGTAACATGGCACCCATCCCATCCAAAAAAAATAGTATCGAAACCAGCAACCAGGGGCAGTAGCATTGTATGCCTTTGGAATGGATGCACTGCTCCCCCCTAATGTTGGCTGTGGCCTCACTGTGATTTCAACTTTTAACATGTGACCCCATGTGGTCCTTCCCCCAATCCAGAGAGATGAATGCAGCGTTCTGTGTTCACCATGTCCAAAAGTCCGACCAGCTCAACAGACATCTGAAGCTCATTGAAAGTTTCCGCCATGTGTTAGAGTCCAATTCACCTCGACAGACCAATTTATCACCCTGGATACTGGCATCTCCAGATATTGACATTTCGCTGTCATATCTCAAAAAGTGTGAAGTCGTTCCCGAAGAATTCAGACTAAGGGCACCAGAGTTGATGGCATCTCACGGCCATTTTACAGGCACCTACACAGATGGATCTAAGACCGAGTCTGGTGTTGAGAGTGCGTTTGTAATGGGCACAGTGGTCAGGACGTTTTCGCTTCCGCCACATTCATCGGTCTATACATCTGAGTTGGTTGCCTTAGACAAAGCACTGAGTTTTATTGAGACATGTGATGACACTCGGCATATAATTTACACAGATTCTCTTAGCAGTCTTATGACTATAAATGCGTTTTATCCTTCGAACCCACTCGCACAAGATATTTTACGTAGGCTTACATTGCTGGCCTGCGCTGGAAAAAACGGTTATTCTATGTTGGATTCCGAGCCATGTGGGAATCCGTGGGAACGAGGCCGTGGTTGCTGCGGCGAAGCGAGGTGCCCGGGCCCCGTGCACACGTTCCCTGCCTCTCTCCCTGCGAGGGACTTTTACTGGGATGTGAAGGGATTTTTCTTCAGTAAGTGGCAGGCAAGCTGGGACTCTTAGCAAACAACAAGTTGAAAACTGTGAAGCCCTGTATTGGTGAATGGGCTTCATCCTCACAGCGAAACAGACGTCACGAGGTTTCTGTGTCGCCTGCGCGTGGGACATACCTATGCGACACACCGATATTTTCTGGGTGGTGGCGAGACGCCGCTGTGCCCGAAATGCACGCCACGAATGTCTATGCGACACATTTTAGTTTCATGTCCCCGGCTTGCCCACGAACGGAGACGTCACTTTGGACGTTCCTTTGTGTGGCTTCGGGAAGTATTAGGGGACGAGTCTGACCTTGTTCACCCGGGACAACGTTTCAAATTCCTCTCGGAAATTGTATTTTTCGTGATTTACACCGGCCATTAACATACTGATGCAGACGTGGCTAGTACCAGTTTTATTTTGAACAGATTCGACATCATCGTATAACTCGTTGTCCGAAGTGGCGTTCACACGCTTTTATACATAAATGAATGAGTTATGGATGCTATATGACGTTTGCAGTCGATGCGCCCCTAAACTACAATAACTAAATAACAGACCAATTTACCATCGTGTATTTCGCGAGTATCCGGACATAGTCGAGGTCTGTGCTTGCCAAAGCAAGGCTTATGGAGTCCTGGCAACGTGTGCTCACTGAGGATAGTCTCTGGAGAGGCATGGAGCCGAGCTTGGAACTGACATCGCTATCACTCACCATAATGCGGGTCAAGTCATTTCACTGTTCGACAACATATTCAATTGATTAGTTTGATAACCAATCACCTACCCTGATCATATGCACACCCAGGGGTGTTTCTTTACATCCTTTGGAGGGGGAAAGTGCCCCCTCAATGTTGGCTTCCCCATACCATGGGACCTTGTGGAGTGTGGCCCCAAATCCATTTTGGTCCGCCCATTGCCTTCATGTATTCCCCCCAGTAATAATTTTAAAAAATCAACACCCATATGCACACCTCAAGAAGCAGGACGGTATCATGCATTTTGACCGGTGCGTGCAGGTGGGTGGGGAAAACGTCAATTTCGGCTCAATATTTGTCATGCACCGCCGTAGGGTCAAGGTTCAAATTATTCAATTCAGGGGGACATGCCCCCTGCCCCTGCCCCTGCCCCTGATCCCACTCTGTCCGTGCCAGTGAGTATGGGGGCCTGCGCCCTGTCCTAAGCCGTGAATGCGTTCCCTACTTCCTATGGCTGGTGGGATAGAAAAGTAATCAACCATAGCACAAGTTGTGATGGCAGAACCCTAGCCCTTTATGCAATTTCCCCTTATGCAAAAGCTCGTCCCATGTAAGCAAAATCGTAGTCTAGCGCCATTAATTAGGAGAATTCCCCGTCAATAGTAACGAACAGTTCGCCCTTCCTGAGCCTCGAACCCGGCGTCTCTGGGTTACTAAACAGACGCGCTACCAACTGCGCTACCAGCACTGGCGGCGCGGCCGCGCTTAAGTTAAATAGTGTCGATGGATGTTGCAAGGGTATAAATAACATCCACGATTATCGAAATGCCATGAAACAAGCTTTCACATGACATATAAATTATATATATCACCTACACTTGCTAGTCAGGAGTACAGTCGGAAAAGTACTATTTATTCCTGTCTTGACAACCGGCCGAACCCAAACCTGCGCCCAGGTGACGTCACCGGCTACCAATGAACATTGACAGGGGCCGCTCTGACCTTTCGGATAAAAATGCTCACAGGAAAGTCTGCGAAAAATAAGACAGCATCGGGCCGAACTGGCACAAAATTATGGTGAGAGATTACTCGCTCTGGCACGTAAGGCATACACGGACTTGGAAAATGCCACGACTCGGGACATTCTGATAGCCTTTTTGCTAGAGGCGTTTGGAGTAGCTCTTTGGCAAATAAATTATACAGACAGCATTTCCGAACTATCGAGGAAGCCATCCAATTTGCAGTGAGAGAGCAGCAGGTGGACCGAGTCATTGAGGTCTATAGAGGTGTACAGAAAGACGAACGAATGGAGATTGACTCGAGTCATCTGGACAAAGGAGAGGACAGAATATAAAAATTAGAGAAACTAGTTTTGGCCATAGGTCAAACAGTGGAAAAATTAGCAGCAAAAAAGCCAGAAACGGAGAAACTACCAACGGAGAACCAACCCCAGCCTGGACCACGGGTATTGCACCCATCATAACAACGTTGCCCCCGAACGCCGCGAGCCTATCCCTCAGGACCCCACAATGGACCCTCTCAGTCACCACCCCCATGGGCACTAGAACGTGGAGAGCACCGCCAAACCCAGCCCATCGCTGGACTTCCGATGGCAGACCCATCTGTGTGAAATGTGACAAAATTGGTAATCTTGGACGGCAGTGCCGCTCTCAACCCATCAGCCAGCCGGAAAACTAATGAGCTCTGTCGTGACCGACCACCACGATAGAGCTGATAAAATTCAGAAAGAGGAAACAAAGAGAACGGAGAGGAAAAATGGCAGGAAAAAGAGACCCCGAAAAACGTAAACAGAAACTGGCACGTGTTCAACAAATTCACATCAAGGCGAACACACCCATGGCTTGGCTTCATATAGGCAACCAAAAGGCCTATACGCTCGTGGACACTGGAGCCGACATATCATTTATTTCGGAAAACAAATATTTAGTGAAAAGTGCTTCGCGTCAAACGCTAATCAGGAAGACCCCGTCTGTTTTATGTTGCCGATGTACTGCGATTTAAGAAAATATACAACTGGTATTTTGTGCTATGTAGAACATGTTTTTCTGAGTCTGAACGGTCTGAACGGTCTAAATGGTTTGAACGCTGTGTGGGAGAGGTATTCACTACTTTATTCTCTTCCCGCGCTGTCCACCACTTATGTCCCCTGGTTGATCTCTGATTGACCGTATAGTAAATAGGCTAGGTTATGTTAGGTATACAAAAATAGTAGTACATTATTTTGCTTTCCAACTAAAAATAAGCTTTCTGATGGAACTCAGTGGTCACATCATCTTCATCATGCTGATAAACATGGTATTGAAACATGCTGTTCTCCAAATCCAATGACTCCTTGAAAATGAAATTTACCAATACAAATTGAATTCCGTTGTACTATAGCACCAATATCAAGGACAGAGTGTCATGGGTCATATTTTGCTTCTGTTTCAAGTAATTTATAACACTTTTGGTCATTGCAACAATTTCTGCTTATGACAAAACATGGGGCCTGACCCAAATAAATCAATCCCATGGAAGTGACCAGATGAAATTATTACAATAACAAAGGCTCATATTGGAAGAACTAAAACATTTTTATGATAAGGATTCCACAAGTCTGCAGTGTGGCAAAATGGCTGAAAGGATATGTTAGACTGATAAATATTGTGCCTAAAATACTGCACCAAACAGCTTTATATGGCTGGGTAATTGATCCCCCCACCCCTCCAGAGAAGAAAATCAGCACCAAAGATTACATAAGGTGTCATAGTATTTTTGCTTGCACATGAACAAAACACCCTCAAGATTAACATATTTTGCAGACATGATGTTGGTTGGTAGAAATACATTCAGTCTTACCTGCACTTCCTGCAGCAATGTGCCATGATTGCCACCGGCCTCCTTCTCCAAAGGCAGTGTTTTTCAGCCGGATAAGTAAACCGGCATGCTTTGCCTTCATATGTCTTTTTAACGATCTTGGCTGGCCATTAAATTTGCATCCAGGATAGCCACAACGCACTTTTCTCGTGATGGTGGTGTCATATTAGCACTCACACCTTGGGCATGTCACTCACACTCACACTCACACCTTGGGCACTTAGGTTATTTCCAAGTGTCACTTCAGTTAGGTATGACCAGGGTTGTATTTATGTCTTGGAATTCTGGAATTCGAAAGGAAAGTTATGTGGCATTACAGGTTAGTATGGAGTAGAGGACTTTGATGACTCTTCTTTTAATCTGAATCCTGGATTATGAGAGGAAACTGTAGCATTCCAAGTTGGAGAATGATGTGATTTGTTTCTGTCTCAAAAACCGTGTTTCCATGTTCCCATGACCATGACCAAACAGCAAGGAGATCACAGTCCTTGTCAGATTCAATTCATCTTTTGGAAAAAGGAGTGGATAACTTCCAGGAGATAAAAACATTGTGGGTGGCCAACATCAAAGACAAGGCCATGTTTCAAATACTTGCTCCGTGACTCGCGAAGAGACGCAGAAACACAGAAACACCACTTACGCAAACATACACAAGTTCAGCTTCAACAGCGCCTTGATACTTATTAGGTAGATACGTACACACCAAAACCAGCTTTGAAAACAAACTGCGCCGGGAAACGAAACTGTTGCGTCAGATTCAATCTCTGGACGGTGACAGGACACTGACCCGTCCCCGTCTGCCGTTTGAGATTGCCGAAAGTGAAGTCTGGTAACGGTTGCGAGCATCGACGATTGCAAACAAAGTATTTGTGATGGGTAAAATCCGAAGGAACTGTGAGCATCACAAAGAGTGGGGCTATTCGCGCATACAACTTTCTCCGCGAAATGTCATTCGACAGTGGTGTGGTGACAGTGGAAAGCGGAGCCTTTTTCACGGTCCGAAACACGTGCAGCCCGTGTCACGATGACGGCGCCCGCACACACTGCAGCCACTGATCGTCAATTGGAAAATTGTAGCCGGTACATGGGGTCATGCGGCGAAAGTAACGGTAAGTCGCCAAGTTTAGCCGTTTCCGAGAACCAGACCCAATCGTGAAAACCGCTAAAAAACGTCGTTTCCGCTTTCCACATGATTCACCGGACACCCCTTCTCTCAGAACCCTCGTGACACGCACGCGCAGCACTTTGACCCGACCGCAACGAAATTGTGCCCTACGGATAGCCAACATTTGGGGCTTTCACGTGATGTCAGCCATATCTCGTTACCTGTGATGTGAGCCGTGCCACGCGCCACAAACTGCTCAGAAAAACGGAACTGTTACGTTGGGTTCAATCTCTGGACGGGGACGGGACAGTTCGTATGTGACAGGGCTTACCACGGCAATGCTAAAACCTATGGACTTTACCTTGAGTGGTAGCGTTTTTGGCCCCCCCCCCCCCCCCTGTCCCCTCGATCACAGGTACTAAATTGCTTCGGTACGCTTCTGATACATGTACTGAAACAAGATGAGTTTCTATGATATGTCTGGATGGTTAGGAAAACAAATTGACTGGGTATGTTAAGAAGAAAAACGGCCTGATGATAAATACAATCCATACTCAATGATATTACGGTACCGTAAGTTGTCACCAAAACTGGAGATGCTTTTCAAATATCTGTCACACACGCTTGTGGCCGAGAAGGAGGTTTTTTCACCTCTGTTCTTCGGCACCGACAATTTTCTACGATACGGGAGTTTTCCCGTGTTCTCAAGAAGGACAAATTGATGGGAGGCAAATGACCTTTTTGATGGCTAGCTTTCCCGAAAACCAGTGTACTGCTCGTGGTGCCCGGTCGGTCAGATGGTCCGCCGGTTGCCAGGCTGGCTGGCCGAACGGCCGGCCAGGGATGTTTTCCCGGTGTGCTTATCAGTGAGGGGTGGATTATCAGCGACAGATAACACACAGTCCAAATCGGACGTGTCAAAGGGTGCTATGCAGAAGGCAGGATTAGAAGGTGAAAAGAGTTGACGAGAACTTGCGCCTCACGCACCATTTCGACGCGAGAACTTTATAGAATTTAATATATGCACGCTTGTCTTGAAACATGTGGTTATCATGAAAAAAGCATTTGTTGACTGAAATAAGGATGTGATTAAAACAGGAACGGGAACGTAGTTTGAGGATTTGCACAGATATGTCACACATAGGAGTCTGTTCATTCACAGCTCAGCCGAATGCAATGGATTATTCGGGCCAGAATTATGTTGCAATGTTGCGAGAACTTGTGCATTAAGAATACATTTAAGTGTTCTACTTCAAGTAAAAACTATCGACTCATATAACTAATTTAGCTCCGGCGTATTTCCCGCGAGTTTGCATGTGGTGGTGGGGGCTATCGGTACGCATCGACATCTCGGTCATGCATCGTCGCCAATCTTACGCTGACTTCGTTATTATAGCTTTAGTTGGTTATTGGTTTTACGACACGTCGACCGTTGAGTCATGTAGCGTCGCCAATCTCTCACGCCGATTGGTCGCGGGCGAAGAGTAGCGACAGGCGAGACTCGAAACCACAACCTTTCGATTGTGAGACGAGCATCTTACCCCTAGACCACTCGTCCCCTTATAGCTTTAGTGGCGCACCGACTGCACACATACTGTTTTCTCCGTGTTAGGATGACACATTTTTGGCAGTTTTCAGACCAGCCTGACATGTTTATATTGACAGATTACGCTGACATAAACGACGCCAGGCTAAACATAGATTACACTGATATAGGTAATTGTGAAGTGTTTTAAATTAGAACCGGGATCTTGCTACAGTCGGCCTTGTCTTCCGACTCAGCGTCAAACCAGGGTACAGATACAGTCTACGGAAGGCTATTTTGATCGTCCCCTGGTTTCAAGGAACATATCTGGCAGCAGAGATGCAACCAAAAGAAGGGCAAAGGTGTGCATGCCCCTTCATTAGCGCCAAAGGGCACCCGGAATGGCCCCATGGCACTAACCTTATCGCCTATTTCGGCACCTCTTGGTCCGGTCGCTCAGGTGGCCGAATGCCTATTTCAACAGCAGAGAAGCCTTCCACCGATATTAGGCCTTGCTATTGGCAGCAGGGACCTTTTGCGGCGGTAATGGTTACTTTCAACAGTCGGTGGGTATTCGGTCGAACTAGGGCTCCTTCAGCGTTGGGACGCTTATAAAAGCACCCACTTCTAGAAGTGGGTGATCGGAGCCTTTTCCCAGATTGGGGCCCACGTGGTCCCTCGGAAGGTAGGACCAGAATGGTTCCTCGGAAGGTAGGAGCATAGGGTCTATCTATGTAAATGGGCTGCTTTCTGGAAATCTTTCAAGCATTCGTCAGGGACCTGGGTGCCAATCATTGAAGAGGTCGGTCCGGAAGATAATATATTAACCCGTGAATGACTCCTGCAGCCTACGCCCCATGTTCTGTGGGGGGGGAATACAAATTTGCCCTCTAACTTTTGTTCTAGACGACGCGACGTAGAGAAACACCGTTTTCACCATGGCATGGTCTCATCCTGTTCAGGGGTGCGAACAAATTGTGCCTACTATTATCGTCAACCTTCCTGGTCAGGTCATGGGTCAAATTCGGGGCGCTACTCGGTAATGAAAGGACATTTGCAGGTAAAATGTTGCACATATAGATGGTGGACCTTCTGGCCGAATGCGCTGGTGTTATCGAAGAGAGAATTAAACGGCAATACCGCTCGTAAAAGGCGTCCGAATGAAGATTTTACCCATTCGAAAGGAGTTACGGCACAGCTGCCAAACTAAGAACGACAAGGCAATGAACCAAAAAGAAGTGACTTGGAATGAATCCCCCTTCCGGTGCGCACAGGTTTGATCAAAGGTCAAGGTCTTTTGCACTTGACCAGGCAAGGGCGCCTAA
Source organism: Ashinkailepas kermadecensis (assembly GCA_034440615.1). NCBI lineage: Eukaryota > Metazoa > Arthropoda > Thecostraca > Neolepadidae > Ashinkailepas > Ashinkailepas kermadecensis. The sequence goes on from JAOTOM010004837.1 coordinate 376,843, forward strand.
TTGTGTGGCATGCCTCCTCCGCACGTCTGTACATGCACTTCCAAAATGCATGCAATAATGGGATGAAAAGGAACGCTGAAATCAAGTTTAGCACGAAAAATTACCTTCGAATTGAATGTGTTGAAAGCAAGTTATAATGCGCCACACCAGACCATCTGAGTCGACGTAGGATGGCGCACTTCATATCATATAATATTGGCATTATGTGGGTAAGATGGAGTGACGATTTCAAATCGAGTGCCAAAAAATTCCTGAAAGGCAATTTGCATCAACAAAAAGGTCTTATGATAAGTAATGAAGTCACGTAAAATCATATCACATGAAATATAATAAATATATAATAAATACCTAATATAATACTCAGGTGAGTCACTTCCGTCATTGGCTTGGATCGGGATGACCGATAATTTAGCATTAGATGGACAAAAGCGAATATGGGATTGGAGTCCAGCTTCGAAATATATCCCAGAAGTTAAATTGTTGTATCAAATATATCAACGTAAATAACCGTGGTGATCGACTTAGTAAAACCTACACACCTGAAAAAGTACATATATATATATATATATATATATATATATATATATATATATATATATATATATATATATATATATATATATATATATATATATATATAAGATAGGTGAGCTGATATGGAAAGTATTCGGGGTCATCTATTTGCTCCCAAAGATGACTGTCCATGCCAGTGCTGTACTTCATCACTCTGCGGGAGAGGGTCACTTGACGACATTTCGGGTCATGCCTTACACGACCTGAACTGATATCGAACTTAAACTTGGAACACATATGGAAGACATGCTCCTCAGTCAGTAGTGTAGTCAGGATTTGGTCCATGGGGCGAACATCCGAAGAAGGGCCCCTACATGCTGAGGTTCCCCCACATTTTCGAAACTCATCGGATTTCAGTCCCTTTATTTTCAAATTTACTTTTTATATATATATACATTTATATATATATATATATATATATATATATATATATATATATATATATATATATATATATATATATATATGCATGTATTTATCCATACAGGCAAAGATGGTTGAATACCTGGGAAAATTTGGCACTCCACGCTGGCGTAGCCAATGCGGTAACGACCAGAAAGGCAAACCATTTAATTGCCGACAACAGCCAACAAAATAAAAAATATAGTACGGAAAATAAAGGAACGTTACCACATCTGCAATGAAGACATGAATATTACTAGCCTATATTAAAGTACGACTGCTAATCTCCAATGACGCAATTGCTTCTTCCTGTTATCCGCTACGTTCAGACACAATTTAATAGGGAGGGTATTCATACTGGTGAGACCCACGTTGTTGCGCATTTTCAGCACCCTCATACTACCTCCAAATGAAACGTGAATACTAGTGGGGACAATTAAGTGCAAGATTATCGGACCGCGGAAAGACTAGCAACATGCCTGACCAGCTATGCCCAGAACACAACATCCTGCAAGTTATTTTTATTTCTTTTTGCTAAACCGATGTCATCCCGGTCCATGGTGAAGCAGGTGGCACCTCAGGAGCGGCCGTCATTACAGCTATCGCTGGGCTGTCTTCTTCTCCTTTGCCGGAGCGACCGAAGCTGTTGAAGCAGCTGTCGTCAGGCCACTGCACACTGTGATAACTCGAGGGAAAAACTGGCCATAAATCATAGCGGACAAAGTATGCTAGTTACTGGGGCGATTTTGGTCTTAATCGAAAGAGCTTCAAATTTTGACCATATGGGGAAGATCTATTGTCTTAAATATTTCCTAACCCAGGAATGTCAGAGGTCATACCTGCTAGAGGGAAGGGAGCATTCCGCTCCCCTCATTTTTCTTCCGCTAAATATATCAGAAACCAATTAAGATAGACAGCTCAAATTGTGCACACACCTACATAAGTATGTAGTGTACCTTGTTTTAAAAGATCGACGTCCGGTCATGCATGGTAACATCATGATGACGTAATAAGCGAAGTCAGTGGGCGCTCATATATTGGATAATTATTAGTGAGCGTTTGCTATGCGAACATTCTGGACTGTACATGTGACCTTATAATTGCTACGCAGAATAGATCCAAGATCTCCTTGTCCTAAGTGGCTGAAATTATGCCAAAATACATCACTAAGATATGACTCACAATTAAAATCGGTACAATATAACGTCGCGTGTGACGTCACAGCCGGCCAATCCCCTATGCATCTGTACAAATGTTAGAATGCACATGCTCGAATGTATGGTACTTCCTCTAAACGCATGGTAAAATAATGTAGCCGTGCTCAGAAACATAGAACACAAAAGACCAGAACCAAACACATCACATCACTTACCCATAGTTACGAACAATAGCATTAGCTATTAGCTATCTATGGAAGACTCTCCGATATTTCTATTCATTCAACAGCCCGTAGTACTCGGGGAGCATTCTATCATCTACTGACATATCGTGTCCTTCCAGAACTTCAATCTCATTAGCATCCTCTCCACCACTCATCTCCTCTTCATCTTCCAAAACTGGTTGTTCAGGCCCTCTCTCCCCAGCTGACCCAGATGATAGCAGCAATGACTGATGTCAGCTGAATTGACCGCCTCTCGGACATTTCGGGCTAACGCTAACATTTCGGGCTAACGTCTTTCAACGCATTTGATGTGAGTCGTCTTTGTGTTGCTGGTGATCAGTGGATAGTGAAGTTGATCCTGGATGGTTTCGGTTCGTGACGTCTTGCGGGCATGTCTGAGTCGGTACTCCCTGTTATGCTTATTCCGGCTCTCCTGCACCTCCTCACTGTACAGTGTACATGCCGATCGGAAGAAGAAGAGACCGTATCACAGTCGCACCGTGGATCAGGAGCTTGTGCACTGAGGCGGGCATGTATAATCAAGGGTACAGCTGGACCATCAGCTGAGCAGTGTTCATTGCGTACCTGTCGTACCGGTCGGGATCCACGGGCTCGTATTTTTGCGGAGCAGCCAGAATCACTGAGAAACTGACGACGAGACCCCCGTCGATCCCAGTGATCTCGCTCAATGCAGCTGGGTCTCTGAAGGCACGTCGACCCGTGCTTCCGTTGTTAGACGTACTCGCAACACCCGTACGTGGCTGATCTACAAGACCCAGTCTCTCCCTGAATTGCTGCTGTAATTTCTTCTTCCTTTCTTTCACACGCTTCTCACGCTTGGATTCATCATCACTCACAACGTGGTCACCACGCTTCAGGGACAAGGAGAACACCTCGTCTCCCGAAAGATAAGTCGCAAACTGACTTCTGAATTTGTCCTGGGCTCGCATACACTTAACCCACTTTCCTTTTAAGTTCTTGGCGATCAAGTCGGTCGTCTTTCTCATGTCCACAATCGACGACTCACTTGGGAGATATCCCTGATGTATTTTCTCCATGATCAACTGCAAACTATAATTAAACACATGAGCATAATAGTTTCCACGCCCAAACGCTTTTGCACTGATTAATAAGTCCACCAATTCCTCTCTGCTGACGCTCACCTCCATGTTCACTGTACGCGAAATCCAACCACACTGAACCGACCCTTACAGGCAAGGACAGCTTTCCTGCCATGGGAGACGCTGTACGTGCCCTATCTCGACTCAGTCGCCTCGTCAGTTAGGGGAGCTTTTTGGCATAGGAACCGCTGGATCGAGTTACCCGGTCAAAACACCCCGCCAGCCGGCGCGTCGCGGCGTCCGGCTCGGGCTTCCCCGTGCCGCCCGGGCTGGCCACCACACCGCACCGAGGCCTGCCGGGATACAATTGATCACTACCGGTGTTAGAGCAGCTAGGTGCAGCTGAAACTTGCGGCACATATAGTCAAAGGATCGCTGATTTCATTGGGAGTGGTCTCTGGTTGTGCGCTGTTGTGCGTTTTTTTAAAACCTCATTCGAACTTGGAGGTACTGAAAGGTTGAACGACAATTGTAATTACTTATAGTTTGATCAAATATAGCATATTGTGAATTGATCTATGCCATTTTGAATTGCTTAACGCAATGAGAATGTTCTCAGATGTCATTTCATATCTCACTTGCCCAGGTTTTCAGAATTCATCTTCCCTTTATCAGTCGTCAAACTCCGACAACATATGTGCACATGTGCATCGTTTTTTTCCCGCACGTTATGTTGTCCATGTTCATGGACTTATTATTATATCAAATCTTGTGAAAATTTTCATAAAAACAGTGACTTGGTATGCTTCAATCATTTGCTGATGCAATGGGGCCAGAAATACGGCATAAAAATAGTCGAGAAATGCATTAATGGCCAGTTTTTCCCCTGAGTTATCACACTGCGCACTGGGATGGCTGTGGCCGCTTGGGCGGTCGTCACCGCCAAGACAAGACGGCGGTGGCCGTTGGGGCGGCCGTTGCCACAGGTGCGGCCGCTGCTGCTGAGGTGGTGGTGGATGACCTTCCCTGTCCACGGCGGCATTCATGGTTGGCAATGATATCTTATCTCTGAGTTTGGTCCTCAGTATTCCTCGCACCCATCGCCAGTTCTCAAGGACTGCCTTGGCTCTCAAGGGCCTGATCCCTCAGATGCCAATCCCTCGGGAACATCCCAGTCCAGTCCTCTGATTCTCAGGGGACCTATTCATCCGTCAGGAGCCGTCTACATCTTACATGTGTCATTCCCAGTCGTCGACAAACCTGTCTAGCTTTCAGGGGGATCCTGCAGCTCCGAGACAGACCTCGCAATTTCTAGCAAACATCGCCAGTTCTCGAAACTTTCCCCAGCTCATCGGTGGCTCAGTTCATCCCTCAGTGTTCCTCCCAAGCCTCAGCACGATCACAATCCGGTCTGCTCTAGCACTCAGGGGCCATCTCCAGTTCTCGACAGCCTTTTGGGCTATCAAGGACTGTCTTGCTCTGAAACCGACTCTCAGCATTCCTCTGACTCTATGAAGCTCACTCTCAGCATTCTCAGCATTCTCAGCTATCGCTAGCCCTGAGGGACTCTCTTTGGATTTCAGGGCGCCCTGTTCTTCTCATAGGGACTATTGCCTGGCCTCTTGGGCATCTCAGTCGCCCTCTCTCAGTCCTCAGTCGTCCTCTCTAGCGCTCAGTAGCCATCTTCAATCTCCAGGGGCCCTCTCCATTTGTTAAGGGCCCTTCCAGCCCTTGACAATCTGTCCAGTTTCAAGGGCCTTCTAGCTCTGACGTGGGTCCTCACTATTTCTCACAACTATCATTAGCGTTAGGGACTCTTCTCAAGGGACCTCTCAAGTTGCTTGGGGCCCTTCCCATTTCAACAGCTATGGTGGCTTCATGAACATTCTAGCTCTGAGGATAACCCTCAACATTCCTCGCAGCAATCGCCAGCCAACATGGAATTTTAAAATATATCAGGGGATCTTGTTCGTCCACTAGGGGCTGCTCCCAAACTTAGGGGAACCCAGTCGAGTCCTATCTGTCTCTCAGAGATTCTCTTCATCCCTCAGCACCCACTCATGCTTTTAGGGTCCAATCACAGCCATCGATAGCCCTGTCTAGCTCTCATCTCGGGGGAAATTCAGTCCTGAGATGGGCCCTCGCTAGTCCTCTTTAGCTCTTAAAGGTCCTGCTCTTCCCTCAGGGGCCTTTTCAAACCAAAGAGCATCCCAGCCTTCTCTGGCCCTCAGGCCAGAGTATATTCCTCAGCTGTCAAGGCCCATTCCAGCTGAGACTGCTCTGTACAGCTGACATGAGCATTCCAGCTCTCGGGCGGGCCTTTGCCAGCCCCTAAGGTGGACGTCTTCAGGTTTCAAGGGTTCAGGTTTCACACAGCCTGTAAGATGTGTTGTAATTTTTACAACGTTACATCTCTGCTCATCAGGGGTTAGTGTGGAGGGCCCCATCGGACTCGACAAGGGGCGGGTGCACCTTCAACCCTTGGAAACACCACTGCTTTTTCACAGCCTGGGCCAATGCCTCGTCAATTTCCATATGTGCGTTGGCGCGCTACGGTTCAAAACACGGTGCGGGGAGCGGACAAACCATTGTACGAGAACTGGGTCAGGAGTAGCTAGACACTTCCAACGTCAACTGTTGTGAGTGCTGGATTCAGCGGAACAGTTTGGGTAACAACAAATGCTCACATTGGACTGATGAATTAACAAATTAGGCGTCCATTCATGACTCTGTGGTATGTAAGTGTGATGATCGCTTCGATGAAGCTGTGATGATGTGTGTTGACCCACATTCGATGTGACACCACTCAGTACCTGGCGCCGCCTCTGCGCGCGGTCCGCCGCCGCGGGTCATGCTGACCGGTTCGTTGTCCCGTGACCCGAGTGCTCAATAAACCAGTTGGTACCGGACCGCCGCCGAGTATATTACATGGCGACCAGTGAGTGAACTGACCGGGTCTCTGAGGTTTGGTGTGTCAGTTTCGGTTTTCTTTGTGTACGGTGAAAACGAGTGATGGCTTTATTGGCAAAGCGCCGGAGTTTGATGTGTCAGTGGAGAGATTTGGTATATATAGCCGACGCATCGAACAGTTTTTCGTCGCGAATGGTATCAATGATGATCAAGTGGAGAAACGTCGCGCTATCTTTTTGAGCGTTGTGGGTGCGAGCACGTTTAGCCTGGTCGAAGATTTGATTGCCCCGAAGTCAGTACACGAAGTGTCGTACAAGGATTTGATTAAGCTGCTCTGCGACCATTTCGAGCCGGCGGATTCATCGATCGTTGCCCGCTTCCGTTTCAACTCGTGCATCCGTGAACGTGGCGAGTCCGTGCCAGTATACGTGGCTCGGTTGCGGAAGTTGGCGACGTCTTGCAACTACGAGCCGTCTATTCTGGAAGAGATGCTTTGTGACCGCCTCGTCTGCGGTATTCAGAACCAGCCTCTGCAAACCAGATTGCTCAGCGAGGCTGGCTTGACCCTCAAGTCAGCGAACACCATCGCCCAAGCCCACGAATCTGCCGCTGCCAACGCTGCGGAGCTTTGCGGGAAGTCTGCCGTGTGTGACGTCATCGGCCGGCTCAGTGGTCGTGAACCAATCGCCGTGCCGACTGGTGGTGACGTCATTCAGAGCGTGGATTCAGGTTCCCGGCCCTTTCAGCCGCGACCTGGGGTCGGCAGAGTGGGGGAGCGGCGGGCGCCGTGGCAGAGCAGGGGAGGCGTAATAGACAGGGCTCCGAGACACAGCGATGGTCCGAGACACAGCGGGCCGGTGTTTCTGGATCGGTGCGCACGGTGTCACAGCCGCCGATACTCACCTTCTGCGTGCCCCTTTAAAGCGTGCCGCTGTTTCCGATGCGGTGGAGAGGGGCACATCAGGAGAGCTTGTCGCGCAGCGGTACAGGCGCAGGAAATCTGTCACGTTTCAGAGGAGACGGTGGACAACAGTGCAATGGAGCTGACTTCAAGTAAGAATCGCCATTGTGACGGTGAGCGACAATCATACGATTTGTTTCGATCGCATTCGCAGTTCTCTGGGGGTGGACGTAAACCACCGCTTATGGTGGAAGTGTCACTGGATGGTAGGGATGCCTGTATGGAGGTGGATACTGGGGCTGCGGTCAGTGTGTGTTCTGAGCAGGAGCTGTTGCGTCTGTGGGCTCCTGATACACCTGAACTAATACCCTGTGACTCCACGCTTAGAATGTATAGTGGGGAGGTTCTGCCCGTGTGTGGCCAGATTGACGTGGCAGTAAAATACGGGGATCAGTGTGGTCAGTTACCGTTGATTGTTGTTAAAGGGGAGGGGCCGATGCTGTTTGGTCGCAACTGGCTGTCTCACCTCAGACTCGATTGGCCTTCGATCTGCCATTTGTCGGGGAAGGGGGGGCCTGAGGGAAACTCTAAGGGAGTTTGCTGAAGTGTTTGAGGATGGCCTGGGCCGTTACAATGGAGAACAGGTCAGGATTTCAGTGGATCCAGATGTTCAGCCGAGATTCTTTAAGGCTCGGCAAGTTCCCCTGGCTTATAGAGGACAAGTCGACGCGCAGTTGGATGAGCAGATTAAGGAGGGTCTTTGGGAGCCTGTCACACACTCCAGGTGGGCAGCGCCGTTGGTCGTGGTCCCCCGGGCAGACAGAACTGTACGGATCTGTGGCGACTATCGCCTCACAGTAAACAAGGCTGCACCTGTTAAGCAGTATCCCCTCCCCCGTGTCGAGGAATTGACATCGAAGTTGGTGGGCAGTAAGGTTTTCTCAAAGATAGACCTGAAGTCTGCGTACAATCAACTCGTGGTAGAGGATGGGTCCCGAGAGTACTTGACTGTAAATACACATAGGGGCCTTCTTCGCCCCACCCGGCTCAGTTTCGGATATTCCTCTGCCCCGAGTCTCTTCCAGCGTACAATGGATACCCTCCTGGCCGGTATTCCGGGTGTGTGTGTGTGTTTCAAGATGACATCGTTGTTGCGGGTGACTCAGCAGAGTCTCATCTGCAAGCTCTGCGTGAAGTGTTGCGCAGGCTGAAGGGGGCTGGCTTGCGCGTCAACAAACAGAAGTGCAAATTTGCTGTTGAGAGTGTGACCTATTTGGGTCATAAAGTCAGCGGCAGTGGGGTAGAGACGACTGTTGAGAAGGTAGGGGCCATTGTGGGCGCGCCCACTCCCTCCAACGTGGCAGAGCTGAAGAGTTGGTTAGGCTTGATCAACTTCTACTCCAAGTTTCTGTCAGGGCTGTCTACAACATTGGTACCTCTGTATACCCTGTTGAAACGGGGACAAGCCTGGAAATGGACTCAGGCTGAGCATCAGGCTTTCTGCGAAGCGAAGCACCTGCTGAAAAACCCACCTGTCCTGGCGCATTTTGATCCGAATCGACCTGTAGTCTTGGCATGTGATGAGAGTCCTGTCGGAATAGGTTGTGTCTTAAGCCAGCGATTCCAGCATGGGGAGCAGCCTGTGGCTTATTACTCTCGGTCTCTGAATGACACGGAGCGTCGATACTCCCAGACTGACAGAGAGGGTCTAGCGGTCCTTACTGGAGTGAAACACTTCCATTATTATTTGGCTGGCCGAACTTTCACTATCCGTACTGATCATAAGCCGCTTTTGGGCCTCCTTGGTGAGAATAAGCCTCTACCTCTGATGGCATCGCCGCGCGTGGTCCGTTGGGCGCTCATGCTGAGCGCGTATGATTACAGGCTCGAGTATGCGCCGGCTGCAAAGCAGGCACATTGCGATGCTCTGAGCCGGCTTCCGCTGCGGCACACTGTTGACTGTGCCATCTCCCCTCCGCCTGCTGAGACAATCCACTTGATGGAGTTCTTGGATTCAACTCCTGTAACGGCTGATCAGATTAGCCTGTGGACTGCGAGAGACCCGGTGTTGTCGCAAGTGACTAAGTATGTCCGGGAGGGTTGGCCGACATCGGTTTTGTTGGGACCCGAGTTCGCTCCATACAAAACTCGGATATCTTAACTGAGTGTACAGGATGGCTGTCTGCTTTGGGGCTCCCGTGTTGTAATTCCGCCCCAGGGCCGTCCGCAAATTCTCAGGCTACTACATGATGGCCACTGTGGGGAGTCACGCACAAAATCGTTCGCTAGAATGTATGTTTGGTGGCCAAAGTTAGATGACGACATCTCGAAAGTAACGAAACTCTGTGAGGTGTGTCAGGAACATAGAGCCAGTGCACCTGAAGTGCCCATTCACCCTTGGGTCTGGCCTGCGAAAGCGTGGCAGCGAGTTCATGTGGATTATTGTGGGCCTATCGATGGGTGGATGTTTCTGGTCATTACGGATGCCCATTCGAAGTGGATGGATATATATCCTTCTCGCACAGCAACTTCATTAGGGACAATGGAGCATCCGAGAGCGTCCTTTGCATCATGGGGAGTACCAACATTCTTGGTATCTGATGGTGCCCAGTGTTTCATGTCAGGTGAATTTCAGACTTTTTGCCGTAAGAATGGCATAACCCACTGGACTTCCCCACCCTTGTCGCCCAAGAGCAACGGATTGAGTGAGCGAAGTGTTCAGACTTTTAAATCGTCTTACCGGAAGCAAACGTCAGGCAGTCCTCAGACAAAGGTTTCACGGTTCCTATTCCGTTACCGGGCTACACCTCACTCCACAACCAGTGTCTCCCCAGCTGAGTTGTTTTGGGGTTGTCCCATGCGCACCCCACTCGACGTGGTGAAACCCGATTTGGAAAGAAAAGTGAGAATCCAGCAGGAAAAACAAAAATGTGTACGTGACAGGGGCACCCAAGACCGGTCGGTTGAGGTGGGACAGCCGGTATATGTGTCGGCTGTTGATCGTATCCGTAGTGGGGAAGGGAGACGTTGGTTGGCAGGTCACGTGACTGCCAAATCGGGACTTAAAATAACCGTGCGTCTGCAGGATGGCAGAGTGATTCAGAGGCATCTGGATCAGGTGAGACCGCGGCCGACGTGTACCGCCTCTGGTAGCGCGCCGAGTTCACCACTACCGTCGGCAGTGACTCCTGTGCCGTTGTTTGTACCGTTCGTGCCGCCGGTAGCGTTGGCAACAACAACTGTGCCAGTTGAAGTTTGTACCCCGAGGACTCAGGCACAACTCAGTGCTCCGGGTTCCCCAAGGACTTATGATTTGCGTGTCAGACAAATGCTGAAGCAGCCCGATTGGTTAATGTATTCGTAACGTGATGCTGCACGTGTAAAGTACGTTTTTTTGTGTTTTTTTGCAGCTTTGACGTTAGGAGTTGTTCACATGGCGAAATAAGTAATTTTCGTATGTTTTGCTCTCTCTGCTTTTCAAGTATGTATTCGGGGTGGAGGAGTGTGATGATGTGTGTTGACTCACATTCGATGTGACACCACTCAGTACCTGGCGCCGCCTCTGCGCGCGGTCCGCCGCCGCGGGGCATGCTGACCGGTTCGTTGTCCCGTGACCCGAGTGCTCAATAAACCAGTTGGTACCGGACCGCCGCCGAGTATATTACAAAGCTACACGAAAATAAGCTGGTAGACATCAACGCACACTTTTCCCAGTTCTATTATCCGGGGTCCTTCTCTGTTCCACTTTCAGATCTACTTCCCAGGTTACCTCCAACGGTCCCGTTCCTCCCCACCCCCTCACTCACATACCTTATTCCAGCATTGGTCTACATTCCTGCTCACTTTCCCATCCATAATCCATACTTTCATAGTCCCCTTCCCCGGTTCCCTTCCTCGGTCCCCTTCCCAGGTTCCCCGGGCTCCCCTGGCCCTGCAGCAGTGCCGGTCCCCTTCCCGGACCTACTCCTCAGTACAGTTCCCTGTCGCCATTTCCAGCCTCCTCCCAATGTCCCGTTCCCAGGTCCCCATCTACGGTCCCCATCTACGGTCCCCTTCCCTTGTCCCCTTCCCCTGTCCCCTTCCCCGGTCACCTTCCCCGGTCCCCTGTCCCGGTTGCCCTGCCCCTGTGTGCTCCTGTAGACAGTCGTGGGTGTTTCTAAATGACTGAAGGACGAATGTTGAATCGGGGCAAATTACCTTGTTTCTAGCTTTACGACTCATGAGAATGGAGATAGCGGCCAGAATGGCCAGTGCTTCAGCGGAGTAGATGGAGAAGTTATCTGGTAGACGTTTGGAAAGCCTAAGGCCTGGTCTAGTGATGCCGATGCCTACCTTGGCCACGTGTCTCCGCCCCAATCGGTGCCTGTCGGCTGGCCTTCCTTTACTGACGTTAAAGCGCGCCGAGCGAAGGCTGGTCAATCCGACGGGGATGTTATGGCAGCGGCCACGGCAACTGTCCATAAAACATGACGACCGTGGCAGCCGTCGGCACGTTGTGTGCGAGCGGCCACGAAAGCACTCAGAAAGCACTCAGAAAGCACTCAGAAAGTGCATGCGAGCGGCCACGAAAGTTCGACGACAGGCTGCCGGCCCCAGACGATCAGTACGAGTCCGGCCGCCGGTACGGGCCTCCAAGGCAGCCGCGCCAGCGCCGAATACAGCCGCGCTAGACACCAAGGGAGCCTAACCGGCCATCAAGATGACTTTGTCTCTTGCGATGGCAGTGATATGGCCGATAGCCATCGTGGCCTGGTGTGGGGCAGCGCTAGTGTGGAGTGATGCTGTGCCGACCAACACCACGTACATCAGCAGGTCGGACGTGCTCTCCAGTAGCCGGTCGTTGGAGAGGGACATGCCCTCGCGCGTCATATGCGCCGCTCTATGCGACCGCCACGCGCCTGACTGCGACGGCTTCACCTACGTCAACGGCTCCTGTCGGCTCTTCCCCAGGCCGTGCGCCACGCAAACGCTCAACAGCACCTCCGAGGCGGTCAGCCACGTGCGGCATGCATCCCCTGCCAGAGCCAAAACTGGCCCCATGTCCGGATGACTGGCTCGGAGTCGAAGACTACTGCTACGTCTACATGACCGACTATGTCAACTGGCACGAGGCCAAGCAGCGGTGCGCTGTCCTGCAGCCGGGAAGCCGGCTCGCCGTCATCCCTAACATTGACGTCTGGAGGGCACTGGAAGCGGACATCCTGATCGACAAGTATGCCTGGATAGACGTGTCGGACGAAGCCAGCGAAGGCTCCTACCAGACGTCTGACGGCTCTGCACCGTGGTTGAGCTGGGAGAATGGGCAGCCTAACGACGAGTATCACACAGACAACTGCATAGTAATGACGAATGGGAGAGGAAAAATGTGGGATCTATCCTGCTCACTCACTTTTGTCTTCATATGTGGCGTTCCACGCACAACCTGCAAGCCGGAGACGTGGGCCTAGTGGGCAGCGAAGCTGTGTGTAACCGTGCGGTATTGTGTTCAAATACCGCCACACGCGTGAGATTTCGGTTTTTCGCGATCCTCCGGCGTGCTTGATGCTAGATTGCCCAAACAGTAACACGCATGGCAAAGAACGGCATGTGCTCCTTGTCTCCTCCCCAGCAGCCTGCTCACTGACCCTCCCAGTTGTCAATATCGCGATTTCCCCGACCACTTGCATCTGCTACAGTCGTATCGACAAACGGTGTCATGAAGGCAAAGTCGACACGCACATTATTGCACAATGCCTCAGAGTATGCAGCAGCTGTACGATTTTGAATCAAATGTAGCACTGAACATGGATCTGCACTCCGCTGTCCATTCTTTTAGCGGGTGTCTGCGCAAGCCTGAAGCCCGATGGGAACCCACGAAGCTTAACATTTAACCTGATGGGAAAGCACCCCTGACAGTGGCCTGCTGTTATCAATCGAAAAGCACCCCTGAAAATGTATGCGCTTCTCCACCAATCCGCTGTCCTGCATAGCATGGGTCCCCGCTCGTAGGACCGTCATATCGACGGTGACGGTGGTGAATGCGATGTGTGGTGTGCAGACACACATCGATGCATCTCCCAACCCGCTACTCTGTATCGCCTGTTCTTTCCGACATGCGAGTGCGCATCGGAGCTGACTTGCGTGTTGCTTTGTGTTCTGCGGAGCTGCGCTGTATCTTATCGTCGGCCTGATGGGCCTGCCTGAGGCTGGATATCTCTCACCATACTACGGGTGTCCAGATCCCAAAATGTTCAGATTTAATATGGAACATGACCAATGGCAGAAAACAACCCTTCGAGTTAGACATCACGAGGTCGGACCATGGGTTTGCTACGCTGCTCTTCTGGAAAAGGCATCGGACTGGTTCTCTCCCAGTCCTCTCGAACAATGACCGGCCAGTTGATGGCCGGTTTACTGCATGCAATATGCATGCATGGAACGCAATGCATGCAATATGCATGACTTTTCTGAAGTATTTGCATCTGAGCACCATAATGATGCTTTAATTTGGAGAGGTGCATTTGTTTTTACCGTCGCATGCCTTCTCTTGCACTTTCTGACGACGCCAAATCATACCAGATCTTTTCATATCTGGGTGAGCTATGACACGATACTTGATTTCCAATTCTGATTCGTCATAGACTTGTCTGGTTGGTATCCATATTTCGTTCCTGTGACAAATGAGTACTTAGCATGTAGTTCACCTGCTTGAATTCCGTAATGGACTTGGGGAGCATTGTTTGTCGACATGAGCTGACCCGGAAGTGGAATGGGCAACGCCTGAAGCCATGTTCCCTCGGTGCTGCCAAGGACGTTGTAGGCTTCATTGCGTTGCGAGTTCTGTTTCAATAAATCGTTTCTGCCAAGTTCGATGGTTTTACTATAGTGTTTTGGGCGTGAAGCTTCATTCGATATGCCCAATTGGGGGACAAGACATGACGTACCATGTCAGAACGATGAACTGGAACACACATGCATTATATTTCAAAACAAGACGGAAGACAAAGTTGGGTGTATTTAACCATTCACAAGTTCAGACCTGCGACATAGGCATCGGAAAATACGCCAATGTTCTGGTGCTAAGGAAATTCAGTCCACTTAAGGGTATAGGTGGGTTCTGGGTACGTAAGAGTGTCTTGGTACTGGACGAATCTTAATAAATTCAAGATAGCATGAGGAAGTTTTGCTTTCGGAACAAAACGATCCTTTTACGTTTATTCTCGCCCGTGCTATACGTTGCTTGTATCCGGGCAGCTTGTCTGCGCACTGATTATTATATTTCCTTATATATACACACACACAGACACACACACACACACACACACACACACATATATATATATATATATATATATATATATATATATATATATATATATATATATATATATATATATATATATATATATATATATATATATATATATATATATATATATATATATATATATATATATATATATATATATATTTATATATACATCTATATATATATATATATATATATATATATATATATATATATATATATATATATATATATATATATATATATATATATATATATATATATATATATATATATATATATATATATATATATATATATATACATTACGCATATACTTCTATTATACTGTAATGTGATGACGCGTCGACTGGTCATGGCGTGATTCACTTGTGGATTGTGTAACACGTAGAGGTCAAGGTCAGAGGTGACGTCGGATGTGACGTAGGCATGCTCGTGCTTCTGACTCATGGCGGATTTGTAACCCGCGGCGCGAGGAGGGAGAGGGTCAGTCGGTCGCGACCTGAGCTCTCCGCAGGCTGCACCTGCGTGTGCTATCACTGTTCTTTTGGCAAACTGTCGGACTTCACCAACTAATATACTTCAGTTAACAAGCTATTTCGGCCAAGATGCCCGAAATATCAGCAGTAACCACAAGAGGCGAGGCGGCGACCGTCTCGGCTAGAGGTGCGGCAGCGCCCACGACGACAGGCGGTGAGACGACGAGGCGCGACGGAGGCGGCGCGTTCGACGCTCGTCTCATCCCGGAATACGACGGGTCGGCAGACGTGGTGGAATGGTTTACACGGGCTGAAGTGCTGTGCAAGCACCGCGGTGTGGACCTGACGGGCGTTCTGCCGGCGCGGCTCGCAGGAGGAGCGTTCGCCGTCTGGATGCAACTGTCGGAGACGGCGCGGAACTCGGCGGATGCTGTGCGTGACCCACTCTACGACGCTTTTGCTATGGACCGGCTGGCGGCCTACGATGCCTACGCAAGTCGCCGCCTACAGCCCGGTGAGTCAGCAGACGTATATCTGGCAGATCTGCGGCGGCTCGCTACTCTATATGGCGGGGTGCCAGAGAGCGCGCTCACCTGCGCGTTCATATCTGGTTTGCCGGACACGGTCCACATGACGATCCAGGCCGGCACTCGCGCGGAGGCCTTGGACCTCGCCAGCATCTTGGCGCGCGCGCGGGCCGTCCTGAGCGATGAGCGCGTCGCAGTGACGGCGGCCGCGGCGCGCGAGGAGGCATCTCCGCGCGCTCCCGCAGCGCCGCGGGCGGTGAGACGCCCGCGGCGGCGCTGCTGGTCGTGCTGCGAGCTGGGTCACTTCGCGGCCGCCTGTCCGCGGAAGGAGCAGGGAAACTCGCCGGGAGGCGACGCGTCAGCGCAAGCGCCGTCTCCCCGACAATAAGAGGCGCGCTGCCCGTCACCTGGTTGGTGGTGGACGGGCGGACCTGCAGCGTGTTGGTCGACACCGGCTGCACAGACACACTGGTGTACACCGACCGCTGCCGGCAGTGGTCGTCGCAGTCGGTCAGGATGCTGACGATCAGTGGCGACGAACTTCGGTGCTGCGGCACCGGGAACGTGGTGGTCAGCACCAACGGCCGACGGGTGAGCCTCTATGTGTTGGTATTGGACACGAGGAGGTTCTGCCCTAATAATAAGTTGATTATTTTACGCTTATACTCGCCCGTGCTTTAATTTGTATCCGGGCAGCTTGTCTCACAAAGATGATTAGTTTATTTCAAAGCCCACACACACGCATACATTCACTCACATTGACCCCCACCCCATCCTCTCACACAAGCATGTGTGTGTGCATACCTTCTCACATAAATATCGAAACGCAAGAGCGAAATATCGGTGATAGAGGAACCAATGGCGTAGCCAAGGGGTGGGAACGAAGGGGACAGCCTCCTCCTGGAGCGTCGGAGGGGACCCTCCAGGCTACCGCCTTGAGGAATCTGCAAGGGCCTCTTGACCAGCGAAAGGGGCCCCGGGCTGACAGAAAGGGTCCTGGGCCGACGAAGAGGACCCCGAGTCGACGGACCGAGTCAACGGAGAATGCCCTCGGGAAGATGTTGATGGACGCCCTTGGCTGGGCTAATGTGAAGGGCTTCTAGATCGACTGAGAGCACCCCGGACCATTTGAAGGGCCCTCGGGTTGACGGAGAGGGCTCCGAGTCAATATGAAGGGACCCTGAGCTGGCGGCTGGGCCGAAGCCGACGAAAACCCCCTAACCTGATGGAGAGGGCACAAGCATTTGAAAAGGGGGTGTAGTTTGGCTCTGAGTCGGCTTTGGCTCACGATGATTGAGAGAGGCTCAGAGCTCACAGCGGCCCTCAATCCGAGAAAAAGGCCCCGAGTTAAGGGGGACGATCCGGGCCAAAATGGATGGTTCCTTGTGCGTCGGAAAGGGCCTCTCAGACTATGGGTGGGTGCCATTCGGGGTTGGCTCTTTGCGTTATTCATACGAGTGTAACGCGGGCATGCATTCGTGTTGAATTGAGTGCTGGTGGTGTGCGGTCCACAACGCTCCTGCTAGTTTTGTGGCGTACAGATATTAAAACGGCAATTGAAAGAGTTCTGGGCGCTTTTCAATCAGAAGCGATGGAAGCGTCAGGGTGATGCCCCCTTTTTGCAGCAGGCCTCAAGTGTTTGTCTTTGAGCGTCAGAGCTACTATAGTCTAGCAGGATGTGGCCTATGGCTATTGTGGTGTTCAGGTGTCGCAATGAGGTGTTGCATATTGGTCATATTCTAGTTGAGGCTCTGTCATACTCTAGTTGAGGCTCTGCCATACTCTAGTTGAGGATCTGTCATACTCTAGTTGAGGCTCTGTCATAATCTAGTTGAGGCTCTGTCATACTCTAGTTGAGGCTCTGCTCTGCATACCGTTGAGGCTGTACAACCAGTTCTAAGTCTAGTGAGGAAGACTTCCTTTTGCCGGTGAAATTAGTTTGCTGTGTTTGATGTGCCTACCGTTGGTTTGATATGGTTGTGTTTGGATTTGTGTTGTGTAGAGTTGCATTGTGTGTATGTGTTCTGGTGATGCTGACGTATGTGACGTTGTAGGAGTGTTTTAGGAGTGTAATAGGAGTGTTTTAAAAATGTCGACGCACCCTAAAGTACAAATCCATCGTAGGAGTGTTTTGCAGTCGTCTACCTAATATTCTACACTGGGGTAAGTGCTCAATACTAGGGCTTGCTTTGCGAATCTATCTGCTTCTTCATTATCTGGGATTTTCGCGTGGCCCGGAATGCAGATGAAGTCTCCCTTTCCCATCCCGGTATACATTCCTGTTCCCTTGTCTATCCATAATCCATACTTCCATAGTCCCCTTCCCCGGTCCCCTTCCGGGGACCGGGGAAGGGACCGGCCGGTGGTCCGGTTGTTGGTTCGAAGAGGGCTAATTATCCCGGCGGCGATGATGGCCACCCAGTTTGGCTGGCCGGCCACCGGGCCGACCGCCTCTCCTGCCGCCTGTACGGTCGGTCCGGCCCGCGGGTGGTCCTGGATCAGCTCGTAACTGCCGCCTGTACGGTCGGTACTGAACCGGCTCGTGACTACCGCCCACGTCTTGCTGTCGATCTGATGCACTGCTACTGCCCGCCATGGTCGGTATGGTCTGGTCCGATTTTGCCAGATCAGATCCGGTCCGGTTCGGTCCGATTCTGTCCTGTCCTGTCCTGTCCTGTTTTGTCTGGCCGTGTCCGGACCGGTCCTGTACTGTATGATCAGGTCTTCCTGATCTGGTTCGATCCGGTCCTGTCATGTCTTGTCTGGCCCTGTTCGGACCGGTCCTGTCCTGTATGATCAGGTCAGGTCTGGACTGGTCTGGTCGGATCTGGTCCGGCCTGGTCCGATACGGTCCTGTCCTGTTCTGTTCTGTCCTGTCCTGTCCTAGCTAGTCCTGTCCAGACAGATCATGTCCGGAATGGTCAGGTCTGGTCTGATCTTGTCAAGTCAGGTCAGGTCTGGTCAGGTCAGATCAGGTCTGGCCTGGCCTGGTCAGGTCAGATCCGGACTCGTCAGCCTGGTCTGGCGTCGACGTGACTGCGCGGGCACCCTGCCGGCAACTTGTGCCGCATATCAGGCGACAGTGGCGCGAATACACGGTGCCGCTGTGATGCCTCGTGTCTCGTGCCGAGGAAGCTCGGCTCTCGCACGGAAGCCATGGCGTTACGGATCAATTGCGTCTGTGACGATGGAGGCATGCAGGTGACATCAGCCGGCCAGACATGCGGCCAATCAACGATCACACGTGGCGCGACACCAGGCACCGAACAGCCCCACCTAGGTCACACGTGGCGCGACACCAGGCACCATACACCGACGGTCCCGCCTAGGTCACACGTGGCGCGACACCAGACACCTGCAACCGACAGCCCCACCTTGGTCACACGTGACGCGACACACGACACCGAACAGCCCCACCTTGGTCACACGTGACGCGACACCAGGCACCTGTCACCGACGGCCCCACCAAGGTCACACGTGGCGCGACACCAGACACCTGTCACCGACAGCCCTACCTAGGTCACACGTGGCGCGACACCAGGCACCGAACAGCCCCACCTAGGTCACACGTGGCGCGACACCAGGCACCCGACACCGAACAGCCCCACCTAGGTCACACGTGGTGCGACACCAGGCACCGAACAGCCCCACCTAGGTCACACGTGGCGCGACACCAGGCACCCGGCACCGAACAGCCCCACCTAGGTCACACGTGACGCGACACCAGGCACCTGTCACCGACAGCCCTACCTAGGTCACACGTGGCGCGACACCAGGCACCCGACACCGAACAGCCCCACCTAGGTCACACGTGGCGCGACACCAGGCACCGAACAGCCCCACCTAGGTCACACGTGGCGCGACACCAGGCACCTGTCACCGACAGCCCCACCTAGGTCACACGTGGCGCGACACCAGGCACCGAACAGCCCCACCTAGGTCACACGTGGCGCGACACCAGGCACCTGTCACCGACGGCCCCACCTAGGTCACACGTGGCGCGACACCAGGCACCCGACACCGAACAGCCCCACCTAGGTCCCACGTGGCGCGACACTAGGCACCGAACAGCCCCACCTAGGTCACACGTGGCGCGACACCCGACACCGAACATCCCAAGGTCACACGTGGCGCGACACTCGACACCAAACACCCCACCTGGTCACACGTGACGCGACACCAGGAACCTGTCACCGACGGCCCCACCTAGGTCACACGTGGCGCGACACGACACCGAACAGCCCCACCTAGGTCACACGTGACGCGACACCAGGCACCTGTCACCGACAGCCCCACCTAGGTCACACGGGGCGCGACACCTGTGTCGAGTGTCGCGCCACGTGTGACCTAGGTGGGGATGTTCGGTGTCGGGTGTCGCGCCACGTGTGACCTAGGTGGGGCTGTTCGGTGTCGAGTGTCGCGCCACGTGTGACCTAGGTGGGGCTGTTCGGTGTCGGGTGTCGCGCCACGTGTGACCTAGGTGGGGCCGTCGGTGACAGGTGTCGAGTGTCGCGCCACTCTATCCCTTTACCTGAAATGACGCTTGAACATGTTCGTGTATCACGACCGCTTATGGTGAACATGAGCATACTTATAGCGAGATACTGTTAGAAACGAGGAATCGAGCCATCAGCACACATCAAGTAGCACGATGTCGATCCTTTTTGAGAAGGATGTCGATTGAGTGTTCATTAAGTGGTGTATTCCACCCTATTTCACGAATAACTTATCAATGCAATGCAGTCTCAAACAGGGTCGGATACAGGAATTTGCAGGTAGTGTGTGGCTGAGTTGTGGAGCTGGTGGTGGCACTAACTTGCCTTTCTGGGAAGCAGGGACCAGGTGGGGGGGGGGGGCACTCCGACCTCCCGGACGGGTGGCACTTCAACAGTAGGGGGTGGCAAGGGGGCTAGAGGGGTAGCATTCCAGCAGATGAGGTGGCGTTCCCCTTTGGGCCTGGGAGGGGGGGGGGGAATTCAGCCTACTTGGATCCGATACTGTCTCTCCCCTCCAATATCTATTTCAGCCTCATTCAGCTCTGAATCTGCCCCCTTCCAACAAAGCAGAAAAACCTTAGAATGCACTCACCCTACCTCGAGCATATGCTTTCCTTCGAACAGCACACTCAGATATGCCACTAATATACCACCAATGTAGATTGAGATATTAATCATCTACATTGTACCACCCATTTGTGCAATGTGGGATGAAGTGGTTGAAGGCTAACTCCACTCAAGGCAGTACATATAGAACTTCCGCTGTACTGTATGCACGTATATGGCCGAATGCAAGGCTATGAAAACAATGGAATGTAAACAAAATTCAGTGCACCGATGTTTTGCGCTTTTGTGACAAATCATAGTGCCACAGGACGCAATGCACACTTCACAATGTATTATTTTTATATTTAACCTTCAAGGCAGGGAGCCTATTATACTGGAAAGAACTTGGAACAAAATAAAGAACGCCATGAAAAAGAACTATGATCAAATATTTTCACTACAAGGGAGAATTATGGCATCCAGGTTGTTACCTGTGCCAAAGGAAAAAGCCAGTGAGCTATCGACAAATGGCGAATGAAAAACACCATAATTTTCACTTAAATGTGCACATGTCGAGTATTTTGTGTGCTCAAATCAGAAAATGAATCTGAAAAATTTGATTCTTGTGCACTTATAGTACTCCCTTGCCATATCACCAAGGAGTCGGTCTCCATTTGCAGCATACTTTCTAAGCATCCACGTCAGGAGCACTTGCATTGTAAACAAAAATATGGCACGTAAGGAAGACGGTCGGAAGTATTTTTGTGCTAATTTTCACACACTAAAATGAACGGAGAGTTGGAAAATCCCAATTGTTGTGCGATTTATTCGTAGCACTTACATGGATTTTGCATCCTTTAGACTGGCCGAAAAAGCCCACGGATGAACATACGAATAATTACTTGTACCGCACGCGGCAGAGCGTTATTGTCCTTTTATAATGTGTAGAAAATAATGAGACGTTCAAATATTTGCTTTGATCTTCGATTTATCCATCATACTCACCAGTATTCATCCACAAATTCACCTGTATTTTCGTATGTTTTCCATCCTCCTGGAATGTGCCCGCCTAATCAAGGCCGTATAATAAGGTATAGTCACTAGATGATTTGAACGCTTCGGACTGATTGATCGTGACGTCACCAGTTCGATGTAGCCCGATTCATATGCTGTATAGGGAGCTGCTGCGATTTCCGAAAAACCATATATCAGATTCTATTGCGTCAATTCGGATGATTCCGGCACCGAAAGAAGAATCGCTTCCGTTTCTTTCACCAATCTGTCCACCACTTGTGCTCTAGCGATCCAAACTATCGTGGTATATAGCGTCACAATTTTATTGCACACTGCCCAACCCGCATGCCAAACTTCGGCGAAGGGTACGCCTAGCCGTGTGGCGCAAAGGTGACTGTTCACACCTAGCGTAATCTCGGCGCACTGTCGGAATCGACGCAAAGCTAGCGGACAGTTAGCATGGGGTCTAATGAGTCTGCCGATTCTGCCATTGCGCCGGCCTTGCGTCAGCTGTCGGCCGAGTCCTACAAAACGCTGGCGATTTCCGAGCGGACAAAGTTGGGTTTTCTCAACTATTTCCGCTCGGCGCACCAGCGGCCTTGACGCAAGGTCGACAGACTGCTCGGGATAAACTGCGGTCGCCATATTTGCTGATCTTCGATTATATATTTGCTGCTATGTTTGCTATATCTGCTATATTTGCTGATCTTCACTGGTCTGTCGAAGCGTTGAAATTACGCCCAGTGCGTTGGGATTACGCCTAGTCCGTCATTGCGCTGGCTTTTTTGCGTCGAGATTAGGCCAGGTGCGAACCGCTAGGTTTTTGTAAAGGGCATTGGGTTTCGTATTAGTACCCAGGTGTGAACCGGGGGGCGGTCAAGTTGTTCCGGGCCTGTGACGTAGCCAAGGCGATACTCGGCAGCACTTTGCGTGTATCCCAAGCCCAAATAGCCAATATTTGCCACGGCTTTACGCAGACAATTTTAATTATATATTGGAAAATTTGACACCATGCAAATGCCTGAAGAATTCTACACACGAATCCGGATCGCTTTTACTTGCATCGCCTCGAAAAAGTATGTTTCCTTGCCGGTAAAGAGGGCACTACACAAAATTGGCCGGCCGACTCCCGGAGGGCGGGGCCTAGAGTCGTTGCCATGACGACAGGCTGGCCCTCAAGGCCAGTCGTGCGCCGAGTCTCGACAGAAAAGGAAGCTGCTGTTAAATGAAATTGCCAGGAATCTGCTAGATTTGGAATATTCTACTATACGATTCTATAATCTGCCAGATGTCCGCCACATTCTAGTAGAATATCGTATATTCTAGCTGTGACGTCACCAAAGCACAGTATATACTAGATCTGAGAATATACTAAACTTGGGTGTACCCGTTCTTTAATATACTCTGATGTGAACAGTCCTTAATGATGAAATTTTTCATCCCATGTTCTTGATAAACAATGTTTGCTAATATTTGCAGTATTTGTGAAATTTATTCATGTAAGGTTAAGATAAAAAAAGAAACAATTCTAACTTTATTTCTCCATTTACATCGGAAGAGAAACTTATATTAATATCGGAACATTTTATCAATTATATTTGTATTCAGAATACATGCCTACAATTATGACGCACATAAGACTTCGAAAAACAAAGCTGAGCCCTCGTAAGTCGCTCCATAGAATCGAGGTTTGGGCATTTCTGTATTTATTAATGCAGATTTGTATACCTGCATTCTTTGCCTGTATTCAGTGTGGTGAGGTACTACCCAGTCATGAGGTTTAACGCTGTTAAGCGGTTCAGCTTAGGGGTGACAAAATTCAAAATTCAAATCCCAAAATTAAAAAAACACCTTTTATGACAAAAATACCAAAAATACCTGATTTGTATGGCTTAGGATGCAACCTCGAGTTTAAAACAATATTTTCCTTCAAATAAAATGTTCCCTGTTTTTCTGAAGAGCATGAATAAAGGATAATTTTAGTTCAAATCAGGCTATCTAGGCTGGTGATGCCCCCCACCCCCTTGCCCAAAATCCACCCTGCATTAGCTGACAATTACTTGGTTGGTTGGTTGTTGGTTTTACGACACATCGACCATTGAGTCATATAGCATCACCAATCTCACGCTGATTGGTTGCGGGCAAAGAGTAGAGACCGGTGAGACTCGAGCCCACAATCTTTTGATTGTGAGACGAGCATCTTACCCCTAGACCACTCGTCCCCCTGACAATTACTTGGGTTTGGCCAATGTCATGATTCAGCCCTTAAGGGTGTCAGCTCAGCAGAATTTTTGGTTATGCTACAGCTTCACCTGTTTTTTTTTTTAAAAGATGCATGGTATGAGTATGTATTTCATGGATTCATGCATATTCATAGATTGCTGCACTTATGTTCATCATGCTATATAATCCTCTGCATTGTGAGGATACACTGTGAACTTCATGCCTAGCTTCATGAAGCTAGACACATCTAGTTCATTGTACAATAATTTTCAGCCTGCCAGGAACATCTTCACTACAAGTCCATAAGGTTGTGTGATGATATGCATTTGTCTCAAAGCTCATTCTATATCCACCTGAGATTGAGACTATTGACACCTGCTGGAAAAACAAAAGACAAGGATGAAAACATTGCAAACGTGCACTTTAGTTCCATCACAACAACAACCATCTGTGTTTGTAATATGTTTATGAAAAGATGAAAGTCATCACCAAGGATGAAAACCTAAAACTTTCATTAACTGTGATTCTCCATGCAAATTGGTGATTTTTTCACTGACTCAACGTGCCTATTTTCAGGGTTCATTGAACAAAATATAGTTATTACAAGTGATGTGATGTAATGAGGAATAGGCTAAGTTTAGGTTGCAAAATTTGTGTTTAAAAATCCCATAGTTTGGATATTATTATGCTTGATATTATTTATAAGACAAGTTTTACACATGCTTGGCCTCCATAAAGCATACATATTGGTTTAGATTATGTTATTTAAGATTTTGAAGTTTGAAAATCATTAAAAAAATGCAAAAAAAAGTAATTTGCTTTTCCTAAACAGCAGGTTTTATTTGGTTTGGTTTTGTTAGTTTTTTTTTGTAGTTAGGTAAATTCATTAAAAGGCCCTTACTCATCCAAGTGGGGCTGTGCTTAGGCTAAGTATGGTTTTATCATGAATTCCTTGCTCTTATACCTCACACTCCTACTAAGGATTCCCAGCATTCTGATTGCCCTGTTTCTAGCTGATATATATTGTTTGTTTTTCTGCTTTGAGGTAATTTGAAACTAACCCACCTAAGTCTCTGTCTTCTGCTAACATCTTCACTACCTTTCATTGTATATCTGGATGTTTCACCTCCATGCCCTAGATGCATAACCTTAAACTTTTCATAGCTGAAAGACATCTGGCATTGATCAACCTCTTTTTAAGTTCTCCAAGTCAAATTGAATAATACTAGATTGATCACTGCCATTAGCCACTCCTGCCAGCTTGATGTCATCAGCAAATTTTAACACCCTATTCATCAGCCCTACCTCAATGTTATTCACAAAGATGATAAAGAGAAGTGGTCCTGAAAAAGAGCCATGTGGCACTCCACTCAGAACATCCTTCCATTCAGATTTGTATCCAGTTTACACTACCCTTTCTTTCCATTCCCTTAACCATGCTTCAATCCAGCCTATAACTTTTCCATCAATACTACGTTGCTCTAGTTGATGAATTAGACAACTGTGTGAACTTCAACAACAGCTTTGCTAAAGTCCAAGTCTAGGACATCCATCCTGCTTCAATTGTATGCTTCTTTAGTCACATACTCCATTAATTCCAATAGGTTAGCTAAGCAAGATCTTCAAGATAAAATCCATGTTAAGTTTCCATGAAGAAGTTGTGCCTATCCAGATGATTCTGAACATACTGTTTAACCAGCTTTTATATTACCCTGCAAACTATTGAGGTCAGGCTGACTGGCCTGTGGTTTCCTACGCACTTCATACTTCCATTTTTGAAAATTGGTACTACCTTTGCATTTCTCCAATCTTCAGGTACTTAAGTATACTCCATATATTTCCTGAAAATGATACCTAGGTAACTGCTAAAGCTTTAGCACACTACTAAGATCCTAGCTATCATCTGGTCCAGAAGCTTTATTAGGTTTTATATTCTGCTAATTCTTTGTTTGGATATATTAGTTTGACGATGGTGGCTGGCCATATCCTTTCCAGATATTGGCCCCCAAAATAACAATTGATGGTTTTGCCTCACTTCTATTGTTGCCTGGGGCACTTGCAAATTTAATGATTGGTAATGTTTGTTGTGTCAGGGACCCTGTGGCATGTTTGACATTATTCCAGGTCAAGCATGGGTTATATGTCATTGCCATTCACACCCATGTTTCACTTTGCATCAGGCTGCTGTTCATAATCTTCTTTTATCTTAGGGGAGACTGGAACTGACAATACACACCATTGCCATCACATTGTGTAGCTGTAGTTTGCTTCATTGTATGTTCATCTCATCATGCTAGATGATGGCATCCCAGTGTTAAAATAATGGTTTTTTGTTAGGTATGGGATGTCGAAACGAGTACAATAGTATGTCAAAATTTGTCATGGAATTAGTGTCATTTAAAATACTTATGTTCTTCCAGCTCACATTAAAGCCAATAATGTACTTATGACTGTACGTTTTTCTTTGTTTTGAGATGCCTAATATAGGCAATATTTGGATTAGCAAGAAAAATACCTATGCTATAGAAGGTAAATTTTTCCTAAGAGATGTTGAAAATTTACATTGGCACAGAAAATAAGTGGTCTCATCTTCTTAGTCACCTTCATCAACATGGTATTCAAGATAAAAATTCCCAAAAATCAAAAAAAAACTTAAGACAAATTTACGCTATAAACGGGTATTGTTTCTAGATAACATCATAGGTAATCCCTTTACCTGAAACTGCACTTGGACATGTTCATGTATCAAGGTCCCCTATGGTAAGCATGACTATACTTATAGTGAGATACTGTTAGAAATGAGGAATTGAGCCATAAGTATGCATCAAGAAACATGATGCTCATCTTTCATTGAGGAGGATGTTGATTGAATTTTAATTAAGTGGTGTATTCCACCCGTTTTCACAAATAATTTATCACTGCGGCACCAATAATTGGGATTGTGCTTGTAGGTGGCATGTTCACATGAAGCAACAGGTAAAACTATCATATCGTTTGACGTCTGGTGTGATGTCTGGAGGAACCTGATGTTTTTCAGCACACTTCAGGGGGGACGATGGTCTTGGGGTAAGATACTCGTCTCACACTCGAAAGATTGTGGGTTCGAGTCTCATCTGTCGCTACTCTTCGCCCGCGACCAATCGGCGTGAGAGATTGGCGACGCTATATGACTCAACAGTCGACGTGTCGTAAAACCAATAACCAACCAATCAGCACACTTCAGGTGAACATGACGTAATCGACCGACAGCACTGTCCGAACGTCGACCGCCATGGACGCCAACTCGGTGCTGGACCACCCGTGCTACGCCGACATGGTGGCCGCCCTGGACGCGTCGGGCGGCTGGCGCGCGCTGGCCACTCTGGACGACTACGGCGTCGCCGTGCTGCCGCAGGAGTCGGCGGCCGCCGCCGCCGACTGCCGCTCGCCCGCCGACTTCGTGCTGCGCCAGCTGTTCGACCAGTTCGGCGAGCAGTTCTCGGCCGACGAGACGGCGGCGCTGCTGCGCCACGTGGGCCAGCCGGCCGCCGCCGAGCTGCTGCTGCCGCCGGAGTCGCTGCGCCTGCGGCCGCTGGCCGACACGAACGGCGCGCGCGTGTGGGCGCAGCTCGGCGGCCGGCTGACGCTGCTGTGCGAGGCGACGGCGCGGCCGCCGCCCGCGCTGTTCGTGTGGCGCCGCGACGGCGAGCAGCTGGCCGACCAGAGCGGCGCGCGGCTGCGGCTGCAGCCGTTCTCGGCCCCGCTGGCCGGGGTGTACTCGTGCGCCGTGCAGGCGGCCGACGGTCGGCTGGTGGAGGCCGGCAGCGTGCTGGTGCAGCCCTGGCAGTCGCCGCCGCGGTTCGTCCTGTGGCGCGTCAGCGGCGGCGACGCGAGCGAGGCGGATCAAGGACACGTGGTGAGAGAGAGCTTGGCGCACTGGTTCTGCTTGGTGGTTGCGATGTTGCTTTGCTTTTTGTGGTTTGTTCGAAATATGCTGGGAATTGGCGGGTATGTGCGCTGAAAGGCTATCACTTGGCCAGGTAGGTTTCTTTTGCGTTGACGCTGTTGCATGATCTGTGTTCAGTTGGGAGCATCTTTGGCTGATACTCCATTTTTCCTGCTCGGCCTTTAAACACTTAGGTTAAAATGTGATTTTTGGGTGGCTCTGGAATACATTCTGACCAGACATGTTCGGAAACATCGGAAACATCTGTTTTCTATTTCTTCCTTCTTTCCAGCCGATAAAAACAGGAGGGAAAGTCCGGCCTGCCTCTCGACAAAAAATACGCGAAGAAGCGTGGGTCTCTTATTCATTTCGCAGTGAGGATTTACTCATTGACAAAGCTGTGTTGTGGGATGTGCCTCAACACATTCCGTCCCATATCCCGAGTTTCCACTTCCGCCACCTGCGGCGAATACGACGCGATATGCTGGCTTCGTGGAGGCGGCATGGAACATGTGGTGGCCCGTGTTGAGCAGTCTCTACAGCACTACAGTCTCTACACATGATTCTCATGTGGCAGGTGGTGGTGTGTGCTGAGTGGTCTCCGGAGCTGTGTGACAGGTGGTGGTTTGTGGTGACTGGTCTCTGGAGCTGGTGGTCCCCATGTGGCACATGGTGACCTGCCCATGGAGCTGA
The DNA here is from genome assembly GCA_034440615.1 of Ashinkailepas kermadecensis. Classification (NCBI taxonomy): domain Eukaryota; kingdom Metazoa; phylum Arthropoda; class Thecostraca; family Neolepadidae; genus Ashinkailepas; species Ashinkailepas kermadecensis. The sequence goes on from JAOTOM010004837.1 coordinate 405,262, forward strand.
TGGTCCCCATGAGACAGGTGGTGGTGTGTTGTGAATGGTCTCTGGAGCTGATGGTCCCCATGCGACAGGTGGTGATGTGTGGTGAGTGGTCTCTGGAGCTGATGGTCCCCACAAGACAGGTGGTGGTTTGTGGTGACTGGTCTCTGGAGTTGATGGTCCCCATGTGACATGTGGTGGTGACTGGTCTCTGGAGCTGATGGTCCCCATGTGGCAGGTGGTGGTGTGTGGTGACTGGTCTGGAGCTGACGGTCCCCATGTGACAGGTTGTGGTGTGTGGTGAGTGGTCTCTGGAGCTGATGGTCCCCATGTGGCAGGTGGTGGTGCGTGGTGACTGGTCTGGAGCTGATGGTCCCCATGTGGCAGGTGGTGGTGTGTGGTGAGTGGTCTCTGGAGCTGATGGTCCCCATGTAGCAGGTGGTGGTGTGTGCTGAGTGGTCTCTGGAGCTGATGGTCTCCACGTGACAGGAAGTGACACGTCGTGACTGTCTCTGGAGCTGATGGTCCCCATGTGACAGGAGGTTGCATGTGGTGACTGGTCTCTGCAGCTGATGGTCTCCATGTCACCAGGTGGTGGTGTGTGGTGAGTGGTCTCTGGAGCTGATGGTCCCCATGTGGCAGGTGGTGGTGTGTGCTGAGTGGTCTCTGGAGCTGATGGTCTCCACGTGACAGGAAGTGACACGTCGTGACTGTCTCTGGAGCTGATGGTCCCCATGTGACAGGTGGTTGCACGTGGTGACTGGTCTCTGCAGCTGATGGTCCCCATGTCACAGGTGGTGATGTGTGGTGAGTGGTCTCTGCAGCTGATGGTCCCCATGTGGCAGGTGGTGGTGTGTGGTGACTGGTCTCTGGAGCTGATGGTCCCCATGTGACAGGTGGTTGCACGTGGTGACTGGTCTCTGCAGCTGATGGTCTCCATGTGACAGGTGGTGGTGTGGTGAGTGGTCTCTGGAGCTGATGGTCCCCATGTGACAGGTGGTTGCACGTGGTGACTGGTCTCTGGAGCTGATGGTCCCCATGTGGCAGGTGGTGGTGCGTGGTGACTGGTCTGGAGCTGATGGTCCCCATGTGGCAGGTGGTGGTGTGTGGTGAGTGGTCTCTGGAGCTGATGGTCCCCATGTCATGTAGCAGGTGGTGATGTGTGGTGACTGGTCTCTGCAGCTGATGGTCCCCATGTGACAGGTGGTTGCACGTGGTGACTGGTCTCTGCAGCTGATGGTCTCCACGTGACAGGAAGTGACACGTCGTGACTGTCTCTGGAGCTGATGGTCCCCATGTGACAGGTGGTTGCACATGGTGACTGGTCTCTGCAGCTGATGGTCTCCATGTAGCAGGTGGTTGCACGTGGTGACTGGTCTCTGCAGCTGATGGTCTCCATGTGACAGGTGGTGGCACGCGGTGACTGGTCTCTGCAGCTGATGGTCTCCATGTGAGCAGGTGGTTGCACGTGGTGACTGGTCTCTGCAGCTGATGGTCTCCATGTGACAGGTGGTTGCACGTGGTGACTGGTCTCTGCAGCTGATGGTCTCCATGTAGCAGGTGGTGGCACGCGGTGACCGGCCCCTGGAGCTGATAGTTGAGTGGGAGGCGTGGCCGCTGCCGACTCTCCGCTGGGAGCGAGACGGTCAGGAGCTGAAGGGCGATTCGGGGCCGTGCCTGGTCGTGCCGCCCGGCCCCGGCCTGGACGACGCCAGCTATGTCTGCATCGCCAGCAACACCGTCGGTGAGGTAGGTGACGGTGTGTCATGTTTTCATGAGGTCTTCTGTTTCGTTTATGCTTCGCTTGATCCACTATTAACTTGTGTTATGTTTCTATGAGGTATTCTGCTTCGTGTGTGTTAATAGCGGATGCTTGATCCACTATCAACTTGTGTTATATGGTTTTGTTAGGTCGAGTCATTGGCCGCGAGTGAAATTCCGCACTCATTGAGTTGCACATGTTTCTGTTCGTGTGTGTTGTTTCGCTGATGGTACAATGCAATTGACGCGATTGAAGGGCTAATGACTCTGAAACCTCCAAGTCCATAGCGTACGTAGCTCCGTCTGAAGGTGCGGTTTAACTGATGTTGGTGGCGGCGCTGTAATAATTGAATTCTGATGGATTTGAGTCTCCCATGATCATTCCATGGTCATATGGTCATCATGGGGACGAGTGGTCTAGGGGTAAGATGCTCGTTTCACAATCGAAAGGTTGTGGGTTCGAGTCTCACCTGTCGCTACTCTTCGCCCGCGACCAATCGGCGTGAGAGATTGGCGACGCTACATGACTCAACGGTCGACGTGTCGTAAAACCAATAACCAACCATATGGTCATCATGGTCAGTGCGCGCTGCAGCACCAGGGTTAAAATAATGGTTTTTCGTTAGGTGTGAGATGTCGTAACGAGCACAGTAGGATGTCAAAATTTGCCATGGAATTAGTGTCCTTTAAAATGATTTTGATGTCATTCAGACTCAAATTTGAGCCAATGGTTTAGGTACCTTGATATAAAGGCTGCACCTTTATCATTTGTTTTGAGATTCATAATTTGGGTAATAATGCCTATGCTGTAAACTGGTATTGTATGCCATATCACTTTATAGGTATTCTCTTTACCTGAAATTGCATTGCGAAATGTTTGTGTATCACCATTCGTTATCGAGAGCATGAACTTGATACTTAAAAGCGAGATAGTGCTAGAAAGGAAACACGAAGACTTCATAAGCACGCATCAAGGAGCAGGATGTCGATACTTGTTGGAGAAGGATGTCGATTGAGTGTTTAGAAAGTGGCATGTTCCACCCTATTTCACGAGTAATTTATAATTGTACAGCACCGGGTCTTCCATGCGGTATTGCAAGGTTGTTGCCGTACAAGTAGCTGACTGTAAGTTGTAGTTGTAAATTGTAAATTGACTGAATTGTATTCGATTGAATTCGAGACGCTATCAGATTGTTTCCGGTGCTGGACGCCGTTGATACAGGATGCCTGTTACGTTCCCACCACAGCATTATCTGGTCTCGACTGATCTCGCGGGCACGCCGGCATGACCACGCAGTCGACTCGCCCGAAAACCACGATAGTCATCAGCCAATCAATATCGCCCGCTTGCCCGCTTTTCCCCCGCTTCCCCGGCCGATTTCGCCCGCTTGCTCGGCCGATTTCGCCAGCTTTCGCTGGCTGATTTGGCCCGCTTTCCCCCCTTGCCCTGCCGATTTTGTCAGCTTCCGGTGGCTGACGGCGCCCCACCTGCGGCGCAGGTGCGCTCCGTGTCGTTCCGCGTGACGGCGGATCGGCGGCCAGAGGTGCTGACACACCCGAAGGCGGCGCAGCACCGCCAGGTGGCCGGACGTGGGATGACGCTCACCAGCAGCGCCTTCTGCCGGCGCCCAATGCAGGTACGGCCTCGACCCGGCAGCCGCCAGGTACGGCCTCGGCCCGGCAGCCGCCAGGTACGGCCTCGGCCCGGCAGCCGCCAGGTACGGCCTCGGCCCGGCAGCCGCCAGGTACGGCCTCGACCCGGCAGCCGCCAGGTACGGCCTCGACCCGGCAGCCGCCAGGTACCGCCTCGACCCGGCAGCCGCCAGGTACGGCCTCGGCTCGGCAGCCGCCAGGTACGGCCTCGGCTCGGCAGCCGCCAGGTACGGCCTCGGCCCGGCAGCCGCCAGGTACGGCCTCGGCCCGGCAGCCGCCAGGTACGGCCTCGGCCCGGCAGCCGCCAGGTACGGCCTCGGCCCGGCAGCCGCCAGGTACGGCCTCGGCCCGGCAGCCGCCAGGTACGGCCTCGGCCCGGCAGCCGCCAGGTACGGCCTCGGCCCGGCAGCCGCCAGGTACGGCCTCGGCCCGGCAGCCGCCAGGTACGGCCTCGGCCCGGCAGCCGCCAGGTACGGCCTCGGCCCGGCAGCCGCCAGGTACGGCCTCGGCCCGGCAGCCGCCAGGTACGGCCTCGGCCCGGCAGCCGCCAGGTACGGCCTCGGCCCGGCAGCCGCCAGGTACGGCCTCGACCCGGCAGCCGCCAGGTACGGCCTCGGCCCGGCAGCCGCCAGGTACGGCCTCGGCCCGGCAGCCGCCAGGTACGGCCTCGGCCCGGCAGCCGCCAGGTACGGCCTCGGCCCGGCAGCCGCCAGGTACGGCCTCGGCCCGGCAGCCGCCAGGTACGGCCTCGGCCCGGCAGCCGCCAGGTACGGCCTCGGCCCGGCAGCCGCCAGGTACGGCCTCGGCCCGGCAGCCGCCAGGTACGGCCTCGGCCCGGCAGCCGCCAGGTACGGCCTCGGCCCGGCAGCCGCCAGGTACGGCCTCGGCCCGGCAGCCGCCAGGTACGGCCTCGGCCCGGCAGCCGCCAGGTACGGCCTCGGCCCGGCAGCCGCCAGGTACGGCCTCGGCCCGGCAGCCGCCAGGTACGGCCTCGGCCCGGCAGCCGCCAGGTACGGCCTCGGCCCGGCAGCCGCCAGGTACGGCCTCGGCCCGGCAGCCGCCAGGTACGGCCTCGGCCCGGCAGCCGCCAGGTACGGCCTCGGCCCGGCAGCCGCGGTACGGCCTCGGCCCGGCAGCCGCCAGGTACGGCCTCGGCCCGGCAGCCGCCAGGTACGGCCTCGGCCCGGCAGCCGCCAGGTACGGCCTCGGCCCGGCAGCCGCCAGGTACGGCCTCGGCCCGGCAGCCGCCAGGTACGGCCTCGGCCCGGCAGCCGCCAGGTACGGCCTCGGCCCGCAGGCCTCGGCCCGGCAGCCGCCAGGTACGGCCTCGCCCGGCCCGGCAGCCGCCAGGTACGGCCTCGGCCCGGCAGCCGCCAGGTACGGCCTCGGCCCGGCAGCCGCCAGGGGCTCGGCAGGCAACCGCAGTCCCACCGAGGCCAGCCTTCTGCACTGACCGAGGTAGCCTCTGACTGGACCCCCCAGCGCGATGGGTCATGGGTCCAGTCAGGCTCGTACTGACGGCTTAATGTCAGGGACCAGAATATCCGGTGACAGATCTCATCTAACCTGATATCTGTCGGGATTCGTTACCCTTTAAACAAAATAGTCCAAATTCTCGCTCTGGTGGCTTTATTGCTGTATGGCCTTTTTGCTAAACAGAGCTTATCGCGTGAACCTTGACCCTACCACCCAATCCGTGAATTCCAGTTTAAGAATGTTGACCGAGAACGTGTCAGTGCACCGATACGACCACCCCGGTAGCTCATCCCTGGCTTTATCGGGTCAGTTGCTAACTCGCCCTCCCAGCCAGGGACTAAATGCGTGGGCGTGAAGCGACTCGTGTCGCCAGGACAGGGGAGACCAGTGCGGGCCAGTGCTCCAACCGATTGAGCTACCGAGGAAGCCTCTGTCTCATTCAACAGCTACACCCTGTTTGTCTTTGTTTGATATCACATAATCTCTCCTTACCTCACAGGGCATTGCCGATCTAGTTGTGTAACCTTACTTTTTCTTCAAAGCTCAGTGATCTGGACTGATCTAGTATGACCTAATCTAAATTCATCTAGTATGCTCTCAACTGACCCATGTGAGCTGACCTGTTCTGACCTGACATAATTGTATGTGATCTGGTGGCGCACATCTGACTTGACCTGACTCACTTGATATGGTGCTGCATATCTGACTGGACTTTAGGTAATCTGGCAACACATAGACATGAGATGATACGCTTCTGCATATCTGACTTGATCTAGCAGGTGAAATGGTGGCGTATGGCTGATCCGACCGCATATAATGTAATCTGATCTTGTTCCTCTGATCGGAAATGATCTCAGGTAGCTTGTCAGTGCAAATCTAACCTGACTTGACTTCTCGTGATTTGGCATCATTTCTAGTGATTTGGCATCTGGACGCCTCATTTTATTTGGCATCGTGACTGACCGGGCTTGGCCCCATCTCATCTGACCTCGGGTGATGCGGCGGCGCACCTCTGACCTGACCTGACCTGGACTGGCCTACCTCAGGTGATTTGGCGTCGTACCTGTGACGACGGTGACTTCCTGGTGCCAGAGGCGAACGTCCACACAGAGCGAGACCGGTCGGGGGTGGTGAGATCGGAGCTGCGGCTGATCCCGACCGTGGCCGAGGTCAGGTCACAGTGTCGGGTCACCTGTGAGTTCGTCACCGACGGCGACTATGTCAACAGGTGAGTTTCGGCCGAATTCTGAAGGCACGAAAACGCCCATGCGCCTGCACACCTCGACCCAGTCTGCGTATTGCAGGCTCGTGTTGGCGACTTCGTTTCCATTGTGTGCGAGGTGCTGCGATGCGTATTTGTACCTGCACGTGCGACTTGTATCCCCGGCTTATAGCACCTGCCTCCGGTTTGACACAACGCTCAGCACCGTTCCTGCATTGTTGCAGCCGGCTTGAATAGACGCTTGCTTCTGGGGTGGGTGAGATGTCACGGACCATGTGTCGGCTGGGCCGTGAACAGCGCGCCCGATAGTGTGTTGTGCAAGTGCCGTGTTTCGCCTGGCAGTCGGCCCGCTCTCGCCATCGGGCCTGTCGACTTGTAAACGGCCGGGCAGGTGACGAGTTGCGACCGGAGGCCGATTTGCTGTCGGATAGGAGGCGAGTGATGAGTTTGGTGTTCGTCACGGGAGTTGTGTGAATTTGGGGAGACCGTGATCGCGTTAAACACCCAATGGCATGCCGGTGCTGGGGCTCCGATGATGTTGGGCACTGGTGTCATTCACTGTCGGCCAGCCACTAACCCATCGACGTTGTCAGCCAAAGTAAATTCGTTCGCTTTTCATACGGCGATGGATGTTGAAGTACTGTGGGTGTAGCACCGGCGCGGGCTGCTACAGTGCCAGTGTTCTACAAACGTACGCCGTTCAAGCCCCGTGCACATGTTTGCCGGACGGTAAAGGTTCGGTCCGGATGCCGGGACGTACACAGCGTTCAGCAGGCGTCTGTGGCGCATTTATAAATTATTCGTGAAGTAGGGTGGAATATACCACTGTCTGAGCACTCAATCAACATCATTCTCCATGGGCGCTATATGACCTGTGCAGTCGATGCGCCCCTAAACCACAATAACTAACTAACATCATTATCCAAGAAGTATCACATCCTGCTTCGTGATACGTCCTTATGAAGTCTTGTCTCCTTTCTAACAGTATCTCGTTGATAAGTGTCATGCTCATGCTCTCGATATGGGATGGTTATACACGAACATTTCGCAACGCAATTTCAGGTAAATGGATTGCCCATGATGTGATTTTGCATACAATGGTAGTTTATAGCATAGGTTTTTCCTCACTATCCCGAATATAGCTCTTCCTA